>JAWZSL010000005.1:10587500-11062500 GCA_034769285.1 Lutjanus argentimaculatus | reverse complement strand
TATGAAAACCCTTTGTATGATGACCAAATGACAATCCGTCGACAAATACTGATAATCTGAACATTAGGAATAAGAATAACCATGGTGCTGTGTGCTGTGCAGAAGCTGTAAGGCACCAAAGGAGCATTATGGGAAAATGTCAGGAGCCACTGTAGCTATAGGCCACTTTAAACTCACTGTCTCAGATGTTAGTGAGACAGTGTTTTGTAAAGAGGGCTGGGTGTGCTCCAGCTGGTTACATTGATGCCTCAGGGGTTTCCACCACAAGCAATGGCAATCTCCACCACCAGAGCGGACACTATCCACACACACCTGCACTAAAGCATGTGTTTCTGGCTTCATAATGAGCGATGTTGCTGTTTAGGTGTAGCAAGGCGACGTGCAGGAGCAGCAGCATCCTACAGCACTCTCTGGCTTGCTTCGATTCTAATGGCTGTTTTCATTTCCTGACTGCAGCCTGAAGGGAAGCTGGGTGAGAGCCGTGCCGGGGCCCCTTGAGAGGAAGTGATGTATTTAATGTTCCATGAGGCACAGGCTCAGGTTCAGTCAATAATGGCTTCATCATCTGGCTAATCATTGACGGGACCAGCACACCATGGACACAGCAGGAATGGGATTTTAGAGAAATATGCAAATAATGGCAAGTGAGCAGTAGTGAGGAAGTCTTTAATATTCACTGCACTATATTTTGTGAGACTATTATGCAAGATGCCGAATAGATATGAGGAGAGTTAGCAAGACGAATGGTCAGCCCACCTATTTAGCGTAACTCTATAAGAACATATAGTAAATGGTTTATAATGCACTGTAAGTAGGGCTGTTGTGGTGATGGAATTTACCCAGCAGTTACATGGTGTGCTGTATTAGCCATTAGTTTTGTTTGTTTTTGTAAATTACTTCATTTATGATAGATGAAGTAATTTCATGCAGTAACAATATGCTAAGTGTAACACTTCTTATGGATCTCATCTCATTGCCCAGTGAGCAGCTTTAAGGCCTGAGCAAGCTAGCTGCTGGGTGCTACTCATAGTTACACAACATTGCAAATTAATTCCTGCAGTTTGACCCTTTCTTTTTCACACGTAGCTGTATTGTTACCTTCAGGGTAGTCTATCAAGAAAATTTACACAGCAGCAATACAAACACAGATGCAAACACTCTGACGACGAGCACCGACGAACGAAGACCAGAACCAGTTGGTTTCTGTAAAACAACAAAGCTGTCGCAATTTGCGCTGCAGTTAAACTTCCACAAAAAACAACATGAAAAAACTGATACCCGTATCCAAACTACTACTCTTGTTATTTTATTTGCTTCAAATGAGGCTTAAAGTTTCTCTTGACTGTCTCAATATTAATTCAACATTGCCCCAGCCTGTGGTTGTAGCCACATTAGCTGCTTAACATGCCAATGACACGTTCAACAGGTTAACCTGCGACATAAACAGTAAATCAGCATACATATAATAAAATGTACAGCTTCCAGGTTTTGAGGGCAGGTCACAGACAGCCGGTTTTAACACATCCTTACTGGTTCTTGAATTGCTTGTAGATGTTTCTGTAGCATTTACTCATCCATTGAACATGCACTGAAATGTAAAACAAAAAGAAAAAAAAAAGAAAAGAAAAAACATGAACATAGCGGTTGTTGCAGTTGCTTGCCACCCCTGTGATTGGCTTGTCAACAGCACAGTATTTCAAAATTGCAGTTATTGCAACATCCTTAACTAAAAGCAGATATGTCTTTAAGTGTTTATTAATGTACAGTATTTTACAGAAGAGCCTCCATTTATGGGTGAGATATAGTTATTGACATCCAAACTTATATGTACAGCTGCATTATAGCCTGTTATGAACCATTTATTAATGAATGCTACATAGGAGTACTTAAAGTTAAGTCTTGCCAGATAAATACATGTGACTCCGAAGTGTTTGGGACCACAGCTCCCCCTGTGATTTTGGGGTAATAGCCTATCACACAGTTTTTTTGGTGTGACTGTGTAACTCTGGGTTTGGCTGAAGAGATCAACTTAACTTCATACCAATTGGGTAACATCCTTTGGTTGTAGCAAGCAAGAAAAAATGGATTTGCAATTGAAATATAAGCTTAAATTCCTAGATTTCTAACATTACCAGCAAGCACGCACTTCCAAGAAGTCCTCCAAATTAAATAACAAAATATAGTTTTATTATGTTAAGATCAAGTCAAGAGTCAAAGGAAATAGAGGTCTTTGTATGGCCTACAGGGTGTCAGTAAATGACCCACACTAAATGATTCAGTTTGGATACCATTTGAATGTGCCAACTTCTTTTAATGTCAGTAAGTCCAGATATTGGTTTTGTTAAAAATGGCACCTGTCACACACTTTATCACGCCTGTGCTAAGCAACCAGTCCACTAAAAACAGACCAACAGGAAATCTAAAGTCAGAGACCCAGGATCATCTCACACACATACACACAAATTAAACTAGTCACAAAAAAACTATTAAAAATATCGGAAGCTTAACTGTTGAAATCCATCAAAGGAATATCTTTATCTATTGCAGGTCGCAGTCGGTATGAAGAACCTTTTCTGGGATCTGATGTCATGGTTATTATTAAATATCAATTCCTTATAAATAAAAACATGCCTGTTCCTTGTAGATGTCAGGAACAATCATCCACCCCTTTCACATACAGTATAAATACAGCATCTTGAGAGATGAATCAAACAGCAGCACTGTGGTTTATGGCATCCAGGTTTAAGGGTACGAGCACTAACATGTGCATGACCATCTCTGCAGAGTAGATATAGATTATTGTATAATTGTTTTTCTGTTTTTTGAGAAAAAACAAGCTTTGTTGTGTTACAAATCCGATTTGAAATATAAAGGGATTAAAATGGGTGTTGTCCCACTGGAATGATATTTTAAGAGTATTTTGGTCTTTTATGCCTTTATTCTGATAGGACAGCTGAAGATATGACAGGAAAGGGGCAGAGAGAGTGGACGGTTGGTATGCAACGAAGGGCCACAGGCTGGAATCAAACCCATGGCCACTGCATAGGACTTTGAGCCTCAGTACATGGGGCACACTTTCTACCAATCAAGCTGTCAGGGTGTCCCCCTGGAAGTACTTATGATGCTTTATGCCATGATACATACCCATGTATACTAGTGTGCAACAGGTGTGTTTGGACAACTATTTTGATGCCAAAAATCAATAGGATTAGCAGAGAATTATGGTCTTCTGAAAAACAAAGATGGCATTGATGGATGGTAAAGTCCTTGATTGATCAACTTAATCTCTTGAATTATACATGAAGACCTTCATATGATAAGTAAAACTACACTAAAATGCTTCATTTGGTCTCAGAGCCAATGAATATACATTGTTGTCATATACAATAGATGCTCTCCGCAAGTTTGTATCATCTTTATTGTCTGTTGGCTGTCACTCAAGTGATAATAGTCTACAAAGCTAAATTTGTTTCCAGACCTTTAAATCATTGATGGCAGCAGTTTGTTCAGAAATTCAGATAGGTTCAGTGTTCAGTGATGGCTATTTCTGCTTGAGTGAAAGAATTAAGTGAAATGAAATGGCATTTCAGTCTGAATGTAGCTTACTTTGCAGCAATCAAACCAATTCATCAATATATGTTCTATTTATTTTTAAACAAGGTCTTAAAGGTGCAGTAATTGATTTTGGAAATATAGTTGATTGTTGAGTCTCATTTTTAGGTTGTCAAATTATGGACACTTTGGATTGGGGCTCGAAGCTGTTTGATTGTTGAGGTTATGAAATACTGATGTTTGGGGAATGAGACTCAACAATCAACTATCTTACCTACCTATTAAGGTCTCCCTTCATTTCTGTGTAATTTTGATAATTTTGCTCTTGTAAGCAAAACAATTCAAAGCAACCTCCTTATCTATGAAATTTGGAACAAATTCATCTTTATCAGCAGAGGCGGACATAAATAATAGCCAATGATGCTTACCCCTATCCAAGAAGAACATTCTGTACCATACACGTCAAGACTATTGACCTGGTCAGCCCTGTCCTATCTGGTTGCAGCATTGCATGAGACCTGAACAGCTGCCTGCGATAAGGTTGTACTGATACTGGACTTTATCTGTCATGAGTTTAACCTCCAGCATGAGAGAAACTCAAGTGTCCTGATCTGTTGCTGACTGAGCCAGAACACCTGGTTCTGGGCTAATCATTTGCTCTGGTCTGGCTGTGAGAAGTCAGCACATGAGCTTTCCTCCACTGATTCACAGCACTAACGAACACTTTGTCCACGTCTAATACACCATAGACTTCAGAGACTCCCTCCATTGACTTGCTAAACCACCATTGACTTCCTAATCCAGAGGATGTTAGTGGATGGGAGCCACCGTGCTGTGGGGAGTGAGTGAAATGCTGAACGTAGCAGTGACCAGTCTCACTGACACTGTGGCATTAAAAATCCTCCCTAACACAGTGGCAAATCTCTTCGCTGCAGACCAACAAGTTGCCATCCACACATAGGAGCTTTTGAGGTTTCCAAAATGTAAATATAGAAATAATGTGTAAGATATTGATGTGCTCAGCAGAGAGGTTGTAGACACTTCAGACGGGGGTGGATGCAAAACACAGGGCCTTAAGGTTGTAGTAGTGGGTGTGGTTAATGGAGGCACCCACTGGTGTTGATGTTAAGACTGCAGAGCTAAAATGCAAGTAAACACTGTTAGTAGTAGTACTCATTGAAGTTACTGGAACTCACATGCAGCTTTAGTTTTATTTTTAGTAACACTTTTGTGATGTTTGGCACAGAGCAAGGTGCCGATTGGCTGGAGTTTGTTGCTTGACACCAGATGGACAGAAGAAGAAATCAGGTCCTGGGGCACAGAAGGAGGGATAGGAGGGAGGATTTAGAGGTTTTAAGGATTAGAGCAGTGGAAAGAGAGAGAAAAGGGGGAGACAGAAAGAATGGGAAGAGCTTCTGTAAGGGGTCCCACACACACATACACACACTGCTAATCTCTTTACCAGGGCTCCCCAAGGCTGCAGACTACAGGGTGCATCTAGAGGGCAGCGAAGCCCCCCTTCCTGTCTGCTGTCTGATATGGCCGCTACTGTCCACCAAGAGGTCAACTGTAGCTTTGTGACCAAGGTCAAGAGCAGGCTTTCATTTATAAGAGAAACAGCTTGACTTCTGTTTTGATGTGGGACTTAAAATGGTAGTTTGGCTTCTGATAGATTGAGCTATTTTTCCTTAAAGCTACATGAGGGCTGTGACGATAACTGTATTACCACGGTCATGTGATGCCTGCTGTGGGGTTGCTATCATCATCATCATCATCAGCAAGCAGCAGCATCATCAGACATCACTGTAAATTTTATTTATAAAGGTCAATCTATGTTATTCCATTGTAACATGTTTGAGTTGCATGCACAAATCAGGAACATAGCCTCTGATTGGTTGACACTCAACCCAAGATAGCATGAGATTGCCAGTGGACGGAGAACAACATGCTAACAACAACTGTTTTAAATATGAAAAAATGGATAAATAATCACAGAAGACATTCTGTGTTGGATTTATCTTCACTGATTTTTTTTTTACCATGTCTCCAAAAAAGACACTGCAGTTCAAAGCTGGATTTCAGAACTTCTTAAAGGGACACAATCCCACTTGATCCGACCTTGTAAGCAATGCTAGTGTTAGCATTAGCTTAACGTTAGCCTTTCCAGCTCAGCTTAACTTTTCTCCTTTAACTCCTTAACTTTTCCAGCAGTTAGGAAATGACAGCCACGAGTTTTCTTCGTCTTGAGAAGCTGCAATGTTCATTAACTGACACACTGTAAACTTTACTGTGAATTTACTGCTAGGTTTCTGCTCTGCTATGAGCAGCAACGTCACTCTCAGTCTGCCGCTTGCTACCCCTCATTTGTATGCTGCACACACGTTACACACTGCCCTATTTCTTAATCCCTCAATAAAGTCGAATAAAAGGTTATTATTTGGGCAGTCGCTGTAAACCACCATCTTGCAAAATACACTGTCTCTGTGGTCAGAAAAAAATCCATGCCCTCACTCCCTGAAACTGCACTAAACAATATTTTTGTATCAACTCTGAATCCAAAAAACCTGGAAATGAGTTAGCATTGAAACACTTTCTGTTCCCTCATCTCGAAGTCAATTGATTTTTTAAATGGGTATTAGTCTGAAATAAGGTCTGTAGTGATCACAAGCTTAAGAGATTTTAACACTTTTTTCTACAATATAAAAATATAATAGTCAGTAAATGTCCAGCTTGTGAATTTTTAAGCTTTGACATTTCGAGGTGGTTGCTAACAGTTGAGACTAAAGAGGTTGCTGGGACATAAAATGTTATGACGCAGAAAACGAGTCACTTCGTGGTGGTGGCGTAAGTACGTAACGTCTGAGTGTTATGTCATGTAACTGTGCTGTAAAAATTTCAATAAATCCTGTTGTGCTTTTTGTCGAAGGAACCAGAGTGATACTAACTTCCTGGTTGGTCCACAAAAATACGTCATCCCTGCTGCACTCTATGAACCCACTGAGAATTATCACTTGACTGCATTCCTCTCAGCTCTATGAAGAGTTTTAGTGTTTTTTAGCCCATTGTTTTGGTTTTTAAGGCCCACAACATTGATGTTTTGATTCATTTCTACCTCTCTCATTGACCTAATTTTAATTACAGCAGGAATCTGTGGGGGGCCTGTAGAAAGAGATATTTGACCACTACAGGGCTCATGTTAGAGAACAGAGCCATCAGTTGAATTTAAGATCTTTACATGTCTGTGACTTGTTAGTGATATCCACATGTCTCATTTTGTAGAATGAAGCACAGTTTGCAAACTCATAAAATGCTGCGTTTCTATATCTACATGAAACTGAATTCATAAACGGGTTCAATTACTTGAGCCAGAAACAGATCTCAGACTAAATTGTACCGTGGCAGCACAAGACATCTCTTAAAAATGACATTTCACTCAAACAGATATGTCTTGTTTATATATCTATCATTTGAAAATATCACTGCATTTCTATTCTGTTTAAAACAGATACCCCTCCTCCTGCTAAGAAAGTTTGAGTTTGTTTGCAAAGCTGAAAACAGTAGTAGCCAGCATTATGTAATGTTACCAAATTTTGTCTCTAGAGAAAAAAAAAGAGATTCCCTCTAAACCAAATTTGGTATCTTTCAGTTGAGATAAAGAGAAACATTTTCCTGAGCAGACTTAAGAGTTTCAAGGTTTCTGCGAGAAAAATGCTAATGTTGAATTATGGATCAGGTCTGAAAATAGCACACACTTGGAAGCGGTTCCTGAAATATTTAAATATTCAGTTCACTGGCTGCTGTTGATGTTCTGAACCTTTTTTTCCTGTTAACCTGTTTTAGTTTTGCCCCACTGTTGAATTCCACTAATTACAGTGTGAAATGTTGTTTTTTTCCATGTGCAGAGACAGTATACACCGACATATGCTCTTTCGCACATACATTTATGCTCACACACTCCACACATGTGTACCTTCACATGCACGCAGCATCTATACAATACAGTATGTCTGAGAGCGTGTGTGCTGCAGTGCTTATGAGAGGCAGGCAGCACACAGAATGCAGCACACAAACCCAGATGGTGTTGCTGTTTTCTGTCTGTGGATGAAAGCTTGCAGAAGGAACGGTCTTGCAAAGACAGAATGCCTTTGTCACTGTACAGTTTGTCCTGTTGCTTTGCAGCCAGCCTCCACTCTTCTTCCAGACAGCTGGAGAGAGCATGAATACATGTGCTCTGTGTGTGTGTGTGTGTGTGTGTGTGTGTGTACAGAGTGTGCAGGATTGGATCTTCACACTTTGCTCTTAATTAAAAGAACTCAGAGGCAGCCGGGTGTGTCTGCAACACCTGGAGAAATGGAAGCCAGTGGGGGTGGAGGGTGGTAATAAGACAGGATATGGTGCCGCCACTCAGCCTTGCTTCCAATTTTTCCCAGTGGCCACTCGCAGTATTGCAGCAAAAAACTCTCCTGGGGTGCAAAAAGTATTTTTATTCTTAAGAATATAGAAGTATTATTTTAAGTAAGTATATGTGCTAAGCCAGCGGCTCTGATTGAACTGAATGGGTGCCATCTTTGGGTCTGGTATCAGCTCTAATAACACATCCTAGGTGACAGGACAGTGTATAGTTGTAGAAGGAAGGGTGAAACTGTTTTGAAGTAAATTACTTCCTCTTATCGCCGGTGCATTGTGGGTTTTTGTGTGTGCATCCAAATATAATTGTAATTGTACGAAATAAAAGAGTGATCTTGAGTTAATGTTTTGTTTGTTATTGCCGACTCTTTGACAGTTTTGTATTAATCTAGCCCACACTATGGTTACCTAAGCAGCTGGTAGATTCTAGTTATGGTAAAAGGCCAGTCACTGGTGTACAGACTGCAGGGTTTTCCCTAGTGGTGAAAAGAGTACCGAAAACATGTACTCAAGTACAAGTGCTGTTACATTACTGAAATATTAGTCAACTAGAAGTAAAACTACTGGTGTTAAAAAAATAATCAGGTAAAAAAAGTATTCTTCTCATGAACTACTCAGTATTAGTTGCTCTTTAATGGTTGATATTATCAATCTTCAGTCTAAATTACCCCCGACTCCTGTGCTGCTGTGCTCAGTGGTCACAGTCACCTCTCCAAACCTGTGCCTCCTGTAGAGTTTGTTTGTTTTTTTGTCCATATGTCCTGATTTTCATGGGTCTATTGAGCTTTATTGGCTACAGAAATGTTGATGAAAAGTTCAATTTGTAGGCCCACTCAGTAGTAATTTATGATTTTAAAAGTAGTGAAGCAGATTACATTGCATAATGTATACTTAAGTACTTGAGTAAAATTACAGACTTGAAAAAAATTCTCAAAAAAGTACCCAGCCCAAAAACTTTACAGTAACAACTGTAATTTGTTACTTCCACCCCTGGATTTCCATCATTTTTCTTTGATTGCAATTTCTTTCTTTTTTTTTTTCTTTTTTTCCTTTTTTTCTTTTTTTAAAGTTATTTTTTTGGGCATTTTTGCCTTTATTTGACGGGACAGCCAGAGAGTAGACAGGAAGTGGGGCAGAGAGAGAGGTGATGACACACAGCGGCTGCTGCAGAGGACTAACAGCCTCCATACATGGGTCGGACGCTCTACCAACTGAGCTAAATGTCCGCCCTTGATTGCAATTTCTGTTAATGAACAATTATTTTTTGTAGACTCTGCTGATTTCCTTGAATTTTTTTTATTTAAAACATAAAACAATGAGAACTATAATACATACATATGATCATCAAAAACATTCATATTTAACACTGTAATAATTGCACGTCTGCAGGTGCAGCTTTTCTGCACTGCTTCTTGTATTGCAGATCTGCCGAACCATGAGATGCTTCTACTGTTTCTCATAGAAAAGCAGGTATGCTGTTCGCTGCCGATGTTGACAGACAGATTCACCGGTGGTCTCACTGATGTCGTTGTCATTGTATGTGAGCCAACGATCTGTCACGTCACCTGGTTTCTGCTGTTGGTAAGAACCATCACAGATGTAATGGCCTGAGAGGAGAGGACACGTTTGTCAGCGGTACATCTGAAGAGGCAGTTGATTCTTTAATCTCAAAACTTTTTTTCAGCACGTGTGGCTGCCAAATGCAACCAAACACTTACCAGAGTGAGCTGTGGAGCCCAAATGGCTGATGATGCTCACTAGAGAATAGCGAGTCTGGAAGAGAAAACAATTTACTTGACTGCAGGTACTGAATATTATAGTTATATCAGATATATGTAAGTTCTCTCTTAAGTTAGAGTGTTAAGTCCATACTAAAAGATACAGTCAAACTAGTCAGTTTAACACTAAAGTTGTGTCTTTGTTTAGGTGCACCACGGAGACATAAGGCTCACCTTAGTTAAACTGCCGTAAAGTCCACGCCAAACAAAATATTGTCGCAGATGATGACATTTTATCTTTCTGTGGCGAAGAGGCCAACAGCCAAAAAAATGACTTTTAATCCCCAAATATCACCAAAAAGGTACGTGAAATAAGACAAAGCGTTGTGATTAAAAGATAATAGTCTTGATCTACAGTCACTGACAAATAACAACAGTAACGCTAAGTAGTGAAGCAATCAGCTACAACATAGGATAATATATTATAGCATTAACACCAACGCTACGTTCTTCATATTATCCCACCTGTCAAAACAATACATCATGACAACTACTTTACGGAGGACTTTACACCTACTAAGGGCTCAGTGTAAAGTTTAAGTTGTAACTTCAGCCAACGTTGGAACTATTTAAGTTTGTGCAACCGTTTAAGTGTCAGTTGTGTGTAAACTCTGAGCTAAGTTAGAGCTTTTGTTCAAACAAGGCTACATTTGAACTTAAGCATACCCAGTACAAGCCAGTCCAGGTCTTTGTTATAGGCTCAGTTTATATCCAGCAACTAAAGCTGTCAGGGCCCATGTCCTCATAGTGTTGTTTTCTTAGCCCCAGCATGTCTTCCCAATGAGGAGAAAACGTCTTCTGCTTCACCTTTTTTGTGCGGCTTTTAAGATGGAGACTGATCAGCCTGGTAACCAGGAAAATGGAGGAGAGTTTATCTTTATGTGTGCGTTGGAGAGCAGAGACTCGACTCATGTCTGTGCATGTGCCCAGTGAGAAAGACGTTTTTAAGTCACTGTATGTTCAGCTCTTAGTACAAAGACCTGAGAGTGAATCTCTGCGTTTGAAATTTAGTTTCTCTCCTGTTTTGCTTTTTGTACTCAGAGGTATATCGTGTCAAGTTACTGCAGATGAAAACCCAACATTTCCTGATTTTGTTGCTTCATAATAAAAGCTTTTAGATAAAAAAAACATCAGGGGACCTTTGTTGTGAAGAATTTATCGGAAAAAGCAGGTGGTTAACCAGTGTTTTACAGCTGCTTGACTGAAGACAAGCCTGTATCAAGACACACCTTCAAGCAGGCGGAGTCAAACTGAAGCAGCACATCTTCCAGTTGGTGCTCACAGTCAAAAAATGCCAATCAAATAGATACAAATAAAGACAAAGGGGGCAATGGTAGGCTGTGCAACAATGGCACAGTCACAGGAATTTTCAACATATTGTCGTCATAGAAACAAAACCCAGCACAGACGGTGCATCCCAGCACTCTGCAGCGCCCTACCAGCGCCTTTCTGCCAGAAAAAAAACGCTATGTGGACGTGAGCCCTTAGACAGTAAAAGTCACCTTTTCTTTACTGAATATCATTCTTACCTGTTCAGTGATGCCGAGTTCAGGATTCATCACCAGCTCCCTTGACAGAACGATGGGTCTGTTCACCTTTTTCAGGTTGAAGGAGGAGGTGAATCTGAATCTTTGCAGCTGGAGGATCAGCACACTGTTGACAGTGAAGAGGTAGAGGAGGAAGAGATGGAGGGAAGAGGGTCAGATTGCAAGTTTACAGAGTAAGACAGATGGCTGTTTAGCCTGACATCTGACTGCACTGTGGTGATGGATGATATTACTCACTTTGGCAGAGTCAAGAACGAGTGCTGATGTGAAGACTCCTCAGCACCACACTCACACCGATACTCCAAACTGCTCTCCTGCAGCAGGGAACAGGAGCAAGAAGCAGGTGTTGGTTTTAATCTTCTCACGCATGATATCAACATACAAATACAAGATACAAATACACAACATTTGGTGGCTGTGAGGATGGAGCAGTGGGATTGAAATCACTTACTTTCAGGTAGTCCTGTAGAGACTTGATCACTGAGCCTCCAGGCACCAGGTCCAGGAACAGGTTCATGTTGTCCTCCTGCCTTATGGACCGCATACCACATCTGCACAATAAAGGGACAATTCAACTTAAACAACATCTGCAACATGGGGAATCTCCACAACCTGAGCATACAACTGTGTGTGGCTGTGTATTCATACCCCTTGCAGGTCCTGGTGCTCAACATCTGGAAGGCGATGTGAGCATTGACAGGGCAGGTGTAACTGAGGCCCATTTCGACTGCTGTTGTGTGCAGATCGATGTACAGAGACTTCAGCATGTCCAGCACGCAGCTGAGGAACTCATGGGCGTCCTGGACAGAAACCCACAGAACAAATAGTGTCAGAAAGTGGAAATTTGACTAAAACTAGTTTAGCAAAGATCAGCCTGGTACTGTGAGTTGTAAGGTTGTCAAAAGTATTGGTATAAAATATCTTATTTTGTGTAACTGAGACTTTTTTTCTTTTTGCTGTGGTATTGAGAGAAATATCGAGTAATGTTTTTTTATTCTAGTGTTGTACTGAAGTTTAAAATTCTGATATCATGACAACTTTAGCAACTTGTGAATAAAAAGTGTACTAACTTTTTGACTGTCGTCGTCAAACTCTGAGTTAAACTCAGCAATGGTCCTTTTAAAGGCAGCCAGGACACTTTTTTTTTCTGCCTTGTTGTTGGAGAAACGGCAGACGGCGATGTCCACAAACTCTCTGGAAAGAGCAAAAGCCAAGAGGAAAGAGAGGGAGAATATTTTTAGTTTATGTTGCTTCACGTTGACCTGCAAGTCAGTCAAGTCAGCAGAGAAACCAAAGAGAGAACTGTTTGAGTGTGTGTGGAGGTGCCGCACCTTAGGAACTGAGAGCTGGGGTGAGAACTCCACACCTTCTGTTGGCTGTAGACCTCCTGAACGAAAGGAGTCAGTGTCAGGAGGCCTTGCAGGGTGGAGTTCATATAGCAAGTCTGCGCCAGGTTGGGCAACCTTAAACACAAAAAGAGAGAGAACCATGTACAGACTGGAGCTCTTGTTCTTCACCATGTGCATGTTTCAGCTGTATCTCAGGAGGGAAGAATTACAGAACCAAACCTGGAATAACTATATATACAAATATAAAGACAACATATGAGCTTTCAGTGTGTGTATGAGTGTCTTTGTAGCTGCTTACCCGAGACAGACCAGCTCCTCTCTGGAGAGGGTTTCTGTGCTGGGTGAGGCAGACAGAAGTTGATCTCCTGATGCCAGCAGACTGATGTTGTCAGGTTCAACCTGTAGACTCCCACCGTGACCTACTGGGGTGGACTGCCTGGACACAGGCAGATCAGGGGGGAGTCTCCGGGGAGTCTCTGTCTCAGATGGAGAGCTTGTCTCTGCTCCGTCATCTGTCTCAACTGGAGACAATGACCTCAGTTCCTGTTAGGTGTACATACAGAAAAATGGTTAAATACAGCAAAATAAACTACAAGTGTGACACAAATTAGAACAGAATAATTTTGAAAATAAAACTAATTGTGATTATTCTGATATTGTAGTTGCAGTATATGATGTATGATTTACAGTATCGAGGGAATTAATTTTTACATCATTAATCTAATTTTCACTGAAAAACATATTAAAAAGAATTCTGACAGGATTTTTGTGAGGTGAGAACAAAGATGTTTTCTTAAGTCTGTAGAACTAAGGCCAGGACATCTCTGCAGTGCAACAATATTTCATTTAAAATGGTAGTTTGAGAAATGTTTCACATTTGTCACACCTCCAGTGAAGCCTCCTGGACATGAACTCCTTCATCATCAGACTCGTTGATGGTGTCAACGCTGGTCGACACGTCGTCTTTCTCAGGCTGCGGTACAGTTGCAGCTGAGATTGGAGTGTCAGGGGTGGGTGAAGCCTGCTGGACACCAGCTTCTCCAGCTTCAGACTCGCTGATGGTGTCAATGTTGGTGATAAAGGGGACAGACATTATTCTCCTGTATGATCCAGTCACAGTGATGAGGATGACAAACATGAAAGAAACACCAATATAATGTTTTCAATCAAGTCAACAGGATCAGACTGTAAAATAATCTCATACCTGTTTTCTGTAATAGAAGATAGCAGGTTCGTGTCCTCTGCCACGTCTTCTTTTACAGTCTGAGGTTTGGTTTTCTGTTGGGTATAAAAACAAAACCAGTTAAAGACAGCTGAGAGGGACAGAGATGTATTTATTTATTTATTTATTTATTTATTTGGATCCAGATTAGCCACTACCAAGATAACAACTACTCTTCCTGAGGGCCATGTAACATTACATCATAATGTAAAACAATATTTAAAAATTCAAGGCAAAAGGAGACAAAACAACAAAAACTACATTAACCAGTTAACAACAAAATCAACACCAATAAAACTACCAATGACCACAATAACGGCATCACATTCCTACATTATATGTGAGAAGAGTTAGTAAGTCATTTCATTCAGCTCAAAGTGATAATAATAGCACTAAAAACATGAAACTGAGACAATAAAGTGAAAATAAAGTGACCAGGAAAGGTTGTCAATAATAAGATCAATAGTCTGATACTAAGAAGCAAAACATGTCGTATTTGAAAGAAGAGCTGGTGCTCTGTGACATTAAATAATCAGTTGCACTTTCTTTTACAGTAAACTAATAAGACGTAACAAGCAGTTATTTGTATCAAAAAAGACAAAAACTAGAAATATTTTTTAAAATTAAAAAGTAAACAAAGTATGGCTTGTTATGTCTGATTAGGGTTTTGTTTTGTTTATGTACATAAAATATATTGTTTCTGGTTTTTGTCTAATTTTATACAAATTACAGCTTGTTAGTTCTTATTAGAGCAGCATGTTTTTATGGTCTAATAAAGAATATATTCTTTCTAGTTTTTGTTCAGTCAGACACAAATTAAGTCTTATTAGTGTAAAATAAAGTGCAACCAATATTTCTTTAAACTTTTTAAAAACAGTTTTACTTGTTAAAAGTATAATCTCCGATGCAAATCATTCCATCATTTCATTCTTCTGTACATAACAGTATGCTGCCTTGCATTTTTTTGAGACAGGAAGTGAGAAACAACCTCTTGATGCGCGCCTCATTTTAAGGTTATGACCATTACTACAATATGACAGTTGATCAAACAAGACATTTTGTATCTTAAACAATGAAATATTTCTCATAAAGCAGAGCAGATGACTTCACCACTGTGGTCAGTGAATATTATTTGCAATATTCAGTTCTGATAAACATACCTTTTTACAACGGAGCAACTTGCGCCACCAGGAAGCCTTTTTAGTTTTCTCCTTTGGAGCTTCAGCTGGGGCTGAGACTGTGGTGGCAGAGGTGGCCTTAGTGTCGGGGACCACAGTTTCTTGTTTTTGGTCGACCTCAACATTGACACTGGAAATAAATAGAAAATACAGGTGGTTATTCAACTGTGAACTGTGATCAATATTGGTCTATTATATTATACTGGTGGAGATTTTGAGGAAAGAGATAAATGAAGTGAAATATTTAGAAATATATTTAGACTGCTATGTGTATCTGTACTGCCTAACAAATCAAACAAAATATCATATGTGCAAGTATAAAATAAATATAAACAGATAATGGGAATAAAATTATGAGGCGTTATCTTACCTCTTCTGTGGCCTGGTGCTCTGCTTGTCTCCAAGCTCCACACCAACCTGACATTTTTTCTGTTTAAAACATATAAAACATTATGTGAATAAATATGACAGACACATAATTAGCTAATTCACAGAGGAACAGCGACACAAAACATGAAGAGTGTCAAAATTCAGTGCCAGTCCTCTCAATGCACAGTTAAAGTAACAGTTTAGTTTTCAGAAAATCAGGTTCGTACCTTTCTTCTTCTGCACAGGCAGGAAAACATCCTTGCAGCGATAATTCGCTCAATACTCAATACTCAATACTCACTACTCAATACTTAATACTTAATACTGCAATACTCACTACTTACTACTCAATACTCACTACTCAATACTTAATACTTAATACTCCAACACTCACTACTTACTACTCAATACTCACTACTCAATACTTAATACTCCAGTACTCACTACTTACTACTCAATACTTCATACACACTACTTAATACTCCAATACTTAAATACTCACTACTCAAAACTCAATACTTAATACTCAAAACTCAATACTCAATACTCAAAACTCAAAACTCAATGCTCAATGCTCAAAACTCTCCAATACTCTCCAAATGTGAACATCAGCTCAGGGTGGTGATGGTAAATTTTTTAGAATGTGGCCCACTGTGACATCATATGGAGTCTTATGATGTCATTGATGGAATTGTAATAAATTAGAATCATTGTAGCCAGTAAGAATTTTTAAAAAACAACATATTTTAACAGGCAGATAAAAATATGATATTTAGGGAAAATACTGTAAATCAACTTCATAAATTTGCTATTGACAGCAGATTTTAGATGTTTTTGATGTTCCAAAAGCAGAAAATATCCATACAATAGAAAATACCAGAGAATAATGTGGTGACTCGGCTGCTAGTTTAGCTCGATGTTAGATCCTCTGGGAAATTAAAAACACTTTTAAACAGAGTAATATCATTTTTTATGCTTCAGGACCCCTGCACTTTGTGTATATACATACATATACGTATATAATTAGTGGGTGGTTTTTATCTGAGGTCATTTAATCTTTTTTAAAACATGCACTAAATAAATAAATAAATAAATCATGATATCATGTGTAGATACAGTGTAAAAGTCCCTGAAGCAGTGGGTTATTATACAAAGAAAATCTCGTTCCTCTCCGTCATAAGTTGAGGCACTGTATTTCAATGAACATACACCTGGTTGACTTACCTACTTGGATATTTCATGTCCCATTTCAGCGCACATTGAATCCTTGTATCTTATGGGAGAATAAATGATCTCACCCAGTGATATGCAGCTCTGAAATGAAAATTTTGACAACTATTAGTTAGCATGAAACAGGTGCAAAGCATACTGCATTTAAAACCCAGAGGATAAACATCTTGACTTTAATCACGCCTCCACTACCCCCTCACACATGATGGCCTTATGACAGAGTCTTGTCACCAAAGACTTCACACATTTCTCATCCAGTTTGTACACATGTCAATTAAATATATTCTGTACACTCAGAATGAAGACCCTCCTGATTACCTTCATTGTTTGGTTGAACTAGGGTTGTCACTTGTCTTGTAAAATACAGGATTCTCCCTTATTGAACAATAAAATGCACTGTCCTTTACAGGATGCAGTTTGTCCCTTATTTTCATGCACACCCTACTTTAATGCATAACACTATGTTTTCACATACTTGGAATGACATGAAAAATAATGAAACCAAAACAGTTTCTTTAGACATGGTATTAAATCAGAATGACAGGCATTGTTGTCCAGGTTAAGGAGACTCAGACACACATTTTTTTCAATATTTTTTTCGAATGCTGTTAAATACCTTTAGCTCAAGTCCACCTGTAAAAAGAGAGAAGCTGTCCAAATACAGATCTAAATGACAGACAGACCACAAATAGATCAGTGCTGTCAGTAGGAGTAAGTACAAAGTATTTTCTGTTGCCTATGTTGGACTGTCTAACTGTCCACGTACAAGGGCAGAGGCCCAGAGTGGAGTTATTTTGACAGACCAAACATTTTGCCCAATGTCCATGATCTGATGTTTGAATCCTTAATATAACGATTGACCCCCAGACCCCCCTGCTTGGTTTGTGTCCCTGTACCTGAGGTTGCTGGCAAGGTGTTCTTCATTTTTCTAAATTGCAACATGTACTGAAACTGGTCAAAAGTCTGTTTTAAAACTACAGCAGAGACAATATTTTTTGACACAATTTTTCAACAACAAAAGTGTTGTAAACCTAACAAAACAGTGCTTTGAAATTTGCCTTACAAGTATCTTGGAGAAGAATCTTGCTTTACTTGTGACAAGAATAATTGGTACCAAACACAGTGTCATTAGTTTTACACTTATTTGGCAAGGACACAAAGTATTGAACAAATTGATTTTTAACACTGCATATGTAAAATGTTTGCATCTACCTTAATTAGCTAAGTGACCCAGCTTACAGTAAACACACCCACTATGCTGTGTGACCAACAGGTGATGCTGGGTCCGACTTAATGTTAAATGGTAAAATGCTCATGGAGGATCTTCCAGCTGTGACTTATGCATCCAGTGAGCAACTTTCACCTTCAGTGAGGTGAAACTGAGTGGTCTGGTTACAGTGGGACGGAGAGGCTGAGTGGTCTGGTTACAGTGGGACGGAAAGGCTGAGTGAGACTGGTTACAGTGGGACGGAGAGGCTGAGTGGACTGGTTACATTGGGACAGAGAGGCTGAGTGGACTGGTTACATTGGGACGGAGAGGCTGAGTGGACTGGTTACAGTTGGACAGAGGCTGATGGACTGATTACAGTGGGACAGAGGCTGAGTGGACTGGTTACAGTGGGACAGAGAGGCTGAGTGGACTGGTTACAGTGGGACAGAGGTTGAGTGGACTGGTTACAGTGGGACAGAGGCTGAGTGGACTGGTTACAGTGGGAAGGAGAAGCTGAGTGGACTGGTTACAGTTGGACAGAGAGGCTGAGTGGACTGGTTACAGTGGGACAGAGGCTGAGTGGACTGGTTACAGTGGGACGGAGAGGCTGAGTGGACTGGTTACAGTGGGACGGAGAGGCTGAGTGGACTGGTTACAGCTGACAGAGAGGCTGAGTGGACCGTTACCGTGGGACAGAGAGGCTGAGTGGACTGGTTACAGCTGACAGAGAGGCTGAGTGGACTGGTTACAGTGGGACAGAGAGGCTGAGTGGACTGGTTACCGTGGGACATAGAGGCTGAGTGGACTGGTTACAGTGGGACATAGAGGCTGAGTGGACTGGTTACAGTGGGACAGAGAGGCTGAGTGGTCCGGTTACAGTGGGACAGAGAGGCTGAGTGGACTGGTTACTGTGGGACAGAGAGGCTGAGTGGACTGGTTGCTGTGGGACAGAGAGGCTGAGTGGACTGGTTACAGCTGACAGAGAGGCTGAGTGGACTGGTTACCGTGGGACAGAGAGGCGGAGTGGACTGGTTACAGTGGGACAGAGAGGCTGAGTGGACTGGTTACCGTGGGACTAGAGGCTGAGTGGACTGGTTACAGTGGGACGAGAGGCTGAGTGGACTGGTTACAGTGGGAAGGAGAGGCTGAGTGGTCTGGTTACAGTGGGACGGAGAGGCTGAGTGGACTGGTTACTGTGGGACAGAGAGGCTGAGTGGACTGATTACAGTGGGACGGAGAGGCTGAGTGGACTGGTTACAGTGGGACGGAGAGGTTGAGTGGACTGGTTACAGTGGGATGGAGAGGCTGAGTGGACTGGTTACAGTGGGACGTAGAGGCTGAGTGGACTGATTACAGTGGTTGACAGCTGAACAATGACAAACTTAAGATTGTTGTAACCTCACTTGAGAGCATCAGCCACCACTGTGTTGCTTAGCAACATAACATTGTGTGTGCATGTGTAAAAACTGTGCATCTCTGCTTTGCTTTAATATATCTGTTTGTGGCTGCAGTCGCTGTGGAGTTTATATTGTCACAGTGTCCTTGTGTCTTTGTGTGTGCGTACATGATTTAGTGCTTGTGTTTGTACATCATCTGTGTGTGTGTGTGTGTGTGTGTACGTGTTCTTGTGAGTTTGTCTACACATCTGTCATCACTGCTGCATGTCTCAAAAAGCTGCACCTTGTGTATGTTTCTCAGTTTTTCAATGTCAGTTGACACCACAAAAACTGGTGCGCTCAATTCAAAATACGATATGAAACCATACTATTGAAGGCACTGTTTGTTAAGGGGTTAAGGACTATTTTTAAACCCAACTACTGTGCTGTTGTGGTCATTTTATGCTTTTAGACAATGAAAGAAATAGCTACAATTTTTTTTTGTCTGAGTCTGCTTGCAGTAGTTTGGGCTTGGCTCCTTTAATCTTAATGTTTCAGTTTACAGTAATATTTTACTCAAAACACTATCAGAAAAGAATACTAATATTGGACCACTGGATGATCCCTTTTAGTGAACATATTTTTTAACATCTATTGGCAGCATTTTTTTGTATGTTACAGATCAAATCATACAGCCACACCTACACATTCTAAAACTATTCCTTATTCTTTTCAAGCGAACATGTCCTTAAACCCTTCAGTCATCTTTGGTCTTTTACTATCTTGTGTGATTGGGGAAAGAGCCTTGTGTTTGTGTGTTGATACAGCTGGGATGATTTGAGATCTGGTTAATCATTAGCTACAGTAGCACAGACACTGGGGACAAAATGTGACAGGCAACCAGGACGTAGCCTTTCACACTCAGAGAGGATGGAGGAGATACACAGTGTGTGGGCTGGGTGGGACTCTGAGTGAGTGTGTTGAGAGACCTGAGTGAGCCTCTTTAGTGCTCCCAGACCTCCCCGGCATTAAAGTTTAATGAGAATGCATTCTACTTCGGCTGACCAGGCTCTCTACATCTCTCTGCCTCTCTCTTTCCATCTCCGTCTGTGTTTGTGGTCAGAGGAAGTGATGGGATTATATCTTGAGTAGCCACACACAACATTGTGTATGGGACTCAAATTTGTACCCTCTGGTAACACCAGCCACTGCACAAGAACTGTCTCTAAAAGCTTATTTAAATAACCTTAAATGTTGAATAATTATGAATTAAATTGTGTCTAGAACAGGTGGTTGTTTGTGTTTGTGTGTGTGAAAGGGATTGGGACACATGTAATGTTAATGCTGCTTTATGCAGATCATATTTGCCTACCACAGCTCTCAGAAAGCACAATGTAAACACTGCCAAGCTGTTTTTATTCCTCAAATAGAAAAATCCATTTTGCATTGGCATCTGCGCCATTAGTAGCCTATACTGTATGATATCATGTCCATGAAAAAAATCTTGTTTCAGTTGACAAATTAGTAGTAAAAAACAGTAAAAAACAACTTCATCATTGGCATCATCAGCATCTTAAATTCAATTTATTACACAACTTTGTTAAATACTCAGTTCTGATTAGTTCTGATTAGTCTGGATGAGCAATAAAATCATTTTTAAATTAATATTTTGTGACAAGTTATTGTTTTTTAAAGTAAGTAGTTGTGTAATAAGCAGGACAGTGTATTGTACAGCGAGCGGGTCAGGGTGGTGCATTATATTAAATATATTTCAAAAGTAACTTAACAGCAGGCTGAAAAGCAGAGTTTTGCTGCCCCCTCTGGTTCAAAGTCTGCTGCACCTGCGAGCATCACATCATCACTGATGGGTGTGGTCAAAATTATGGTCGACTGCACCTGTAACCACACCCAACAGTGATGTCACAGTGACACAACTCTAAAGATTTCTAACTTAAAGGAACACTTCATCCCCAAATTAAAAATACATATTTTTCCTCTTACCTGTAGCGTTATTTATCCATCTAGACTGTTTTGGTGTGAGCGTACATTTACTCATGGATGAGAAGCTCGTGCTTGTGACAGTGCAGGATGTGAACATTCACGGCGTCCTCCTTGGCAGAGCTGTTATGTTAGCACCACTAAAGCTAATGCAGTGATATGGTTGGGGGTGTAGTTTGCTTTAAAACAAAATAGTTCCTTCATGAAACTGCTCACAAGCTAGGTCTATGGATTATCTCGAGTAACTGAGTCAACTCGCCCCAATTATGATCTACAAGGATAAATAGCATCTACAAGTAAGAGGGAAAACGTTTTTATGATTTTAGGGGGAACTGTCATCATTCCAATGACGCCCTCCATACAAGAGACTCTACTAACAAAAATATTTTTTTTTCTCCACATGCTGAAGTCTGGAGTGCCACCATCTATTTACTTCTCTCCTGTAGGAGCAAAACCATAGTAGAACATAAATTCTGCACAAACGGCTCAAGCAACATATTTTGGACAGAAATAAACCTCATTGCCAGCAATAACAATCCAATACAACAATATTTTTATTTGTAGCTCACCATGTGCAGAGGTTGGTGTGGCCAACAGAAAATTAAGGAAGAAGAAAGAGGAGGGGGGCAACAGAAATGTGGGCTGGTAGTCGAGGCTGCTGGGATAGAGTGAGGGGATTAGAGGTTGTCCATAATTACTCCACAACTACTCCACCAACTTGAGTCTTGGCTTATACATCACCCAGCTGGCTGTGTGAGGTCAGAGGCTTTGTATGCTACATGTGATTTGTGTGTGTTTGTCTCAGAAGCAGAGAGGAGGACAGTGCACGGTGAACTGTATACATACAGTGATGTGGAGGAGAACATTGTCATCAGTTATGAGGCTCTGACAGAGTGTAATCCAACACTGAAGATATGAGATATGAGTGAGGTATGAGTGGAAAAGAAATAAAGGAAATGGAGGGAGAGTTAGAGGGATATAAATGGAAAAGAAAGAAAAAAATAAATGCATGAGGAGGAGAAAGACAGAGTGATAGACACACACAGATATACACACATACACACTGATGAGGAGTCCATGCCAGAAAAGCACTCTGCTCCATAAAAACGGGTAAAACACTCACAACATCAATAAAAAGAGTTATCAACATCCAAGCATGGGCTATGGGAGGGGCTTCTCAGTCTGATGCTATAGGCTGAAAGCAGGCTAAAGGTATGGAGCTAAAGCACTCAGACTGTGTTATGATGGTGCACAAGATTGAACAATCTTCAAGTCTGTTAATTTAGCCTCTTTGAGACCTGCATGAATTTATTTAAAATTCTAGTTGAGATTCCACTCTTTGTAAAGATATCAAAAATGTCATGCTGAAATTCATGGAAATTCGTAGTGCACATAATGTCTATGGTGTGTTTTGAGCTAAATGCTAACATGCTCACAACAGGAGTTATAACATGCTAATGTTTTGCAGGTAATGCTTACCCTTTTCCTCAATCTTATTTCAGAGTGTTACCATAGTAACATTTGCTAAATAACACTAAACAGTATGTAGGTGAGGATGGTGTTCGATTCTGTTGGACAAATTTCTGATTTTTTTCACCGATCCAGATTTGAAAAGTCACATGTCACATGTTTCACTGCTCTGATTGGCTGTAGTTCTGATCAGATATGAATGAAGTTAATGTTACTGCACTGCCTATTTCTCGCCTCAAATATTTTTAGAAATATTTTTGTGTACTGTTTAGCTGAAATACAAGAAATATTGTGACCAGGACACTGTTCTGTGTCCAAGCTACATTGCAAGTTTTGTTGCTCTGATTGGCTGTAGGTCACATTTTGTTGCTCTGATTGTTTGTAGGTCTATACAAGTGTGTCCAGAGGGATTTTAGTGTGCACATGTTGATAACGCCCCTTGGAAATCAAAATTGAACTGAGATCTAGATTCTAGATGCTGGGGTAGACATCAGGAGATCAACAAAGTTATTACTGTTCATCCCTAAGAGGGCTTTGGATGTCTGTGCCACGTTTTGTGGTAATCCATTCAATAGTTGTCGAGACATTTCTCTCAAAACTGCAAAAGTGATCCTCATGAGGAAAAGTCAGGGGCCACTGAAGTCAGTAGGATTCAACATATGGGAACTATGACTGTCAAAATTTCATGACGATTCATCCTGTAGTTGAGATATTACAGTCAAGACCAAAGTCATGGACCAACTGACCAACGAACAATGTCAGAGATGTGGAAATTGAAAGGAAACTGAGAAGTTAAGAGCTCACATGGATACTGGCGCTCCACAACAGAAGGGGTAGCTTTGCCATAATAAAAGCCATCCCAAATCAGCAAGTATGTGACAAATAAAACATTGACTGCTGATTTCAGCAGAAATTACACTGTCCAGGTAGCGAGTATGCAAGGGTCCACTAGCATCAACATGACGTAAATGTCGTCATCAGAGCTTGTACACGTAGGCTCTGTGCAGACATCCACATACCTCAAATTTGTTGTGACTGCACGAACTTGTTCGCAAGGCCACTACACTAATGAGCTATGGAATGACGTCTGTGCATGTGTGGAATGTGTCCTTTAGGCAGAAGGACACTACTACGCATCCATGTATGCATGAGTATATTCATGCCTTTACAATATTGCAATATACCTGAACAGGGTAATATAATTATGAAATTTATTTAAAAAGCTGCTTCATCAAATAACAAAATCTGTTGTTACAGCTTCCCCATGCTGGCCGTACATGGTGGATTTAGATAGGATCACAGAATAGTCAGGTGAAATTAAAAAGCAAAAACATCACTTCGGCAGTCATACTTAACCTTCAACTTACCATCAAAGAAATAACTTATCCTACCCATGCTATGGACTATTTTAACATATGGTTGTTGTTTTGAAGGTACAGTTTACATTTGTTTTGTGGATTCAGTGACTGGTATGAGTTTCACATGATTATTTTGGATGCATTATTTTGGTATTGGTAAAAGATTTTGGTGGTAAAAGAGGTCTCTTTTCTCCCAAAACTTCATGGAGTTTAGATTCTGCATTGATCATTGCTCCCCTAAAGCTGTGTACTAAACCAGCAGGTTTATGAGACTAGAGCAGTCGGTGTAGATGTGGCTGTTACGTTGGATCCTGGAAAGAATGACAGCTGGGAATCAAACCTCATCAAGCCAGGGAGGATTGACCAGATTGTTTGAGAAATTGCTGCCCTATAGATAGATACACACTGGCCATCTGGGTGCTTTATTTCTGCTAGCATTATGACGTTAGTACCATTTTATAGCCTTTTGACAGTGGAGGGAGCCGAATGTGTAAAAGTCGTCATGGATAACATCATGGCAGGCAAATAAGAAAACAAAGAAGATGTTTGCATTTGGTTAATCACCGATCTGTTGCTGTTCCCTTTGCCTTCCCTTAATTCTTCCTCCTTTTATTACTTTATCACCACTCTCCAGCAGGACTGTGAAGATTTTTAGGATTTTTTTAAATATCCTTCATTTCCAATAAATTACTAATGTTCCTTCTTTTATAAACTGATTACGGTGTTCCTGAGCAGATCTCTCTGTTCTTTTCCTTTCTCTCATCCTCATCTTCCTCCCCTTCCTCTTTACATCATCCTGTCTCCATCCTCTTTCCATCATCCACTCCTCTTCTCAAGTGGTATTTATAGAGTGGCTCCGGATGCATCGGCTTCTCTCCTCCACTGGTCTCTGGCCCACGCTTGTTTCCGTCTTGGCTCTCTTTGTTCATCCTTTGCTTTTTCACTTGTTCTCCTTCCACCTCCTCCTCCTCCTCTTCTTTTCCCCGTAGACAGCCGTTTGTCTATCTATCTCTTTCTGAGATGGGAGGACTTCTGGGATTGTGTATACACACTCCTCACCTGTTCTTCCTGTCTTCCTGTTTCCTTTTTTACCCCACTGAGTCTTCTCTCTGTCTGTGTCTGCTCCCTTTCATTTACCTCTTCTGATCACTCCGCCTCTCTCGATTCCTGCTTTGCTTGCCTCCTCACAGCATGTGTCAACATGTCTGTCAACTTCCCGGTCTCGAGCACCCTTACTTCTTCTGCCATAGAGTGCTGGGATGATCCAGTATGCTTGTTTTGTTCTTTCAACTAAAAGCAGAAAACCTCTGAAAAAAAACCCACTAGTTTCCATTGACTGCTGGCTAAACCCCGCCCCTGAACAGCAACTGTCCAATAATAGCTCAAAAACCCTAAATAGACATCACAGGTCTGCCAGGCTTAGGATTTATTCACATGCAGGAACAGTGTGTATAAGGTTCTAAGAGCAATGCTTGATATGAGAGTGTTGTCTTTCTTTTAGCCTTTCCAAAATCCATCCTGTAACATCTTGTGTCAGATAGCATTAAATTCGCCAAACTCAAACTTGGTTAGCCCCCATCCTCAAATCCTAGCTTGTAAAACAGTGTTCAGAAATACAAATATTAAAGCATAATACTACCACTGTTTCACCTGCCAAATATTTTTCTGTAGTCGGTATCCAAACCATCCAAGGGTTTACAATGAACAACACTGCAATTACATTTAAAAAAAAAATAAATCTGTTCTTTAACAGATCTCACTAGCTTGAAATACATGAACAATCAGAGTTGTGGACTGGAGTCAGGGGACCATTGGCTTGAACTCGAATCAGACTTGAGTTATGATGACTTTAGGCTTGACAGAATAAAAAAAAATTGCAACTCAACTTGGACTTTGACACCAATGCCTCGTGACTTCATCTGGACTTGAGACGTTTGACTTGAAAATACTTGATACCCTTCCCCAAGTCCAAAGACTAAAAAGTATTTTATTTAAAAAGTGTGCCACAACTCAATTAATTAATTCCTGAAACAACTATGTTATTGCTGTTCATTCTCAGCAGGTCAACACTTAATTCCCCAGATCCAGATCTTTGAACAAATCTGACAGCAGCCTATCATGTTGCAGGAGAGAACCATTAAAAACTTTTCTTTACATTATTGAGCTTCTGTTTTGACACAAAGATAATTTTGGTTGCATACAAAAACTACAAGGGGATTAACAAAAAATGAATTGTAGTATGCAAAATGTGCAGATCAAAAATTAAAGATGGACACAACAGCTTCCAACTTTGACATCTGGAATTGCACAAAGAACAGTAAGTCGAGGCTCTGATTGTTAAAATGTAATTACATTTGATGAAAAGCACATTATTTTCATGTAATCATTGGTAATCATTTTATGTAGATTATCAGCTGGTGAGGGTGCTGACTTTTCAGTGACATGTAGCTTTAGCCTGTATTTTAGCATGATACCATGTATGTTGCCATCATGTACATATTTAAGACACTTTTACATGGTTCTGTCATCATTATCATCATTAAATCGTTAATAAGTAAGCATGCGATGGAGTTTTCCACCAACTCTCAAAGTTTAAGCATTAGCAACACTAGCAAGCTACAGCAGATAAAATCAGTTAGCGACAGTTGTCATTTCAGCCAACAAAATCCACGACATCGGTTAAAAATGAGAAGCCTGCTTTTGTTTACTTGTGTGTGAAATTGAAAATGCATCGTTTCAAGAACTGTGAATTGACACTGCTGCTACAGGTAAAACAACAATAATCAAAGGGGCAGGCTTAGCGAACAGCCCATCAGCACATCAGGCTGCTTCCTTTCTTATTTTCTGTGTCTCCTCCAACTGAGAAAGAGACTTCTGCAAGGCGTCACCAGGAATCAGCTGATGAGACAGAAATAGTACTGCCCTACACACACACATACACACACACACACACAGAGCTTTCCCCTCTCCCCTCCCCATCCTTGGGCAATGTATTCATAGCGGTGCTAATTAACAACTCCACACCAGCGACTGGTGAAGAGAGTGGAGACACAAGAGGGAGAGATAAAGAGAACAAGGAGAGAGACAGCGAGGAAGAGGAGGGAGTCCTTGGACATGCTGAGCTGAATCTATGAGGCCCTGGGCGAAGGCAAACCCATACATGTGTATATGTGGGTTTTCTGTCTGTGTCATTGTTTATATTGCCAATGTGTGTGTAACTGTGTGCATGTGTGCTTGTTTGCACACTTGTTTTGACAGGACCAAAGCAGGGCTAACCCACATCTGGCTCTCTGGCTGTCCCTGCAGGCCCATGGTGTTGACCTAGACAGAGAAGACAGCCAAAGTTCAGCTGGTTCACACCACTTGGACCCCCCTGGTCACTGTCTGCCAGGGCCACATGCTAACAGTCTCAGATAGTAACACATTGCAGTAGTGTGAATAGGTTACTTTTCCAGTAATGAGTAGTGTACTGTAACGGATGTCTTGTTTAGTGTATTCAGTCCTGGTCAGGACATGTTAGCTTAGAGCTAGCGCTAGAGGTGGTGAGAACATGTCTGATACGTGTTCAAAGTCTTTATTTACATTAAGTGTATTCTCGGTCTTTAGCTCGTACATCCAGAAATCACCTGGGGTTTGTTTAGAACTGTGTGTATATTTGAGTTTCTCCTCCGTTTGCTGGGTTATCTGAGCTCTGCTACGTTAAGATGGATATATGCTTGTTGTAGTGTGGCCGCTGCATGACAAAACTGATGTCATATCCTGTGTCGGCTCAAGTGCAAAGGCTGCAGTAGTTGTTGCCACACTCGGCCCTGGTGTGAGCCGTGCCTCTCATTTCAACATGGAGTAAGCAGGATCGCCTACATCATAAGGACCATTGTGTAGTGATTGGACACTATGTGAAAGCTACAGAAAGATTTGTCTGCACTCTTACACACAGTATAGAGTGTTAAAACTCTATGTGTTCAAACAAGATATGTCACAAAATGCTTGTGACATACTGTATATTAAATTCCTTCCTTTAAAATCATTATTATGATGAAATACCCTCCGATATTCCCTCAGAGTTGCTGCAGCTTTTTAAGAGTTAAATTAAAGCACTTTCAAGATGTCAAAGCATATTGCTTTTATTTTTAGCTGCCTCATGTAGCTGAAGATGCATTTTCTTGTCAATAGGAGCATCGGCCTTCTATTACGGCTGTATTCCCCATCGAGATGTCTCTCTGCATGTACACAGTGGACAGAACATGTCATCTAGATTGTGCAGACTGGCTGCCATTGATGCTGCCTTCAAATGGTGTCAAATGAAGTTTATCTTAGGAATTTTAGAGTATGTCTGAGGAAAATATTGATATTCCCCATAGCTTCATCATTTCTTTCTGCCTTGATTTCCTGCATTATGTTGCCCGCTTACAAGCTTGCAAAATTTTTAGCCTCTTCGAGACACCATCAGTTTTGGCGTCCATGTTACCATTGCCCAGCAGTGAACGCCAAGGATATTGTGTTCACAACTTCCCATGTTGTAAACATGAGCCCATGACTCATTAGATTACATATAACGGTGTAACTACTTACTGATAGTGTTGAATAATTTAGGAATGTAACATTATTTTTAATGAATAATAGAACTTTTTCACAGTCATAATCTGTTGTTTGGTGCTGATCAGGTGGCGTTTGGTGGGTTTTGGAGCTTTTTCACTTCACAACTAAAAGCTACATAGGACTGAGGGGAAATGCTGAGTTGGGTAGGTACATACATTTTGGTTTTGTCACATTGTGATTTGATTCATGTTAATATAAAAAATATTGATTAGTATCGGTTCAATAGCATTAATAACAATGGCTTTTACACAGTAAGTACAAATTTTGTAGCTGAAAATTGACTGAAGAAAGAGTCTGTCTACTTGTTCTTCACCACCTGTGATACCAGGCATGCTGGCTGACCCCCGGGAGGCAGCAGGCTCAGGCCTGTAATCCATGAACACACAGTAGAGTGAACACAGAGAGCATGTCTGTCCCTGAGTAGACACCTTTTCCTGTCTTCACAGAGTGATTACGTTTTCATCCGTATGGTTGGGGTCACTCATATTCCTCCTGCTGAGTCAAGGCTGAGTCAAGGTTGAGATTAACATAAAGGTAGTGTTCATGATGTTCATTTAGATGGAAATTGTGATGTATATGGAAACTGTGTGCTGACTCAGAGAACATGAATCTGGACTGTCACATTGTCTATTAATAGAGCATGAATTTTAAATATTGGATGATGTCTGTTAGACTGAGCTGCACATTTTTGGTAAATGCTGTGTCTGTATAATCTATATTTTTTACATGCCTAATTCATCACACAGTGGATTGCTTTCCAGTTGAGGACAAAATTCACTGTCACTGAATATAATGATATGTAGATACATAGAGAAATCAGCCTTCTCTTGAATATACTGGGACTAAATGGTACTCATCTTGTGGTGCTCAAAGTGTCAGAAATACATTTAAAAAACTTCTTTGTACTGTATTGAAAATAGTTCCAACATGGAACTGCTCACAACAAGGTCTATAGATTATTTTGAGTCACTGGGTCATGCTTTCTGGAAAGAGACACTGGTGTTGAGTTTTGCAAATGTATTTTTGGGCACTTTGAGCACCACAAATGCCATTTAGTTCCATTATATTTAAGAGAAGACCGACATTTCTACGGCCAACATCCAAAACTCGGCAACTCACACCAAAACAGTCTAGATGAATACGTAGCACTACAGGTAGGAGGAAAAATATGTATTTTTGATCAAGGGGTTAACTGTCCCTTTAAAAAAATTGGACTATGCAGAAAACAAATTTGCATAAACATTAGGCTTGTGCCATAATGTTTCATTTTTTTTCATGATATCAAAAATTCATATTGTGATAATGGCAATACTACAACAAAATAACATCATACCATTTCACATAGTGACAACAAACATGGTTAAAAGTGAAAGTAACATTGCTACTGGCTCCACAGTGGAGCGGCTTCAGTAGTGTGGAAGTGGTTTGGTTACAAAAGCTCAGATGTACAACAAACCACAGCAATATATGAAGAAGTGTAAGACGACTGTAACAGCAAAAGGTGACAATGTAACAAAGTAATTTCACCCCCTTAAGCAGCTGGATATGAGAAGAGCCAACAATATTTTGCAGCATGTTTGTCATATAAAGAATCAAGAATATATACAAAGTTATTGCAGAATTCCTTGAAATATCATGATCTAATGTTATGGGATCCAGATTTCACTGCATGTGACTAACTTTTACTAATGTTGAAGAGACATTTTTGTGATTTATCATTTCCTGTGGTTGGGAAATTGTCCAGACTTAAATCTCACTCAGCTAAGTCAAGAGATTTTCAGTCAATAGCGATGAGACTCTCCTCACTGCTGCAGAGCTCCTCTGTGATTTGGACTGAGAAGACAGATTTATTTTTATATTAAAAAGTCGCCTAGTGCAGCTTTAACAGTGCAGGTCTGCCGAGGGCGTGGAAGTGGTGGAAAAAGACTGATGAAACTGTGGCTCTAAGAACAGGAACAGCTGGTGCACTGACACCCGCTGACACCCAGCGTTTGACGCCACCATGTTACCATGACAACCGGCTGTGCACCCTCTGTTTCTGACAGCTGTTCCCATGGTGCCTGGGCTTGGCTCAGCCCCTGGACTCCCATTGGCAGGATAGATGGCTTCATGGGGTCAGAGGTCATGTTTGTGACGTTGCTGCATCGGCAGTGTCATGTTGTTTTTCCATTTGAATTACGTACGGATCAGTTTAGCTGAGGCTTATGTCAACTCCAATGTCCATTTATCACTATGTATAGCTATTATTAGCTAAATCAAAGCCTGTTTTAAACATTTGTGTGAAAACATGCATGTGCAATTCAAATTCATACATCTCGTGATTATATTTGAATGTCCAGACACTTGATCTGAGTGTGTCTAGAGGACTACAGTGACAGAATTCAACTGGATGCTTTATCAATGTATCTCCCTCAGTCATGCACAACCAAAACTGGTGACACATTAAGAAATCAGACTGGGTTTAATGGTATAAATGATGCTACAGTGATGATCTTCATTATGTCTAACTTTAAATAGCGCTGGTTCTGCTTTGTAGCTGGCACAGATGCTTTGATGTTGAGCTTTTAGGTCATTGCAGTTAGTTGTAAAGTCTCCTTTAGGCATTACAACACTTCAGCATTTGAATGTAAACATAACATACCAAATATTTGAGAAAATGGAATATAAGACTTCAAGATGTGTAGCCTGTGTTAAAGAAGGTTTCATTTTCAACAGTTGGCATCAAAGTGTATTTCTCCAGAAAGTATTCTTTGCAATACACTTTTTATCCCACATTTTTCATTCAACATTCCACGTCACAAGATCCCTGTCCCTGTTCCAGCCATTCCCTGTGTCAGCTGATTGGTCACCTCCCTGTTCCAGCTCTGTATGGTGGCAGTCTGCTGTCTCTGCTGTAGCACCAGCCAGAGACAGGTAGAAAGGCACTAGTGAGGAGGAATGTACAACTTCGCTTCAGTCAGCTTCTTTCCTTGTCTTTGAAAGTTCCTACTTGGAAACTTATTAAAGTTTTTTTTTTTTCAGGGAGACAATATACTTTGTGGGAATTATGTAATGTTTTATGTAGACAGCTTGTTTTTTCAGTAAAGACTGACAAAGACAGAGCTTTTTTCCAGCTCAAAAGTGTTCTGTGAAGACGCAGCATTGTCCCTGGACGTTGGATGGGTCATGGTGGAGGATTGTTATCTGTTAGATTTTTTCTACCACAAAAAGCTGCTGACAACGGGTCAGGTCGAATGTTTTGTACCTGTTTCCTACTCAGCAGCTGAGTGCTACAGACGGGAGGACATGTCTGCTTTCAATAGACCCAGGTGATCTAGTTTAACGTCAGTGTCAATTTAATGTCTTTGGGTTTTCTGTTGGTTGGACAAATCTAGCAGTTTAAATGTTTCTTTGGCATCTTGTAACGTGTGATAGGCCTTTGTTACTATAGTAACATCATGCAGGAATTTAGTGGAATCAACTAATATTTCCTTAATAATTTCAAGTTAACTCAACTTAAACTGACTGAAATTCTTTTGACTTGGAATGATGAGTTGAATAAATGCACTGCTGTGAGTTCACTCAACTCTAGAGCCTGTCTGATGTATCCCTCGATTGATATTATTGGCCTGATATGGGCCTATCACTGCTGTATCGATCTTTATCGATATGTTGTCCAATATGTGCATCTGCACCTTTTGTAATGTTTGATAGTTTTTCTTAATTTAGGTTTAATATATACACATATTTTGCTCCATTTGTGTGTTTTTTAAAGCATTTTTAGTTATTTATAATCATTTAAAATATTGGTGGAAGTTTTCTGTTTCAGTACCCTGATGTCATTTTGAAAAATAAAGGTTATCGTTAGACTGTAAAATATTCTGCCACCATTACATATCTTTTTGAAGGATCTGTGTATAATATTCTATATTATGTATATTGTATGCTGTATATAGACTCAACTCATCAAATTAGATTTAAAAAGAAACATGATCAGTATATCAGCAGACTTCCCAGCATGCATTGTTTGACAGCTAAAACTCTCCAGAGACCGCTCTGTTTTGTAGTCTGAAGAAAACATACATGATGGAAACTTGTTGTGTACCTTTAATACCTGTTAAGATAAATCATGGCTATTTGTTTTCATAATAACAAAAATAAAGCTAACCATGACTAAAATTAGTATAAGTTTAGTCTCTACCCACTGTACACTTTAAATTTAAGGAGCAGCAGCAGCTGTTTATGTCAGTAGGAGGACTGATACTTAAAACTGAAAACAAATAACATCTGTAGCATTTGTCCATTTGTCTCAAGTTAATATCTTAAGTACACTGAACTTGAACTCAATTGGTTTACATATTCAAAACTTATTGGACAACAATGAACTATTATTTAACCTAAGTTCAGTTAACTCACATTTTTAAATTAAACCTGCTTAAAATGATTCACAGTGTATTTTTTTGACATTCTATAGACTGATTAATCAAAAATGAATCAACTGCTCTATTATAGGCTACTTACTTCAGACTTATTGTTGTTTTTCTCAGTCTGAATATGAATCAAAGAGCAGGAGGCGTTCGGTGTCCTGCTAACTTCCACACAACTTTCTTTTTAGGGTTAACAGTATGAGTTTGACATTTTTACCCCAGCAAATATGCATAAGTGTGAATGCCAGTTCTTTGCATTGTCTTGATGCATTTCTTTTGAGAAATAACTTGGAGACACGACTGTAAAGCCAGTGTGCTGCCAGATATAACTAAAGTTTCCACAAACAGGCAAATTGACTGCAAAGCTGTGAATGAAGCCATCTCCTTCGTGTCTATCTCCCTCACTCAGCGAGGTAATTAAAGTGCCTGTCTGGGACCCCTATATGAGAGCCATGGTATGCTAATGCAGTATTCCTCTGACAGTTCTGTTGAGACAACATTGTGGGTGTTTTCACATGGCCTGATTTGCAATTCACACTCGGGTTATTTCCATCATAGGCATCCCACGACGCAGGGAGGGGAAAGGCTGTGAGCCGCCGAGAGCAAAACTGAGCTGAAGTTTCATTTAATTGGCTGTATGATTTTTCTTGAAAGGCACCTTTCAAGTGGGGTCCTAATTGCCAGTTTTCCTGGAACCGAAATGTTGTTCTCAAACAACTGTTCAATCTATTCATTTTGAAAAATATTCAGTTATTCAGAACTTCTACCGCGTCCTTTTCTGTTTTAGGAATGTAAGGATATTTAGACAGGAAGATCTGTCTGAACTGTACAAAAGGGTAAAGTTGATCAAGTTTGTGAATGTAGGATGTACCACTAATGGGCAACTTTTCTCTCCTCTCTTCTCAGAACACTGCACCAGCAGTTTGAGAGCTACAAACAGGAGGTGCGTCGCATCGGGGCAGAGACACGGCGTCAGCAGACCCAGCAGAAGGACGATGCGCCCACCTGCGGTATCTGCCGCAAGACCAAGTTCGCAGACGGCTGCGGCCACCTCTGCTCCTACTGCCAGACCAAATTCTGCGCTCGCTGTGGAGGGCGGGTCTCTCTGCGCTCCAACAATGTGAGAAAACTGACCTGTGGCCTTACCCTTTTCCTTTCTCCTGTCCCTTTCACATTCACCTCATTCCTGCTGTAGCTGATGTTCAGTTGGTTCCTCTGCTTCTGTGTTTGTTACCGTTTGCTTCGTTGCTTCCTGGTCACACTTTGGTGAGGCCAAAGTGTATTGGAAGGATGGCTTGGCACCAGTCATAGACCCTTCAGGGCTCATTTTAAGTTTGAGACTGTAGTGTTGTGGAATGGTTACAAATTGAAGCATCTCAGCTCACTTGAACATGAAAACACACCAGTAACAGCATCTGTGTTGTCCTGTGTCTCATGTGACTGTGCTGCAGCCATCAAGTAAGCATGTCAGACAGCGTCAGTGCTGACCTTCTCAGGCAATGTGCCTGAACACAGACCAGGCCCAGTGAGGAAGAAGAGAGGCAAAGATGCTAACACAGGTTCAGACAAGGTTTTTAAAGCAATACTGAAAACCTTACCTTAATCTCACCATACTGAAAACAGTTAAGTAAAAAGTTAGTGAAGGGCAGCAGGTGTACTTAGCTTGTATTTGCAATAGTTAGAATGGAGGCCAATGACAACTGAGATTCACAGCAAAGAAAATATCTTAAAAGTCCCAAAAAAACAAAAACATATTTGCAGTATCATCCACTTCTTTGCTGTTTATCACTATACTCAGTTTTTAACAAAAACATGCTCATTTTGCCCAAATATGGCAAAACACACAGCTTCCAAATGTTGCTTACAACGTTAGCTATTTTGTGCTTTTATGGTACAATAGAAAACCTAATTTAGTTGGTGTTAGTTTCCATCAAAATCTAATTGCTGTCTCAAAGTAGTTGTAGGCTTATATAGAGTTAATTTCTAGGGGACAGGGCTGTCACATGCTACTTTGAGCCAAAAAATGCAACTCAGCAAGCTAAGATGCTCATGAGTATGCTAACATGTTGATGATGAGCATACAATGTTTACAGTGTTAATAGTCTTAATTTAGCATGTTAGCATTCTAATATTTGCTAACTGACATTAAATGCAAGCTCCAGCTGAACCTCATGGGTGTGTCATTAGTTTTTCAGGTATTTGTACTTTGCTGACCCAAAGTATTGGATCTGATGATGTCATTATGATGTCATTCAAGCTAAATTCAAAAAATCACCCAAGTTATTTAAAATAATCTCATTGGGACTTTCAATGTTCAAAATTCATCCATCTTGTTGATGTTGAGATATTTCACTGGATAAGTCAAATTTCTTGACCTCCTGGTGGCACAAGATCAGTGGGCTGCCTTTTCTTGGGAACATAACATGGCTAAAATTAAAACAAATATACCAATGAAAACACGAACCATCTGTCAACTTAAACCCATGAAACTGAAAATACTGCAGTGCTACCTCTAAATTAAAGGGTGTAGAGGCCACACTATTATGAAACAAAGTCCCACCGTCACCGTATAACCAAATGATAACCATTCATTTGATCCAACATGTTTGGCTATTTTAAAACCCGGCCCTCTTCCATCCAAACATTCTCTGGGCTCCCCTCCAACCCAAGAGAGAGGCCCTCCTCCTGGGTTTCTTACCTGACTATGGGCCCTCCACCCCTTAACCTGCTGGTCCTCAATCTGTTCAGGATCTGCACAGACCAGCTGGGCCTGAACTCACACTGGTATCACACATATGCAGAACTCAAAATCCAGTGAGAATCGAGGATAAAGATAGTATCCCTGTTGGTAAAGCCATTAATATTGCTTTCACAGCAGGCAGGCTTTCACATGGAAATAAGGAAATGAGACTGCATGATGTAAATGCAATCTATAAATAAAACAAATAAAGCAAAGAATTTATTTGAAGGTAAATTCTGCCCAAAATAACATAAATTAAAATGGCTTTTTTGAATAATGAATGTTTTAGTATGGAATTTAATTCTAATTTATTTCTTTGATATAATACTTAAAAGGGAGATTGAATGCAGGTCATTGTTTCATATGTAACCACATATGTCTTGAGATTTACCCTCTTATTGGATTTTTTGTGTGTGTGCTTATGTGAGAGTGTGTTTTTGTGTCTGTGAGTCTGCACATGATTCACTTTGACATAAAGAATCAATGAATCAATGAGTATGTTTGTGTCCTGTCAAATGAACTGGGCTTAGAAGACACTAAATACGAAAAATGTTCAATACCTGATTTCTTTGCATTATGTAATTCCATTGTCATACATAGCGTGTGGATGTAATAGTGAAAATATCTCACATTAAATTATTAGAAATTTATTAGAGATCTGGAATGTCAGCACTTATCCCAGGCTTTTACACAGATTTCTGATAATTAAGCTTTTTTATTTATTAAAGTTACATTTAATATTTATTGCATCACTTAACCAAAACAGATCTTAAAGGGACAGTTCACCCCAAAATCGAAAATACATGCTCTTTTTACCTGTAGTGTTATTTATCCATCTAGATTGATTGCTTTGATTTGCAAAGTTGTGAATATTCACCATAGAGATGTCTGCCTTTTGTCCAATATAATGGATCTGGTGCCAGAATAAATGCTTTTGAAACAATGACCCAGTTACTCAACATAATCCAGAGACTTTGTTGTGAGCAGTTTCATGTAGGAACTACTTTCTTTCTGGTAAAAAGAAAGTCGATTCTAGGTAGCAGACTCTACCAAAGAAAGTAGTTCCTACATGAGCTGCTCACAACAAGGATTACTTGATACTGGCATGATTTCTAGAAAGAGACATTGCTGTTGAGTAATTCAAATGTACTTTTTTGGTGCTTTGAGCACCACAAGCTGACTATATGTAATTTTTATATTTGGGGTGTACTGTCCCTTTAATTTCAACAATCAATGAGAAATTTAATTCATAAATCCTTTCAAGGGATAAGAGAACACAAGATGTATCATCCTCCATTTCTTTTCTGGATGTAAACTACTAAAAAGGTTGTGTGTGCGTATATATGTGTGTATAATGTGTGGGAGTGATGTGTCTCGGTGGTGCTTGCCTCTGTCCCGGGTCTTCTGGCCAGCCAAGCAGAATAACAGGGTTAGGAAAGTGTGAGCTTTGTTTTATTATATAAATCTCTTCTCCAGTGTACAGTGTGCTCATTAACCCGGCACCAGCAGCACACAGTGTTTCCCTCTAGTTAGCAGTTTTTAAAAGTGCATTTGCTCATTATTAAAATATACTTTATGTACAACAGCTTGCTTCATCAGATGTATCCATATGAAGCGCTACATACTGTTATGTTACATAGTAGACCCAAGCGCAGGATACACACAGGGGATAAGGTTAGGCTGCCTTATTGACGGATAACAGGGTTTTGTTGGAGTGGAGAAGTGGATGGCTGGCGAGGACAGAGGAGCAATGGTAGATGGTGTGGGCAGGCTGGAGAAACACAAGGGTTAGCAGACAGGCAGGCAGATGTGAGGATATCCTGTGCAGAAGGGAAATACAGTTACTCACAGGCTAGGAATCAAAACAAGGGACAGATTTCTAAATTAAACTCACGGCCTGAACGGTGTGACTACTATGGAGCTGAAACAACAATCTGGCTGAGAGTGTAAGAAGGGCTGGGGATGACATACTGGTGAGATGATGAGCTCATTAAAGGCAGGTCTGTTGGTTGAGCAGGGATCTGGGGAGAGTGAGGGCATGGTCACATATATGCCAATGCTGGTAAGTGACCATTGAAATAAAATGTCAGCAGTGCAGGATGTGCCACACAAGGAAATCAGTTAATGGTTTGTTGTGTGTTTTAGATGTTAACCACACACAATTATTTGCTATTGGTTGAGGCTGCAACTTTGCAGGTCAGAGTTCATGTTGAACTTCACACAAAACGGAGATGCCAATCTGCTTTGCCAATGGATGCAAAGGTTTTTATTCACCCCTTTCCTTCCATGGAATGGAGGTGAATGGGAGGTGAATATACACCAATATTAATTTTGCGCATGTGTGACCGTGCAACACACAATTACTGCATCCCCAGACATGTAGAGAAAACAGGGCAGCTCAGAAGTCACAGGGGAAACACAAGGGAAAATACTGGGTCATGGTCAATGCTGTGACGTGTACAGTTATAGTCAGGCAAAGAGGAAATACAGAATGAAAATAAAAATGTTGAACTATTAAACATAAGAACATCTTGTTTTTCTTTTTACTTTAAAGGGTCAGGCTCCTCCAAATTACATTAAGAGGAACAACATATTTTGTTTCAAAATATCTCAGTGGGCAAGGTGAGGGGGATGCTATCCTCTCTGTTAGCAAAATGACCAAAATCCTCCTTTTTAACCTACCATCACTAGTAGCAGAGATGAGGAGTATCAGTAGCCTAACTGTGCTGTGTATTGATAAATCCATGGTGCTATCCATGGTGCTGAAGCGGCAGATGAATTTTTAGTTGTGCATTGTCCATCCCCCTGTTAAAAATTAACAAATCGCCTACTGAAAGCAACAAATGCATTTTAAAAACTGTGCAATAGTACCACAAAATATGCCAAATGTTATTTAAAAACATTACCACAATACCATAAAAAGTACATGTAAAATGTCTTTTTAAAAAAAGTACCATGTACTACAAATGGGGGGGCAACAAGATGTTAAATGTGTACAGAGATAATAAGATAAGGTAATGGTTCATTTTGTGATAAAATCCACATGAAGTGAATTTGTAGTCGTGTTCAGAAAGCTCAAAAAACAGTTTTTTTCCCCAGTTTTTCACATGTTTACATGGGAAATATGCAGCCACAGGTTTCAAAATTATTTCTAAACATTGTTTCACAAAGTTACCAATCCTTATTTGAGCCAGTTAAACAGCTTGAACTTTAAGAAAAGCCTTTCTGATAATAAATAATTTTTAAAAAGACACTTTAATATCAATTCTCAGATGACACGTTGCAGATCAATACTGCACATGGCAATATAGGTGCTCTGTAAAACTGCAAAATTATTTACTAGAATTATTAGGCTATAAACTTTTATTAGTTTCTAAGCAGGTGACTGTAATAAATCATTTCCTGATGACAGAGGTGTGTAGTGCTCCTGTGTGCCCTGCAGAAGGCATCACAGCAACGTGCTGTGTGAAAATACCATCCAAACGCTGATTAGGCCGCAAAGCTTCACCCCTGCTTGACATTATAATGGTCATGCTGTATCATCGCACTGTATTTACATTCATTCACAGCATTCATTAAGCAGTAAATTATGTAAAAACAACAACCTGTTTGAAATAATTAGGTGTATCCTGAGGTCAAAGCAAAGATGATCGAATATTGTAGCTTAATTCAAAAACCTTTATTTTGCCCTTTCACTGGTATGTGGTATGTCCTTTCATTATAGTGTAATCCACTAACATGTGAATGTGAATATGAAAGTAAAAAGACCAGTATAGACCAGTCCCTCCTTTTTCTGGCTTTCTTAATTTTTTTCATTTTTTATTTTTGTGACCTAAAATTTCTCATTTCAAGGCAGTTAAGTGTTTTTTCTTTTTTGTTTTTTTTTGTTTTTGTTTTTGTTTTTTTGCCTCATTTGAGCTTGTTTTGTCTGTCTAAGCCATCTAGTAAAGGTAGGGGTTGTGGAAGAATGTGCTCCATGTTGCTTTTGGTGTCCCAGTTTCCTCTCTGTGCTGAGGAGCTGTGACACATCCTGATGTTGTCACAGGTCATGAGTCACACCAAGGTCATGCCAAGCTGGGTCATGCATGTCGCTGCAGCCTAACATGTCAGTGGTCACATACATTCACAAACTGTTGTCCCCACCACCTCACGCTCACTCTGTCACTGAATATGAAGTATGTGTATCAATTCTGCAGAATGTAATTAACAAATGTTTGCACCGCATCCTCTTTCCCCCCTTTTCTCCTTTGTTTTCTTTCCCTTCTTTCCAACAATCTGTCCAATATCCCACTTCACAAATTCATCCTCTCTGCATCTCTCATTTCTTATATCTTTTACGTTCTTTCATTCCTTTCTCTCCTTACCTCTTTTGCTCCACTTCCACCCTCACTTCTCTCAATTCTCACTGCTACCTGGACTGCATGCCACAAAGGAGGACAAAGTGGTTAGCATCTTTTTTGTGTTCTCTCTCTGTGCTGTGAACGTGATGTTTGTGCCACATGAAGGTAAAAGAAAAAAAAAACAAAACGCTGGCTGTGTTCAAATCTGGAGCTACAGATTTCTCTTGTATGATGACTTCTACTCTGGAAAGGTGACGTAAAATATTTCTAAGTTTAGTTTATTCCAGTTTATTGCCAAAAAAAAAAAAAAAAAAGGTTGAAAAAGCAACAACTGCAGATGCAAGAGAGGGAGCTATTGGATTGGAACGGAGCCAGTGTGTGTACAAATCCACTTATGGATTACTGACTTAACTGAACAGAGGGAGTCCCTGGTAGTTCATAGTTTTTATTAACTTTGATGTCTCCGAGCCTTTACTGTGCTGTGTGGGGTGGATCCACTTGGAGCAATTGTGTCCTCAGAAGATTTTCTCTCCAGTGTAAACCCTTACTAACTCTGTGTCCATTGTTTGTCTCCTCCCCTTGCAAAGTGTCTCATAGTGAAGGACAGGGTAAGGCTTGCTGGGTGATGGATTTTGCTGCATGGGTCACTAATTGTCTCCCCCTCTTCACTTCTTCTTGGGTCTGTGCTCATTCACAGTATCAGAACAAGAATTCTGACCTACGATCAGATCATTGTGGTTAAGTGGTCCTAGGGAAGCTGGCTGTTGATTCTGAGAATGAACGCAGACCCTGACAAACCAACTGGCGGGCAGAGCAAGCATGAGCCATAATATAGGCTGTTGGCAGGGCCGTCCTCTGACCCTTCTGACCCATCCTGACCCCTCTTCCTATGGCTATAGGCATGGCTGTGCTGAAAGGGGGCAAATAGATACTGGAATAAATCTTTGATAAAACTGGGGGATGGGAGATTGGCATTTCAGCTGGCATGCATATAAATATGCACTCTACCCTACAGATCATTTATCTGAATGCACAATGAATGCACACTCATGCCTGTGCATGCTTTCCCTGCCTGTGTGTTTGAGACCAGACCAGCCTTGCCATGGGGAGACGGGAGGGGCCCAGGTATATGTTCCACTTTGTCCACTCAACACTTCCCCTTAATGCTTGGTCACTGTAAAAAGTGTTGTTACTGCTGAGTCCTGTCAAAGTCACAAATGGTGAAGGAAATGGCAGTGAATTTTAGTTTGGGATGTCGCTGAGCCCTTTAATAGTCAGACAGAGGATTCATTGTTTGACTGTGTATTTGCTTCCAGGTAAGACAGCAAATAAATCAGAATAGAAAGGGAAAAGTTGACTCATGTCTCTCAAGCTTTTGACATGCTCCTTTGGTATACACCTGTAGGTGGCGTCTACAAATGTAGTAACTGTTCACTTCTCTCATTAAGCACACTACTAGATTAAAATCCAAGAATCAAGATGATGTCTTACAGGTCCAACATGTAAGATTTAATGCAGTCTATTGTCAGAATATGGCAGAAATTTAATATAATATTCACAAGTTTGTTTTCATTAGTGTATAAACACCTGAAAATAAGAATCATTGTGTTTTTGTTGCCTTAGAATTAGGATTGGGCGATATGTTCAAATTTTCCAAACAACCAGCATCAGGCCATCGGTGATTGCCAACATTCGCCTCCAAGAAAAACATGTAAAACTCACTCAAACTGTCTTTGTTAGTCTGTTCACTCTTCCAGCAATCACCAATTCTGGTTCTGTCAAATTAAATCCTTAATTCACAGCGTGAAAAGAGTGAAAAGAGCTTAACTCTGCAGGCTGTTTCCCTCTCACTCCTCATCCAGCTCACTGTACTCATGGTCCGGCTGAGTGGGTGTGTACTGTTGATGAACGCACGTCGCAGAGCTGCAGCTGTCACTCTGCACATCAGCAAAATAAAATGACAAATATTGCTCCAAAAATCAGCCAAGAACACCAAACTGGCGATGGATTCAGCCCGTTGTTGATGGGCAATATATTCGTCCAGTCACCCAACTCTACTTAGAATGAGCCGTCTCTATCTACAAAGAGCACAGGTCCAGCTGATTAGCAGACTACAGTAGTAACCAAGCCACACTTCCAATAAAAAGTGTTACGCTGGTACGATGCTTTCCACGGTTGCAAGTGCACAAGGGTCCACTTGGGTCAGTGTGATGGAAATTTTGTCATCGGAAGGTGTACCCGGGCGGACGTTTAGCTCAGTTGGTAGAGTGTCCGACCCATGTATGGAGGCTGTTAGTCCTCTGCAGCGGCCGCTGGTTCGACCAAAATAACTTAAGAAAAAAAAAAAAAAAAAAAAAGAAGGTGTACCCGTTGGGTCTGTGTGGATATCCGTGCACCCACGTTGTGTCTGCATGGACTCATCCCTTACATGCAACCACTACAGACACCGGTCTGCTGTGCATGTACAGTATGGAGTCCTTCCTCCAAGTGGACTCCAGAAAGTATTATAGACAAAAGCAAGAGATGTCTATAGGGTCAGCAACTGTCCGTGTACATGTCAGTTAACTACCATAGTTTGCAGGGATACATGGTTATGACTGTATGTACAAGACTATGGCTGATGGATTCATGGCTGTATGGGCTGGTCCATAATCTTAAAATAAGAAAGGATGTCATACAACTTAATTAACTGCATTACAATGAGATTAAAACACCTGTATTCTTAAATGTAGCCTAATTCATAATGTCACTATAGTTATATATATGTATATATACACATTATATATGTTTAGATAGATAGATAGATAGGTAGGTAGATGTAGATATAGATATATAAAGATATATATAGATATGTATAAACTGGAGCAAAGTAAAAGATTATCGTAGCTCTTTTCTGCTCTTTATTGGATTTTGGTAAGTCTAGACTCCGTCAACCCCAGACAACGTAACTGAAATAATGTTAAGTTAACACATTGATAAATCCTCATGCTATAGCCTGCAGGGTTTCCCCCAGAAAACTTGCTAAGCCTGGTGGTAGAGAAGCCCACCGGCAGCCCACCGTGTTTTTGTAAAAAAAAAATGTGAAAAGTTGACAGGAATTTTGAAATTATGACTATTATGTGTTATTATAAGCCATTTATTAACAATACTTAAACGTAGAGTCTTACAAAAAGGCACAATCTTGAAATACGGTTTTAACAAATGCAAAAAAATACAATTAAAATAAATAATATCAATTGTTTTCACTTAAGTTAAATCCTAGTGAATCTTAAACCAAGCCATTGCTGGTCACATTTAAAAGTAAAATAAATTAACATAATCCTGTTCATCACGGGGCCTATTTTTTCTACCTTCTGTCTGAAATGACTTACCCAAAATAAATGGAGGATATTTTCACAACTACAAGGGCTATATGTATAATCTTCGTCTCAAAATAACGGTAATACATGTGAGATTACTATAGAAGTGTCAGAATCAAGATATGTGTTACTGTCAGAGTAAATTCACCTGGAACACAGAAAAAATGTGAATTTTTATCTATTTTTTTTTTTTTTAAAAACATTGTTTAGAGTGAAAAACACTTTTGAATCATAGGATAGTAGCCCGATTCATCTAGGAATTAGTAAAGTTATATCTGATGAGTAACTGTGCAAAAGTCGATGCTAAAAAAAGTGAACCTGAACAGTTTTACAGATGTTTTAACACAGACATATCCAGGCGAAACTGAACCAAATGTGCCATTTGGGCATCAATCACACAAATGTTTGGCACTGTGTTGTTAGTATGTTAGCACCGCTATCTGATTCAAACATTCAGAGAACCTCCTCTGCTGTATATTTCTCCCGTTTTCTGCTGATCGCGGTGAATAAACACTCTGCTCACAATGTCTGAAGTGTCAACAGGCTGCGTCCTGTGCGCATACGCGTCAACTCCCTGGGGCAGTCCAGGGGACTATCTCGGCAACCCATTGGTCAATTTTGATGATCGACACCTCTATAAACCAATCAGTCAGGAGACTCGATCGCTACCACCCAAATTTACCTTAGCAACACCAATGACGATACAGAAGGACGTGAAGTCAAAGATAGTGTATTGTAGGAAGATGCGATACTCCGCTCGAAAAAGCCCTTGCTCTTTATGAAAACAACCAGGACCGCGATTCATTTCAAACTACTGAAGAGTCATAGGAGTAGACATTAGCAGTGTTTTTTCAAGCTTGAATATAACTTTAGGCCACAAAACAGTTAAAGTAAGACATATTTTATGATTCTGTGAAGATTTTTTTGCGACTATTTGACGTCTAACTCTGAGTTTTTGTCACACAGTGACGAGTGAGACCTCTTCGTAATCAGTAGGATCTCTGTTTTCATACGACACCTTACTTGTGTGGTTTGCTTGAAATGGCTAGAGTAGTAAAAGCACTCAATGGTGGGGTGGGCTGTTTTCGCGTGTTTGTTAAATGCCCATATTATTGCTTGTGGTTTAAATTGTTTTTCGTTTAGGTGGCAATACTTGATAGAGGCTTTTAGCTGAGTTTCTCCCCGTCATTTTGGGGTGCTCCATGTTAGGATTGGTGCTTCCTAGCGTGCCCATAGGTCGTTTGTACCACACGCATCTGACGCTGCCCCCGTACAGGGGGCGCTCGGGATGAAGAGGATAAAAAAGTGCAAACATGACCAAGGGGTAAAACCAGGGAACTGAGAGGCTGAAGAGGTATGCGGTGCTGTGTGACCTCTCTGTGACCTCGGTTAAAAGCTCTGTATACCGTCTTTGGTATCACTGTTTTGGTGCATAAAAAAACCTATTTAAAATAAATAAACAAGTGCCAGGCCTATAAAGCACTGGGGGAAACCCTGGCCTGGAATGTAACACTAAACAAGTCTTCATGCTAAGCTGACAGAAAGGGTTGTGTTGCAAAAATATAACTGATCTCACATATAAGTATGTTATTGTTAGGGTATAATAAGAAATAAGAAATAAGAACCTAGAAATAACCTAGAAATAAGAATTGTTATGTTTTCGTTACCTTAGAATGAGTTGTTAATATCTACAGAGGGTGCGGGACCCTTTCCACGGAGGCTGCCATGTTTCCACAGTGCCCAGAACGGACAAATGGTGGTGGTGGTCTGGATTAACAAACTTCAATTGGTAGATGTTGTATCTTAATTTATAGGAAAAACTCAACTCTAGCACAAATACCCATCTTGTTTGTTAGTGGTAAATTGTTTTTTGGCCTGAATATGAGTCATTGTTACTTATTTTTTGAACAACCTGCTTATACAAGCAGATTTTCTAAACTTGCAATTAACGGAGAGAATCATTTTAAATATCAGTTCTGGGAACTAAAGATCACTCATTGGACTGTTTTGTGCACAGGAGACACCACTAAATGCCGACAGTTTTCAAGTTTAAATTAGTTTCAGTATAGAAAGGTTAAGCTAGTGTAAGGCTAAGAGTGTGTGAAGAAGCTGATGTGTATTTCATAGCCGTCTTTGTCAAGTTGTCCTGCTATCACTGGTGCTATAGCTTGTTAATGGCTGAGTGTTTGTTTATGTGTGTTTAATGTCAGCTCCAGATGGCTTCCAGAAACTGAACAAACCGCTGACAATCTGTCTTCTTTGTAGAGGAGCACTGCCTCCCAGTGGAGAGCAGGCAGGCGCTGGGTCCTAACACACACACAACACACACACACACACACACACACACACACACACACACAAATCATCATTCAGGATTTTGTATGATAATCTGGGCCAAATTGATCCCTGGTGTTATGACAAAAACCACAAGACCTGGATTTGTTGCCAAAAATGGCATCAACCACACCAAAGATCTGATATTCACAGCCAAGAAAGGAGGTGCGAGGAGGTGCTCACACTTAAACCTTGATTCACTGGAGCCCATATTTTCAGAATATAAATGATATGTCAAAATGTCCAGTGTTTGAAAAGCAAAGATCAGAAAATCAGCATCAATTAAAGCCACCTTTTACCACTGATCCTTTTTATAGTCTTTTTAGTTTTTGATAAAAACACAGTGTACATAACATCCTGAACAGAAAAGTGATTAAAAAAAGTTTAAAAAAATTTTCCCGCATTATATACATACTTATGGAAACTCTTTATTTGAAGTAGTGTGCATAAGACTGTCATTACATTGTCATAACCATGTCATGACACCTTCATGACTATGATGGAGTCTTTATGAATGTTTATGACTTTTGTCATTAAGTGTCATTCAGTCATTTGGTTTAGTTACAGTCCCAGAAATTATTCATGACACTGTTACAAAAGCATTTGACAATGACATCTTCATGACAAGTGCAAAATGTGCCACTTTTCTTGCGATCAGGGAAAATACTCATGACACACTTATAATGCTCTCATAAGGGTAATGTCAAAACCTACCACATATGACAGCTTAATGTAGTGTTAAAACATAAAGCTAAACAGTTTCTTTAAGTTTCATAATGTCAAGTTGTCATTACAAAGACATTTTTATCTTGATTAATGTAAAGGTCATAACAGGGACATTGCCTGGGTTAATGTAATGTTGCCATAACAAAGATAATAACGTCTTAATGTCAAGTTTTCATAACAAAGATATTATTGGCTTGGTTAATTTCAAGTTGACATAAGAGACATCTCAAACATGTCAACTTTGCTTTAAGAATGGCAATCGACTGAATGACACTTAATGACAACTGTTACCAACATTCTCAGATACTCCTTCATGTTAATGACAGATGTCATGGTTATGACAGTCTAATGACAGTCTTATGGCCCCTTCAAATAAAGTGTTACTGTATTTTTTATACATCATACAAACACTTTTAAACCTGTTTATTTGAGTTTTTGTTAGTCTGGTTGCAGTCATTCCTTAAGTTTATTTGTAAGTACTGTGTTGAATTTTAATGTGTTTATATGACCCACAGTTTACCATTAACACACACACGCTCAGATTCTCACTGATACAGCCACACAGAGTCTTGCTCGTTTACTGCATCAAGCTGACACTGCACATTTTACCAGAAGGGAGGATGCACTGCATAATCTCAATCATGTTTCTCAGTACTAGATGACTAACCCGCTGCTCTCTCCTCCTCCTCCTCCTCTCCTCCTCTCACTCTACTCCTTTCTTCTCATACACCACTGTGTCTGTAGTAGCCTTGTTGTTCGGTTCTTCTGTCCGTTCTAAAGCGTCTCCATTTAACTCTTATTCCCTATGTGCTTATGAGGCTGATAGACTTTGGCCTGTTTTTGGAGCTGACAACATCACTTCACAGTTGCGGCCTGTATGTCTAATAATAGGACCTCCTTGACTGGATCTGGCAAAAGCCAATAGCAACATGTTCCAGACAAGTCTTTAATGTTTGTAAAGTGCTTTGTAATTCTGTTACAGCTCCTCTTATTATCACTCTCACTGAAAAGCCATAAGTGAAAAGTAAAAGCTCACGTGTGAATTAGAGCCTGTGTGTTTTAGAACATATGTGTGTAAACTTAAAGGATAATTGTATTGACTAAGTTGCAGAGTTCTGAAAAAGCAGCATTATGGCTTCAACGATAAGATGATTTCATGATGTGATAACTGGCTTCTGAAAATATCATACTTTCACAGTATCCTGTTATACACAATTATTACAATCTGTCACAATGACTCTTAGAGGTACAAACAGGAATTTTATTAAGCTTTAATTCTAACAAAGCATTATGTCCTGCATTTTTAAATAACCCCAATACAGTAGAAGTCAATACTGTACATAAGCAAATGTCTGTGGCATGATAACATCAGTTTTCATACTGCTGCTACTGTTACACCAGCTTCTGTGACTTCTTTCATTTCTCTCCCTGAAAAAGTGAAACATGTTGCTCAGGTTGACTCTCATTCTAAAATAAATTCTCAACACTACTTGCCATTAGAGATGGAAACTTTTTGTGATTTGAAGATAAATACTTAATTTGTTAGCATAGAAAAAAAACTGTTCTCATGAATTTACTTGTTCGCCAGCTTATAAAGTTGTGTGTGTGTGTGTATATATAATATATATATATATATCATATATGTCATCATAACTTGATCTCCTCTATGTGCATGATATCCACCAACTTTTCTCATGTTGTCTTTTCAACCTTTTAACTATAGTCTTTGCTATCTAAAATGTTTGCACAGTTTGACCCTCTCTGTAGAAACTGTCGTCCCAAGAAAAAAGACATCAATCATTTCAGCAAATACCAGCCTGGTCTCACCAAAAGGTGTATGAATAACACACCGATGTCTTAAGTCAATTTCGTACATTATCACAGCATTTTTTTTTTTTTCTTTTCATGTGTCATTTCACACCATTTAGTCTGTACAGACATCAAAGTTCTCATATGGATGATCCTGGGGTGGATGGATGGGCCAAACAAACAAACTTATTTTAACTTACATAATTAACTTAACTTATATGGTGTGTGTGTTGTAGTCTTCTTATGACAAATGTCACCTGACTATTGTTAACATGTTCAGAACACTAAAATGCACAAATATTAAATATTATTAATTGACATGCAAAAAGTTTAAAAGGTATAGCTATAACACATGAAATGTCCTTAAAAGTGGTGTGCTATTCATGCATCATCCCATGAGATCACATTGTAAATGTCCATGAATGACATTTGTTTATGTTCAGATAACAAAGCCCTCTTGCATTCACAGGAATTATGGCTTGACTCTGTTGGGAATAAAGGAGGGGTGATGTTGATATAGAGCCACAAAGTGAAGAGGCTGGGGCGGATGGATGGGTCAAAGGGCCATGATGTAGGTTATAGCGCTGATGTTTTCCCCTCCCCAAACCTGGGGGGATTATATGTAGCAACATGATCATACAGAAACTTACGTCAAGTGACAAGGGAAAACGTTTTTTAGGCGAAATTGGGAAAATAGCATTTTGATGCTAAAACATACATACTTTGAGGATAATTTGATCGTTTGGATTTGAATACTGGGAAGCTACAGAATGATATAAAAGCCTCATTTCTTATGACAGTCAACTTTTTTTAAACATGACCACGATCAAACTTTATTCAAGTTGTTATTATTGCAACCATGACAACCAAGACCCACTGATCTTAATGAAGTATTCATTTGAGCACAAATCGACATGTTTTTTCAAACCTTAACAAAGTACAGATTTGAAGGCAAAATCTTTCCTTAAACCTAAACAAACCTGAACCATCACATCATAAAGCAGAATTATTTTTCAACAGAGCTTTGTAACAGTATTGGTAGACACAGACAAATTGTTATCCTGATGATAGAGGCATCAGATCTGGAAATACATTATATGTGTCGTATTAGAGGGTGGTTGTATACAGTTTACAGTATTTTGTTGCTTAATGTTGAGAACTTGTTTGGTAATGCATAGCACTGAGAGCAACGAGAGTCTTCTCTGCGATCCTGAGATCAGAAATGTAAAACCTGTGTGGATTTACAGCCTCAACAGCTCTGCTTTGCTTTCAGCCGTTCTCACCACTGAATGCATTTGGCCTGCTTGGAGAGTTGATCTACTACCTTATTAGAGGAAATGGAGCATTATGTCTTTTGCGGTCGTCTTTCTTCCCACCATTCAGGATTTACCATTCCCTGAACGATTGCAGTTTACACCCAGCGCTGCCTCATATGTCATTCTGTCGAGGTGTATGTGTGTATGTGTTTGTGTGTGTGTTGAGGGCAGGGTCACTGCACACGCTCACTGAAAGCCAACCACACCCTCCTCAGCACCCGCCACCCCCAAGGCTCCCATCTATTCTGCCCATTTAAGGAAAAGCTGATGTTCACACAATTCGGGCCTAAATGAATGCTGCTCTTGCCGCGAGCTGCTGTTGATGCTGCTGCTGCTGGCAGAGCTGCGGCAGCGACGCACATCTTCACCATTTTGTCAGCAGATGGATGGAGGAGTGCTGGGGGTGGGAGATGAAGGGAAGGGGTACGGGATAGAGAAGCATGAGTGACAGGTGTGTGGTGTCTTCATTTGTCAAGTCAGCCAGGTGTGTCAGCCGAGCTGGAGGGTGAGGAGAGATGAAAGGAAATACGAAAGGAAATGAAAAGTGTTGAGGGAAGGAAATGGAAAGGAAATGAGGGAAAGGGTGAAAAAGAAAGTAAAACTGGAAAGAGAAGAAAATAAAGGAGAGGAAAGGAAAAGAGAGGAGTGGGAAATGAAAGAAAGAAATAAACGAAGAGGGGAAGAAAGGAAATGAGAGCAGAGTATAGGAAAAAAAGGGGGAAAGAAAGGAGAAGAAGAAAATAAAGGGCAAGGAAAAGGGGGATGGAAAAGGGAGAGGAAAAGGAAGAAAGGAGGACAGGGACACCAAAGATTGGTAAGAAAAGACAATCAAGGGAAAGGAAAGGAAAAGAAAGGAAAATGGGGGTAAGGAAATGGAAGAAATGGGATAAAGGAGAGGAAAGAAAAGAAAGGGAAGAAAGGAAAAACAAAGATGAGAGGAAAGCAGAAAAACAACAGAAATTAAACAGAGGGAAAGAAAAGAAATGCAGGGGAAAGGGAAGGAAAACAGAAAGGAGCAGAATGGAAAGGGAAGAAAGGAAAGGAAAAAAGAAGTGAAGATGAAAGGACATGAAAGCAGAAGAGGAAAGATAAAGAAGAAGATAAAAAATAAATGGGAAGGGACAAGGAGAAATAAATGGCAAGGAAAGGAAGGAAGAGAAAAGGAAAGTTAAAAAAGGGAAAAAGAAGAAAATAAAGGGAGGAAATAAAGGAAGAGAAAGGAAAAGGGAGGGTAGATGGAAAGAAAGGGGCAAAGTAAAGACATGAAAGGAAAGGAAAAGGGAGATTAGAGGAAAAGCAGGAAAAGAAAGGAACTTAAATAGATGGAAAGAAAGGGAAAGAAAAGGGAGGAAAGAGGAGTGGAGAGGGAAAAAGAGGAATGGAACAGAAAGGAAAAGAAAAGAGAGGGAAGGAAAAAAGAGGAGGAGAGAAATGAAATTAGAGCAAAGGAAAGGAAAAGAGAAGATAAATTAAAAGGAAAGGAAAAGAAAGGAAATAGCTGGCAATGAAAGGAAAGGAATAAAGGTAGAGTAAAAAGGGAAAGAGAAAAGAATAAAGGGCAAGGACAGGAAAAGGGAGGGAAACAGGAGGAGGAGGAGGAAGTGAAAGCAGGGAAAGGAAAAAAGGAAATAAATGACAAGGAAAGGAAAGGAAGGAAGAGATAAATCAAAATGAAAGGAAAGAGGTAGGGGTGGAAGGGAGAGAAAAAGAAAAGGAAGGAGCAGAGCAGAGAAAAGATGAGATAAGTGAAAGGGATGGAAAAGAAAGATAATAAATGGCACAGAGAGTAAAGGGGGAGAGAAAAAGAAATCACGTGAAAGGGAAGAAGGGGAAATCCATTTTCGGGTTCATATCAGGTAGCAAACGGCAGTGATAACTCAAGGCGGTCTAAATGGCATTTGTTCGTCTTTTTGTAGGTTTCTCTGCTGTCATTGTCCTTCAGTTCTGACATACACTCTCTGTTTCTTTCTCAGTTTTACAGGCACAGACACAGACACACACACACACACACACACTGCTTTGTCCCCCTTTCTCTCACTGACTCCTCTCCGTGATTTGGTTACCATGGAGAAGCACATTTTTAGGCAGAAGGAGGCTGACATTATTACATGAGAGAGATGGCACTGCTTATTCTCTACACACACATCTCGCCCACAGGCAGTCGCCCACGCCACGCTCTTCTAGGCAAGAAGGTTTCACAAATGTCCTACATATACATACTGTACACATATCTGCACACAAACACACACTCATCCTCACAGCACATCGTGCTCCACAGCATGCAGTGAGGCAGCAAGATGAACTCAAATTGACACTGGAGTGGGCTGCCACTGGACGGAGGGAGCTGATTGGTCGGCTCAGCTGAGGGTCTGACATCACGATCTGGCTGGTCCAGCAAATACATGTGTTATGCACACTATAAGGTGGAGCTTTTGCATCTATACAAGCTCTCTCACACACACACACACGCTGTTCACACAATTAATTCCCTCTACAATATCTTTCAGGGTATCCCGGAACACAGAGCACAATCACTCCACTGAAGGATTATATGTATTATATCCTTTGTGTGTGTGTATATATGTGCGTGCTTATGTGTTCTATAACTTCTTCTTTGTTTACTACCCTCCCCCATCTGTGGTGTAGGCTTTAAAGCACATAACAAACACATGGAGGCATGCCATTAGAAAATGAGATCTGTTTCTACTGTCTCTCTTTTGGTGTGAGAACACACTGGGCCATGAACAGTCGTCCCATGATGTGCATTCTTCTATATGATGCTCTCATTTAAAGATTAAGATTGTAGATGAGAGTGTTTACTCCTCTTTGTTGACAGCAACTTGCAAAGTAACCTATAGATACTTATAGGCAATGGTGGACTGGCCCTTGGAGGTGATTTAAACTGTCACCTCAGACAGGACTCGCATTGAATAAGAAATGGTGCCATTTTCTTCATGGCTTTGGAGAGGCAATCCCATCTCCATCAGGGTTTTCATTTTTTTGGAGGGTAAAGCAGTCAGCAACAATCTATAAGAAAAGTAGATGTGTATTCTACATAAAGTACAAAAACTATAAATAAAATACAAAAACTATTAAATTAGATGAAAACATTTGTATTTTCTTTTGTATTTTTGTCATATTCTGATATGCAATGATGTTTGTTGGCTAATATGTATGCAGATGTTGTCCATTGTCACCTCTATTTGATCATTTGACGCTCCTAGCAGCAATGCAGCAGTTCAGCTAGAACCAGCATCAGCGCTGCCATCAGTGACGTGTCAACAACCACGTAGCACATAACGTTAGGATAGCAAGAGCCTAGGCTAGGGCCTATCATAATAGCTTGCACTGGGGACCATCATAACTTGATGAATGAATGTTAAGGGTGCACCACAGTCTGCTCTTGAATGTACAACAGTTTGCTTTGAAATATGACAATTCTGAAGGCGATTTTGTGGGAATGCAGCCGAGCTTGCAATTGTTAAATGTTGTCTAAACAGCTGTACATGAACTTTACAGTGTGTAAAAAAGTCTGAAAAAAAAAAAAGAAAAATGTTTAATTCAGGAGATATTTTATTGTGAATCTGAACAGTTATTTATTGACAAATTTTTGTACTTTGACCCTTTTTGCTCCTCGGTTCTGTAGACACATTTTGGTTGGTACCAGTTTGGTTTGGTTGGTACCAGTACCAGTTTGATGCCAACACTACTCAATCCTTTTTGAGTGCCATCTGAAATGTGCCCATAGCTCCTAGCTATTGAAAAATATCAAATATCAAAAGTTTGAATGAAATGTCAAAAGGGGTTTGGTAGAAAGACATGTTTAAATTCTTCAAAGTAATGTGGGGAAAAAACTATGATATTGACACCAGAATCAAACATTTCAATAGGCCGAGCTGTAGGACATTAAAGAGTTAAAAATGAATTCAGCAGTTAAAAGTTTACCAGGTATCTAGATGTAAAGAATGATTTGAGTGTTTTCATTTGACTGGAATTTCAGTGGTGCAATTGAAACATTTGTTTCAGTAAATTTTACTGTACATGAAGTAGTTCATATCCCATCATGCACTGGGGAATAAGGAAGAAGGGGGTTGGGGCATCTGGACTTAATCTCCAACCTGTGTAGCTGATGGAGGAGGGGGGACTATAGGTTAGAAGTTATGATTTGTGAGCTGGTATTGTCAGCTGATGATGAGTTGAATAATGGTGAGGAGCTGAAAGGATTACTAGCCACTGCTAATCTGTGGCCCCTCAGCTGAGGTAAAGAGGTGGAGAAAACACAGAGAGAAAGAGAGACTGTAGTGTGTGGCTGGGCGGCTGCCCGACAGCTGTGGGCCGTGCGGGCAGCTGATTTACTTTAGATTAGTCTGGACATGCGCCAACTAGGATTCAATCAGGCCATGATGAATGTGCTTTGGCGCGCTGGAGGCTAACTGCTAACTGCTAAACCGACTGCTAACAGTACAGCCCACTGGCCGTCAAGGAGTAACATTTTGGGGTTTCCAGAGGTCCCAGAGGTGTTTTGTTTTCTACTTGTGCCAGGGTTTTTGCAGTGGAATACCCGAGACGACTGTGTTTCCTCTTTGCTTTGGATTTATCCTCGGAAAAATAAACCGGTGGGATTATAAATACGGAGGGAGATAAATCCTGTTTTTGTGCGGTCGAAGTGAGGTGATATTCAGTAGCAATGGCTACATGTGAGTATTTGATGTTGTGTGAGAGTTTGATTTAGAAGATGATGAATCATTTTATCAATTTTATCATGTCTACCGTACATGGCTGTGGTCATCAATCCTACTTTGTGATGATGTATTTCATTGAATTTTAGAGGCTAAATAAGAGAAAACCATTGCCTGCATGTGGAAGGATGATGCATTGACTAGAATATCTTGACTATTTCTCATCCCTTTTGGATGGAAACAATACATATATACAGTATATAATACAGTACCACTTAGAGTTCATCTTTCCTTCCTCTTCTTCCACTACAGTATTACTGAATTCTTTGCAGCACTCTAAAATGTGATCTTTTTATTGAACGGTATGACCAACATTAGCATAATGGAGCAACCTAAAAAACAGTACATTTTATTAATGGGTGATAATGCAATAAGAGTCACAAGATTCACAGCATTAGAATCACGGGGCAGGTGAAACATGACCTCTTAAGGGGGTTTTGTAGTTTTTCCAAACTTACAGAATTTCCCAGAGCCTTCGCCAAGCTTTGTTCACAGATAAAGGATATGGTGAAATATTAAAACAGCATAGGCTGTCATAGTGCTCGCTAATATTTGATTAGCTGTAGCAAAGGAAGGAAGGGAAAGCATGTGTGGAAGTAGGAATACCAAAGTGTAATTTTTTCAAAATGTTTTTAAAGATGAGCTACCACTATTTATGTGAGCTGAAAGATGTCACAAAAGGTGTTTTGTTGATAGACAGAAGAAGAGTTTTTAAAGCTACTATAAGGGAAAAAAAATATTTTGTCAATTTTGGAGACCCCTGTGGACAAAATGACAAAAATGACATAAAAAAATAAAATGACGCAAATTAAATTCTTATTATTAAGCTTCTTTTTAACTGGCTAACGTACTGTTCACTGTAACTCTGCCTGGAAAATATAAACACAGACTTGTTTCATGTCATTTCAAGGAGATTTTGACCAAGAGGCAGCAATTAAGAATAACTATACAGAAACAGGCAAACGTCTAGCGATTTGTGTCAACTTACATAGGTTATATAGAGGCATCAGTAGAAACCGTTTCATAACCAGTTAGAAACTCCTTGGAGTAGCTTTAATGTCAAGGAGAAAGTGTATCTGCTCTCATTATGTTACAGTACTTCATTTGTTTGGTGAGAGGCTATATGCTCAATAAAATCAATTTGTGTTGTGTAAATGTTCAATCCTACAATCCTACAGATTTTTGTGTCACAGGCATGTGTACCCACTTTTTTGTTCCATTTATTAAAATGTTCTTCCATGCTTGCAAACACTTTTGTCCTTTCAACTCCTTGCAGGTAATGTGGGTATGCAACCTGTGCCGTAAACAGCAGGAGATTCTCACCAAATCAGGAGAATGGTTTTCGGGCTCAGGGGCGCGGCCTGGGAGCCTGGGCACCTCCTTGAACAACCCAGCCACGGGAGGTGAGGCCCAACGGGACAGGAAGCTACTCCGCTCCAGGTCCCAAGCCCCGCCCAGCACCAACGCCAACGCGGGGCCTCCTGACGGGACACAGCTGCCCCCTGGTGTCACTGCCAGCCAAGGGTGCAGACACCATGCCCAGCTCCCGCTCCCAAAGTGAACCACCTCGAGAAAAGTAAGGCCTCACAGACAGACTCACTGAACACAACTCGAAGAAAATGCCACAAATTTATGAAACAAAACTCAGATATTCTCTAAGATAAAAGTAATAAAATTTTGAGAAAATACTCACAATTTTATGAAACAAACTTGGATATTCTCTGAGATTAAGGTGATACATTTACTAGAAAATGCTCACAAATGTAGGAAACAAAACTCAGATATTCTCTGAGATAAAAGTAATAAAATTACTAGAAAACATGGATATTCTCTGTGATTATAATGTCATACATTTAGTGAAAAAACTCAGAAAAAACAAATATTGAAGTGATAAATTAATAGAAAATCTTTCCCCCACCAGCTTAACATGCGTCATTCTCACGTCACCTTCATGTTCACAGGGGCATAGATGTGGAGGTTCCGGCATATTTTCTATCTTGTATAGGGTCCTTGGCGTGGAGAAAAAACTGAGAACTTCTGCACTAGAGGATAATTTATGCGTGTAATCTGTACTTTTTTTCATTAACATGTTGGAAACTGGAGAACTGGAGAATGGGAACCATATTTTTTCAAAATTGAGACAGCTAGGACTGCTTTCTGGCCAAAGCTGCTGTTGTTTTTTAATCCCTGAGGCCAAAAAAAGCAATAGATCTGTGTCTGTTCTAGCTTAACCAGTGGAGAAGCTGGGTCACAGGTTTTAGTCTTGAGAGATCTTTGATTCAATCCCTTTGTTTTCATTCAGCGGGTGAGTTAGGTAAGAATTCATCACATGTCTCATCCTGGTTTTAATCTGTTCATATGAAAGTCAAATATTGAAAGTGTTCTTCTTAGTATAGGATATTTCTGTACAAAAAATCCTCTCAGCATTTTCTTTCATATTACAGATGCTAACGTGCTGGATAAGATGCACCTGTGTTTATGTGTGTGTCAGTAGACTGTGTGGTACACTGGTGTAACGATTCCTCTTCTCATACAGGAAAAGGCCAGTTTCCCTCCATGAACAAAATGGTAAGGCAGGCCTGGGGCGTGGCAGTGGCCGCAGACCTGCTGGGAAGTTGCCGTCCCAGTCGTCTTTGGATGAGCGGGTTGTACATGGAGACAGAGGAGAGAGACGACTGGGAGATGGACGGAGGCTGGAGAAGATCCATTCTGAGGACTATGAGGACGGACAGGAGAACTTGGGTCGTCCAGAAACACACCGGAGACGCCCAGAGGATGAGGAGCAAAGGGAGCGGCAGCGCCGTGAGGAGGAGTTCCAGAACCGTTATCGTAGTGATCCTAACCTTGCACGATACCCAGTGAAACCACAGAAGGAGGAGCAGGAGATGCGCATGCACGCTAAGGTGTCCAAGGTCCGCCACGAGAGACGACACAGTGATCTGGCGATCAACGAGGTTGGACTGGGGCCTGGTGAAGGAGGAGGCGGTGCAGGAGATGTGCCTGAAAACCGTCTGGCCAGGAGGGGTGGAGGTGGTGAGGGAGACCGCAAGGCACCCCTGGAGAACCACCGAGCCTACTCTGTGGATAGGACCGTGGGGGTTGGAGGGGTAGCTCCTCCTGCTGGAGGCGGAGTGAGATCAGGACCCCAGCCTGGGGGACCGGTGCCTCCAGACTGGGGCCCGAACAAAGGCCGCCTAGAGCCTGGTACAACACGGACACCAAGGGACAAGGGTGGGGACAACCTGCTGAGGAAGGACTCTCAGAGCTCGGACCAGTCGGAGTCTTTGCGGCCGCCCCCTCCACGGTCATACAAGAGCAAGCGCGGAGTCAACAAGAGGCAGATGTCCATCAGCAGCTCAGAGGAGGAGGGCGGCTCCACGCCCGAGTACACCAGCTGTGAGGACGTGGACATGGAAAGCGTCAGCGAGAAAGGTCAGTCAGACAGATGTGTTCACTCCACTAGCTTACAAAGCTAAATATATCTGAACTTTCATACCTTGAGCTGTCTGCTGTCTTACATGTCCTAACATTAGACCCTGCTCCTTATAGTTAATTGCTGAAGCTAACTTCAAACTCTCAGCTGTTGTTTTCTACTCACCAAACTTGTTAGTGAGCTGCAGCAGATCTCACCTAGCTTACATGCCCCATTGTAACCTCCACATGCGATCCTCAGTCTGTCAACCTGGATCAAAAAGGACCTTAATTTATTATATTCTCATCATTGTCAAGAGCACTTTCAGACTTTGTCTGTATCGCCTACTGTAGACCCGGTGTACTGTAGCGTGGGTGGGATTAGAATCACAGCAGTAATAGGTTTGATGGCTAATTGTCGCCTGACCTGCAGCTAATACTCTGAGAGATACAAAGATCCCGATTCAGTGATTGCACAAATGATCCGACACATGTTTTTACCCTGGAAATAAACTGTTATTCAGATGAAAAATAAAGATTCAGTGGCCCTCAAACAGCTGAATAAAATAAGAGTGTCATAATAAAGCTCAACATCTTTCCCCTTCCCACACTTCATGGCCATATTTTCCCAGCTGTAGCATCTAAAATAGCCTCGGTAGTAGAATTACGATAATGTGCAAAAAAGCAAAGAGATATTTTGGCTCGGAAGATTATTCTAATACCGTTGCATTCTAATTTGGGACTGTAAAACTATACGATAAGTGATAGGATGAAGCTCCCACCCAGCGCACAGTGCATTACTATCCCTGTGTGTCATCTACACCGCTGTGCTGTGGCTAAACCCTGCCGCTCTCAGGACAGCTCTCATTTATTTGGAGAGTCCCTGTGATTTAGGCCAGCAGATTTGTGGAATTAGGCCAGTGGCTCGCATGCTACGTAATGCTTCGCAAACAGCCAGCTGCACCAGCCAACCACGGCGCACCAGCTGAAATCAAGCCTGGCTGTGACTGCGTGCTGCGTGGTCACCGCTGGCTTCTTGGTACCTGTGCATTCTGCTGTTAGAGGAGCGATGCTAAGCCGGGCTATAAGCCACAGGAGAGCGTCTAAGTTCAAGAGGCACTAGGTAGAGTTAGCTGTGCTCCATCAGCTTATCTCTCTCACTGGTCACAGAAGGGGCCTATTCCAGATGTTTTAATCCAGATTACTATAACTCAGATACTGGTAATGGGTAGATGGTGTGGATTGAGATTATTAGCTGTTTTAAACACTCTGTAGCTAGCTGGGCCTCAAAACGGGATGTCTCCTTTCCCTCTCATCTGTGGCATGAAGCAAGATAATGTGCCGTATATTTCCCTACATGGATGCATAAGGTTAAGTGAGGTGATGACACAGGGTCAAGTATTCTGTTTTTATAAGAAATTGCATTTTATGGACTTTTATTGCATTGCAGTCAGTGTCTCCTGATTGCATTATTAAGTGTAGACGTGACTGTCCTTGTTGTCAAGAGATGGTCCGGGTGTTACTGCAGGTTTATAAGATGTGATAAACAACCTCATGTTATGTGTCCACAAGTAAAGTGCCTCATAATTAAAGTGAAAAGGCCTCAGTACTAAAAGATAGCCATCTTTGTTAGACTGTAATCTTCCCCAAATTAATGCGTCAGTTTTCCATCATGTTTTCCACATTGTTTTCATTTGTTTGAGGTTTTTCTGGTGCTCTTTTAATTAGCCCACTTCACCTCATTTCAGTAGTTTGATGATACTGGACTGGAGAATTAGCACCACCAAATGTCAATGCCGCCAACTCCCAATACAGTGGAATCTGTTTAAAGTGATCAACTGTTTATATCGATCAAAGAGCTTTGGAAAGAATAATTCCTATACAAATGCTGTTTAAATAATTTGCTAATAATAATCAAGTAGATTGCTGAATGGATTATTTCGTTATATAATCAAAAACATTTTTTTTTTTTCAGTTTTATGCCTTTTTGATTTATAGAATAGCTGAAGTGTGGACAGGAAAGGGGGAGAGAGAGTGGGATGACAACATGCAGCACAGGGCCGCAGGCAAGCTTTGTTTCGCTGAAAACAGCTGCCTGACAGCTAAACAATAAACTGAATCTCACTAAGCCAACAGGAGCTGTAGATTCAGATGATAATTCTCTCTTGGTTCATCACTATAAGCAACCTCTTTCACATTGTCATTCATACACTGTTATTGTTTAAATATCAAATATAGCTGCTTTAAGTAATGTTTTAAGTATCTGACTCAGATGACTGTGTTGTCTAACAGTCATTAGTACAATTCAAAGAACACCAAAAAAGACATTGCAGACTTTTAGCTTCACTGTTTTATAATGGAATACTTCATGGTTTGATTGCCCTTTGATTGGTTTTACTGTGTTTAAGGGAAACTGTTGCAGACCTGGAATGAAAACTTTATACTTGAACATGTAGAACTGACGTAAGTGGATCAAAAGAAATTATCAAGACAGTCAAACAAGATAATGAAACTTGTACACAATGTGTGTACGGCAGGGATGTAATGATGCATCGATCTGGATCAATATGTCGATTCAGTGTTCAACAATCCAATATTATAGATGCAAAGCGAAAATATTGACCTCTGCCTTTATTTTGAAAATCACATGGTGTATGTGTAAAATGTCTGGAAGAGTTCAGTCATAAAATTATTATACTATCATTGCTATTTTTGAGTTGACATAAATGTAGCTGAACTTGTTAAGTGGACATATGACATCGTGTGTTATCGATCACAGACCCCCCAATTAAATCGAATCAATGGTGGCAGACCTTGGGATATCAGCAAATATCATATCATCGTCCAAAGAATTAATATAATATTATAACATGATGAAACTTGTGCATACCCCTAGTATACAGTAATGACTGGTTGTAAGGTTGAATATCTTATTTTTGAAGTTAGTTTTATAAATTCAGTAAACGTGTCAGTAAATCATCCATATTGGATCTATTGGTTACTTGTAGCTATTTCTCCAGGTAACAGGTAAACATAAGCTTCATTAGTTTTAAGCTATAAACCAGGTAGATGATATTTCACAAACAGTAGAATGAACTGTTTGAACATTTAACTGGATTATAATCATTGATTGAGAGAGTCACCTAAAAAAGGCCTTGGCTTTACTCCCACCAGTGATCATCATAAGGTAATTACATTACACAGCCCAGTACCGTATTCACACTTTATTTATGTTTTTATTCTCTTGAACACAACATCATAGTGACATATTAGTATGACACTGTCTAACATAATGAAGATTCTGGATGCACTGAGACCTATGAAACATTGTGTCACTGATACCTGACAAATCAAACGGTGGTAAAATAGATGGCTTTAATGTAGAACACAAGCATCGAGGAGATGCGTGCACACAGCTTGGATTACAAGCTTTAATTTTTTTTTCACAAAACAGACATGATGTATAAGTGGAAGCTGTTATGTAATTTTCATGCGTTGTATATGTTCCAAGAATCCTCTCAGCAGGATTACAGTAAACAGTGTTTACATTGTGGTTTCCCTCTCTGCCCAATAAACTGCATCTCACCGGATATACTGTACAAGTGTATATCTCCTAGGTCGAGGCTTTAATGACACAGCAGCTTTGACTCAGTGTTTGAAGTAAAGCAGGGAGCGATTTGATGTAATTGAGTTACTTCTTTGGTGTAAGGAAGCACACCAAGGTGATAATGATGCAGAGGAAATGGAAGGTGAAGTCTGCTTTTGGGATGATACTGTGCTGGACTCTAGCAACTAACACGTGTGTCCATGAGATATTCCCAAATTTAACATGATTATTTCAAAAGACCTCAGAGAATGAGCATTACTTGTGAACTTGTTATAGCATGCTGTATGTGTTGTTGGCGTAGAGAGCATTAGCAATTATGTTGAAAGAGATTTTACCTTGATAATGCCTTGATGAGTCACTGCTCGTCAAGGCATTATGTCCTAATTGTTGATAGATTGTAACATGACCCATTCACTTATTGGAGAATTTGTTGTCTTTTCCAAAATGTAGAATGATGTAGGTCAGTATGAAATCAAGAAGGAATTGCTTTAACTCTCCAAATCATGATATTTAGGATTGATGATTTATATTTTTTCTGCTGTCAGTCTCCGTTGTACTGTGCTGAGAGCAGCCTTGATCCACCACCATCATACGTAGTCTTACATCGACTCACTAACAGATTTCTTTTTGAAAGAAAATACAGTCACACTTTATTTGAAGGCATGTGCATAAGTAAGACTAACTTGGCACTGTCATAACCATTAGCTACCCTCTGAGACTGATGCTGGTCAGTTTGACAGGAAATACGGAACTGAGGTGTTTTTTTTTTTTTTTTTTGTTTTTTTTTTGCTGGGTGTGGCTCCTGGCACCAAAAAGGCTGAGTCAGCTAATAGGAGAGCCAGTTGCATGGCTAACCAAGCTAAGTAGCGAACACCAGCTACAATTAACAGCTCTTAGCAGTTAGCTTGCTTTAACAGCAAGTAAACCTAGCTAGCTCTTTATCAGGGAGTTCTGTAAACCACCATGGTACTGTACTCTGTACAGTGCTGTACTATACATCTTTATGACAAGTCCAAATAGTTGTAGAGGTCAAGGGAATTACACAGTACAATTACACTGCTATAAAATGATTTGACAGTGTAATAACACCTAATGACATCTTTATGAGTCAAAAATGTATCACTATACTATACTATACTTGAGGTAAAGGAAAATATTCATAGCACACTTCTCTAATGAGGGCTGTCTCAAAACCAACCATATATGACTGTATAATCTAATGTTCAAACATAAAATTAAGCCATTTCTCTACGTTTGATAATTAGGTCTGCTATGGCATGTTTATGACAGGTTATGTTGTCTTGGTTAATGTCAAGTTGTCTTTACAAAGACATTCTAAACAATGTCAGCTTTCTCTCATTACGACTCTTCATATTCATGAAAGGTGTCATGTTATGGTTATGATGGTGTCATGTCAGTCTCATGCACACCCCTTCAAATAAAGTGTTACTGAAAACGAGAACTCAACAGAAAAGCAACATTCTTAGTGACTTTTTGGTGTGAAAAAATTATTAGGTGGGTACTCTGATCAATAAAATATAAAATTATTATTACAAAACATGTCAAATCAACGATGGTGCAGGGTTTTCATGTCACTCATCGACTGGAGAGCTCCTCAGCTGCAGGTGGCTACAAGCTGCATTACAACAATAGTACTGATTAAAACAGTACTCTCATTTATACAGTGTATCTATCAAATACTCAAAGAAGCACTGTGAGGCCAAATTACTCTCATTAACAAAACAGGTACTGTGTTTTCTACAACAGTGAGATGCTTTCTCTCTCACTCACACACACATACAAAATAACAAAAAAATAGTGTGGCAGCTACTGCTAATATCTGGTACAAGAGTGTGAAAGTAGATTATTAGTAGAGTTGCATGTTCTTAAAATGATGAAGAGATACTGCAGTATTTGAGCGGTATTTTTGCCTACCATAAACACCATAAAATTATGCATCACACAAAATACATTAACAAGTGATTGTGAATTTGAGTTATTATGTGATCTGTTAATATCATAGTAGCAAACTAGCCAAGGCTGCGAAGTTTCTCTATTCATTTGTCTTACCAGTACATGAAGAGGACCGAAGCCGGATCTGCTGTGCTGTTTGTAGTAATTATCAGTGTTTTTCAAACTAAAACAAGCCCAATATGCTTTCCTCAAAAATTTAAATACAAACAGTACTCCATGAAGCCTTATTATTTTTTATTAAATTATTATTTTTTAAGCCATTTATTGACATAGGACAGCATGAGATAGACAGGAAAGGGGAAACAGAGTGTGGAGATGATATACAGCAAACGGCTGCTGGCTGGAATTGCACCGCTGTTCAAGACTCAGCCTATGTACATTGGTGCACACTCTACCAAATGAGGTACCTAAATCCTTATTTTTAACCTGAGGAAAAAGTATGATAAAAAATACCTTTTTCTTTCTGTTCATTGCTACCACATCCTGTTCACCCAGCTCTCTCTGAGGTGACTTCCAGTGTGATGGGCTGGAAAATGTACTGCGACAGGAGAATATGTCGGTGGCAGAGCAGAGAGGATAAGATATCCCTGGGTGATAAATACTGAGACTAGAAAGGCTCCTGGCTCCTGGCTGACCAGTCAGCTGGCCTAAGCCAACGTCCTACAGGCCATTTCACAATGGCACAGATTCTTGTTGTTTCACTGCCACATACAGTATATTCCTGAGTCTGACAGTCTTGGAAATGTCACAGTTTATTCAATCTAAGGCCTAGTCCTGGATTTGTGTAAGAGGTGCTTTTAAGGCATGAATCTGCTGAACAGAGTCTGCAGATCTGCTGGCTCAAGCCTTTTCAGAGACCTTTTTCACAGCAGCCATATTGATATGAAATTATACTAATTAAGGTCCCATTCCATTTAGCCTGTCCAGTGAGCCAACATGTACAATAGCAGCACCCTGACTCTGTTTGACCTGATTGGAACAGAACCTTAATTAGTATCATAATCATAATACCTGTGTTTGCACCACTATTTCATGTCAAAATGGCTGCTGTGAAAAAGGTTTATTGGGGCAAAATTTAACAGAAGCGGCAAAAGTACACACATTCTGGGTAGAAGTACAGATGTTTGTATAAAAAAAAACAGTCTAGTAAAAGTACAAGTACTGATTCAACTTCTTTACTCAAGTGAAGGTAAAAAAAAGTACAGGCTCTGAAATGTCCCCAAAATATAAAAGTAAAAAGTTGCCCTCTGAAGGACATTTACACCTGTTGTTTCTGTGTAAAGCTAACTGGATCTCACCTTCTCTCTGCGGTCAAGTCTCCCTCTCTTGTCTGTTTCATACTGTGATGTGTTTTATGTTGTTTTTGTCTTGTTAGATCTGTCATGAGTGATATGCACTCATTAATACACCAAGGAATCACCTTTTTGTGTGTTATTGTCCCATTCTTCTAGGTTGAAATCATTCTAGATGTTGATGGAAGGTGACATGCAGTGATGGAAAAAAAAAATCAGTAACTCCCCACAAATGCATTAAAACTAAACTTACAAGCCTGTTTTAAAAAATGTAAGGAGTAGAAACTGCAGATAGTTGTGTTGAAATGTACAGAGAAGAAGTAAAAAGTTGTAAAGTCACCTGAAAACTACGAATCTGAAATGTTCACATGTTGAAGAGTGTGTTTGCTGACGTGACATCTCAGTCTTTGGATGTTTTAGGGGTGTACGACAAATATTGGGACTGATAAATTTTGGCGAAATTAACCTATCACAGTCTATATTGGTAGCGGTGTATATTAGCCAATAAATACTAAATTCTAATACCTGATCTGACAGATGAAGTCAAAGTATTTATTATGAATGCTAAGGCAAAGTGCTCTGTAAAATCCAGTGTACATACCTGAAGATTAACTTTACAAGAAAAAATGTGAACTTTTGTAAATCAGAACTGTTGTTTGTTTTTCTTGTCATAGATTAGATTTAGTTTAGTCAGTAGTGCTGTGAAATATTAAGTCATCCAGCTTTGTTCACTACATCTGAGCCTTTCTTACCCTCAGCGGTGCTTAAACTACAGTTTATATGATTTCTTTGAAAAAAATGTGCATCCCCAATTTAGCCTATAGTATATTCCATAACAGGCATTTTCTTAATAAACATATTTTGCTGTTTTTTTCTTTACTCCCTTTGTGAAGCACACTGTAGTGTTATGTGAAGGCCGTTTTATTAATAAAGCTTGATTTGATTTGAAGTTTTTGTTAGCATAGTGTAGCTAGAAAGATTAATGCATCTGGTGATGTCAGTCAAGTTGAATTGAAGTCACCATACCTGGTTGTATTGAATGGAACTGGGTTTGAACACTGTGTTAAATATCACACTAAAAGTGTTGTAAAGGTTGTAAAACACACTGATTGTGTTTCAAGATCATATGATGTAGATATTTTATGATTTTGGACAGATTTTGTCAAGCTTGTTCATTTTAGTGACTGCAATTGGTAAAATAGCAGATGGAGCTGAAGAGGCGGCTCTATGACGCACACACACACGCTCACACACACGCTGTTTATCAAGAACAATACTACACTAATACCTGCAAAGAGCTGATGCTTTGATGTAGCATCAGTTAGAAGAGCAGCCCAGGTTTTGTAATCTACCCAGCATGTTCATCCTCCAAAACCAAAAACCCCGATTCAGCACTTCAAGCTGTGGAGTCAGCATTTATCCTCTCAAGCATTCTCGGTGGACTTTCAGATTTCAGATTAGCAGCACTGGAGTCATGTCTACTCAGACTTTTTTTCTGATCTCCATCACCCATGCTCCTATTAGTTAACCTGTCAGAGGAGTCACTTTAGATTTTGATTTCCACTGAATATGACTAAAAATCTTTTGACAAACAGCCATGCATGTGTTCTATATTTTTTTCCATAAAGTTTAAGCTCTTTCCTCTGCCTTCCTGCTCCCTTTCGCCAGAAACTTCAATTGAATCATTCATCTCACCCTGTGCCAAGCTTGAACATTTCACTTACCTTGAAACCGAGGCCCCTCAAAGTCTTTTAAATCTCCATCTGATGTCGTCCTGCTGTTGTTTCAGTCCTGTGGTGGAAAAGTGGCCATGAATTTCGCAGGCTGTGCCGGCCTGACACTGGGCCAGTTAGTTCTTCTACTTGAGCTGACCATCTGTCAGTGTTAATGAGAGCTGGGATACTCTGACAGCCACTGGTGTCTTTGTCCGCGGCCAGCCTCTGGCAGGAGTTTTGGACAGGCCAACTTGGAGCATAGTGAATCGGTTTGATTATGAATGATGTTCTGTAATGACATTTTATTGGCTTTTCTCTGCCATTATTTTAGGACCTTTATTTCTTTGTTTATTTTCTCCTTGTATGCATATGTACAAGGTGCTTTGTACATAACATCAACCTGCAGATATTTATTGCATTAGGTGTTGCATTTCAGCCTTTAATATTTTTCTTCATACTTTAAGTAAGTATGTTATTTATATAGCACCTTTCAAAACCTAGGTCACAAAGGGCTTCAAAATAGGGTTGAAGGTTAAGGAAAACAAAGGATGAGTACCACACAAACATTGCAACAAGAGGAAAAAAACACAATAAAAACAAAAGCAATTAGACACAACACAGACCAAAGTTGAGAAAAACTAAACTCTTAAGCACTGTGATTCTCTTTGATACCTGAATGTTTTTTTTTTCTTTATATAATTAAATAACATTTACTCTGTTAGCTTGATGCTAACACATAATGGAAATTCCCCTTAATTCCCAGAAAGCAGCATTGTGATCATAGTAATATTAACTTAACAAACTAATCCCTTTTGCTTCACGTGCTTAACATAAAACAACATGTTTGCTCATTGGACAATTTGTCGGGCCATCGAGGAGACAGTCACCAAAAACCCAGCCCTGTCCTACACTCCAAAGCTCCACCCGCCTCCAAAGACAAAGTGCAATGTTTGGAAAAACTGAAAATAGAAAAAATGTGGCAACAAAATAAGTACTGTTATTTTGCTATTATTTTGTTGTTTTGCATTTGCTGTTTTATTTTTCTAAGCATTTATTAAGCAATGTCCAGTAAACAGTTGAGCAGTTATTTTAGTTTGTGGAGATAATCCAAAGTCTTCTTAACCACTGTCATACCAACCGGCCCTGATGGATCAGTAAAGGAAAAGTTCTGCATTTTTCATGTGGATGTCCACTCAGTGTTGATGGTAAATGCAGTCAGTCGGGGCAATAAGTTCCTCACTGTGTTATATTGACCAAGACAGCTTAGTTTTCCTGCTTGTGGAGCTTTGCTGGCAGTGCCTACATGTACCAGGATGCAAGTTTCTGATGCCCACGTTGGTGTGTATCACCTCCCTAGCCTATAGTGATTACTTTGCTGGCCAAAACATTAGCACATTCCACTGGCTACCCAGGCAGAGCAGAGAGAAGAAAACCAATTTTAACTAGCCTGTATCTTTTCTTTGACACGGCTACATCAGAACAACAGATTTTGCAGCAGGAGAACTGTCAGTATAGCACAATATTCTGAACTCTGTCCATAGGCATCTCTATTTCTGCTGGGCACTGACAGAGGCCGAATAACTTATTTCCCCCTCTTTCTCTTTCTCTGTGCAGGTGACTGGGACTGTCATTCTCTAGATCCTACAGTGTGGCATGTAAGTCAGTAAAACATGAAACAGTCTGAGCATTAATGCTCTGCCTCTGCACTAAATACGGATGCACATTGTTAAAATTGTATTTATACTGACACCTATACTGCTTATTGATATCAAGCTTAGTGATATTCTTATTTGCACTACTTGCCATAATTTGGTGCAAAAAAAAATAAAGAAATGACATGAACAGTTATTTTATTCTTACTTTTTTTGCAGAAATAAGTTGTTCCCTGAGTTATTGCATTTAACTGCATTTAACTTTCATAAAATTTAGTAAAGGGAGTCCACACTTTTGATGTTTTTGTCCTATTGACTGTTTATGTAACAGAAATTCCGATAGCAGTATCATTTGTCCAAGAACTTATCAATATTTTGGTACTGACCAGTCAGGAACTGGTACCAATCTAGTACTGTTTTTTGCTACTCTAGCTCTAAATTCTCATTAACAGTCATATAGACCTGCATGTGCAAAAAGGCATATACAAATTCACTAAGTGTATTAATATAATTAGGATCAAATTTAGGCAATTCTTCCTGCTGCCCCTCCTCTCCTTTCTGTCCATTCTGCACTTTCCTCCTTCACAATGCTTCATAACTCCCCTCATAACTTTTCCTGCAGCATCCAGTTACATGGCAGCCATCCAAAGAGGGTGACCACCTAATTGGACGCATCACGCTAAGCAAGAGGTCGGCCATGCCCCGTGAGGCCGGCTCCCTCCTCGGCCTAAAAGTAAGCAGGAAGTTACTCCCATTCAGACCTGTATCACACCGGGCTTGTAAATAGTTTGTTAGTGTTTGCTTTAACTTCAATTGAGTGCTTGATGAGTTCAAACTGGAAATACAGATGTTTCTGTAGATCCTGTGGAAGCTGTGGTGTGATGAGCAATGAGTAACAAACACTGAAAGGTTAAGAGTTTTGTAAAACAGTATCTGTTCAGCAGAAAACAGGAAAATGTCACTGAGTCTGCCGCCATCTTGAAGCTCTGTTTTTATCCATTGTCCTTTGCCTCCTTTGTGTGCAGGTGGTAGGAGGGAAGATGACGGAGACAGGGAGACTCGGGGCCTTTATCACCAAAGTCAAGAAAGGGAGCCTGGCAGATGTCGTGGGACACCTACGAGCAGGTGGAAATCTATTCAACCTGTAGTTTCTTTGCAGGAGCTGCTGTGCTTTTATCTGTGCACTGCTTGGGGCTTAAATGAGAGGTGCATTTTTAAAATCAAACCGAAACTAACATTTTTTTTGCAAAGAGATCAGTATGTATATCCTCAATGTTTGCATTCTTGGGGGGTATCGTTATTGTGATATGATTCAGGCAATATTTATGTGGGTATGGACACAAAAAGTGGCGTATTCCAAACAGATGCACAGGTAGTTAACCAGCTGTGGACTGACATTGTTAGCCATTGTTTAGTCCTATCTGCGGGTTGAGCTCTCCTTATATTACGCATGGGGTAATATATGGAGAGGTGATGTCACAGAACCACCTGTTGTGGGGAGTTTTGTGAGTAATCAAGTCTTGCACAAACAGCTAACGTTAGCTAGACAGCCCTCTTTGTACTATGTGAGCAGGAGCTGCAGACGACTCAGCAGGTGTTGAAATAAAATGAATAAAAAGAAGTGGTGGGAATCAGTGCTGATGTTAGTAAGCTAAGCTAATTAGCTTCCACTTTCTGAGCAAAGCTATAAGGGTCCTTACCAGGAGCATAGTGAAGGGTAAGCCCAGGTAAACTCAGTTTATCCACCTCTTTGGAATTAGGCTGATAGTTTACTCATCTAATTTCAGATAAACTGTATCAGTCAGTGAGGGTGAACAATGTGGATTAACTACAGTTTAGCCACAGCTTACCCACCTCTGAATTTACCACGACACCCCTGGTCCCTACAGATGTTGAATGTTATAAAGGTGAGATGGCTTAAAGCCCAGACACAGTTGGGAGGAAATTGACTTTAATGTTGATAAATGCATGTATCATAACAAACCTTGGGAATGTACTGTGCTGCTGCTAGCTTGCAAAATAATGAATCTTAGTCTGTGCAACTAAAAGTTGAAGAGTGATTGATTGATGGGTGGATGTCACAATATTACTGGTCGAAGCTGGTTGGTTCAAGCTAAGGTTGTCAAAAGTATTGTAGTATTGATACTTTTTTGATACCACATGTTTAAAACAATACATACCCATTAATTACAGTGCTGAAAGTAGGAATGTTATAAAAAATATCTAAATGCTCATTCAAGACCTCAGTTCACTCCTGCATGAAATTTGGCTTGCAGCATAACAAAACCAGTGTTATCCTACTATATGAATTGAGAACTTGTTTTTCTTTTTACATTGGTACCAAAAGAAGTATTGTTTTTTTAACTAGTATTTTATTGAAGTTCAAAGTTGTAGTATCATGACAACTCTAGTTAAAGCCTATGCAAGCACATGTCATATTTTGTTTAACAGGATGAAAAGTCAATTGGATTTTGATATAAGAATACAAAGATGATTTTTTTATATTTTTTGCCATATATTATTAAATAGATGTACAATTGACCGGTGATGTGATCTAAAAGGGTTAAACAGGCATTTTTCATTTCATCTCAACTTTAACTTGCTTTGAATGGATTGCCAACACTATGACAAGTTGTTGAAAAAGGAAAAAGCTTCTTGTAATGTTTGTTAGATGTTGTTAGATGTCAGACACCTTCTGCAAACTGACACACCCACTCAGGCTTGAAGCTTAGAAGCTATTAATATTTTCATGCACAGTATTATCCTCTTTTGAAAAATGCACAATAGCTGCATTAGAGTTTATATTTCCTCATTCAGACATGAAGGAAATTAAAAAAGTCAGTTTGACATAAAGATGTAGAATTTTCTGTCAGTATGTGGACTTTTTGTAGTCAGATGTAATGTGAGTTTGAGCCTCAAGTTGGATCATCATTGTGTATGTCGGCCATCTTGGTTCCAGGTGACGAGGTGCTGCAGTGGAATGGGAAGTCGTTGCCGGGAGCAACTAAGAAAGAAGTGTACAACATTATCCTTGAATCCAAGGCTGAACCTCAAGTGGAAATAGTTGTTTCAAGACCTATAGGGTAAGATTAACATTATTAATATGTAATAATTAGCATCAAAGTACTTGAGTGATGGCATCATTTTTTTTCTGACAGACACTTTTGATATGTCTCCTTCCTTTATCTAAAAGCTCTATCCACCGAATTATGTCCAAAAACTTCTTGAGAAAAGTGTATAGAGCATATCAGTAAGTAGTGTTGGTTTAATGGGTGGAGCCCTTTCCCCTTGTGTCTTCCCTGAAATCCTGACATCCAAGAGAAAAATCCCTTTTTCCAGTCATCCTTCTCTCCCTCCACATGTTAAATATGTAAATATGTATTTGACTGACTGCTTGCTCTTCTTCTACCTGTTGGTTGACATGAGTCTTTTACTCATTCATTTTCTTAAAGATGAATGTTCACCAAAGTCCTGACTTTGTCTTTACGTTGTAATGACATTACTTATTCTTGGTTTTGAAGAGTTGAAGAGTTCACGGACTCTCTTTCATTTTTTACAGAGACATCCCAAGAATCCCAGAGTCATCCCACCCTCCTCTAGAATCTAGTAAGTGTTTAAGTGAGCAGTTTTATTACTTTATATATGTTATTACAATTGTTAACTGCTTATGGGAGTAGCTTCTGGAGAGGAATTCACTCTTTACATTAATTCCAGATTTTGGAGTTGATTGTGCTTTTGGCTTTATGATTTGTAACAACAACTGCTGCCCTCTTCAACAGCAGGCTCTAGTTCCTTTGAGTCTCAGAAGATGGACCGTCCCTCTATATCAGTGATGTCCCCTACCAGCCCCGGGGCCCTCCGAGACCTTCCTCTGGTATTGCCAGGACAGCTCTCTGTGAGTATCTGAAAGGGGAGGTGCAGACGGTCTGTTTACACCTGACATAAACCTTGGTGATCCAATCACAAGTGGACTCACTCTGTTCACACCTGGCATTCCACGTGCGTCTCGAGTGACTCGAGTGACCGGATCTCATTTCTATGCTCTTTATGCAAATAAACACATAACTACATCATTTCCGTTTACAAAGACCAAATGAGTTGTTGTTTTTACCTGAAGGCACAACAGAGGTAGCTGGTAACAGGCTGGGACAAACTGACATGTGATTTGATCAGTTGAGTAGACAGTCCTTCAGTGTGGCTCAGGACACACTGCTGAAAGAATGTGGTCACATGTGGCCCAGACAACCTCTGGATGTGGTCTGAGGGATCGGATCACAATTCGTCTTGGGTGTGTTCAAAGTCATATCTGGCTCATGTCAATACCAGGTGTAAACACGGCCAGAGGTATGTGGTTCATGTGACTGGATATAGATATGAATAGAGGCTAACTCTCCTCACACATTTTTACAGGTGAAGCTGTGGTACGACAAAGTGGGCCATCAGTTGATCGTCAACGTCCTTCAAGCCATAGACCTGCCATCCCGACCAGATGGACGGCCTCGGAACCCCTACGTCAAGATGTACTTCCTGCCTGATAGGAGGTAAGGTCATTGTATTCATCTCACAAGCACAGTCCAGCAGTAATGACCAAGTTTGATGTCACCCACTGGTATGTGGCCCACTGTTTTAAAGCCATGTGTGTGGCATTGTGGGGATTGCTGTTGTGGTTTTATGCAACCAGAGCATGCACAGTACCGACTGGAGCATGGATCTGGTGGGTGACGTAGGAAATAAGCCTTGCTCTAAACCATACCCTGCTTTATTGTCTATATTTTCGTAATTGGGACCATAATTTACAAAATGAACATCATGCTGTGTAGAAGAAGGCTTGAAACTGCCAATTGAAACCATAAATTCATTAGGAAACTGTTTACTGAGGTTATAAGTCAATTCAGAATTAGGGTCATTTTCTCATACAACTCCATACAAATGGACTTTTATTTGCAACCAGTGGAGTCGCTCTCTTGTGGCCATTAGAAAGAATGCAGTTTTAAGCTACTTCCACATTGGCTTCACTTTTCAGACCCGGAAGCTCTGTCCCTATTTAATAGAAGGTCTACGATACAATACAATACGATATACTTTATTGTCCCCATAGGGAAATTTGTTTTGGACTCATATGCTGCGCACGATCTGTGGTATTTAGCTGCATCACAAAAGAGCATCACACCAGCAGGGTGGAACATAATCAAATGAATATCTTAAAGTTAGTTTTTGTTTTATTTTCAGCATGGATATACTTCAAGTTTGTTTGTTTCTAAATGACATTCACTACCACTAGATGTCACACTGGAGCACTAGTATGTCAGACAAATGGGTGCAGCAGGCTCACCTTACCCTTAACCAGAAACAAACATTATATAACTCCATTTACAGAAACAGTCATTTTAGCTTGTAGATTATTCTGAAACACGCTTTGTTCAGACTCGACAGAGGGTAAATAAATCTCAACTAAACTATGTTGGATTGTCTTTCCAGTTTTCCAACAGTCTTGTGGTTTGGTCAAAATAAATCCTTAATTCATGGATTTACAAGTGAAAATATTTTGGCCCCATGTGCTGTTTTTCCCCGCTATACATCAATAACATATTCAGCTTCATAAGTAGCTGTTTCTTCAATCTGCTAAGTGACTTGAATCCAAGTAACATAATTATTAGCTTGCTAGCTGTCTTGCTAATGTGTGGCTAAAGTTTAATGGCTTCAACTGAATGTGAATGCCTTCAACCAAACGATTCAAAAAGCACAACAGAGCACTTCACAGGCAGCGACTGCACATGCACACATGGCCAGACAAAGAACAGTGAAGCTCAAAAGTTACAACACACACACAGTGGGTGTGTGACTTCATTCTCTGCTTAGGACGCCATTACTCCACTATATCTTTACATGAATGCTCAGAATCTCATATATAGAACCTTTAAAGGAATACTGTCAGTCATTAAACTGTGTATTCACACCTTTGTTCTAGTGATAAGAGTAAACGGCGGACTAAAACAGTGAAGAAGAGTGCTGAGCCCAAGTGGAACCAGACCTTCATATATTCCCATGTTCACCGGCGGGACTTCAGAGAACGCATGCTAGAGATCACAGTGTGGGACCAGCCCAGAGTCCAGGAGGAGGAGAGTGAATTCCTGGGAGAGGTGGGACACACATGGTGTTCTTTCTGGTCTAATATGCAGATAGAGCTTTTACATGTATTTCTTAAAACTGCCATCATATGGGTGATTTTCAAGATTGTTCAGTAATGTTAGATTAGATTAGATTAGATAATCCTTTATTGTCACAAGTACATGTGAAATTAACAGTCAACCCGTCCATACGTAAGACAGGACAGGAAGACAGGAATGAAGAATACAGAGTAACATGAGGAGAGGGGAGGAGAAAAAAGCAACCCCCAGACTATGCTCCTGCGGGGAGTACAGTGTGAGAACAGAAAAAACACCTCAGCAACACAAGCACATATAAGTTATTTGAAACATATAAGGTATAATCTGTATATGCATAATCTCCTTTTTCAGTGACTTATATGTGCCTTTATAACAATATTTTGAAATCTCAGTTGTCTTTTATTTCGTTTTATTCATGTGTATATTTTGGCCATTTTATGTTCTTATGAGAGAGTTGATTGTAGAGGGTTATTGCAATTACATGAACCTCTAGGTCATCAGAGCACTGTATATCATTTTTTTCATACCCTCACATCAAATAAAAAATTCTTGTTAGTTTTTTACACTTCTTTGCATTTCACCCAATTGGCAAATGTATTTGACACAGTTGTAAACCTTGAGATCTTTATAATGTACCCAATAAAGAGGTGGCTCCCAACCTCGTGTTCAGAAGGGTTGTGAGATGATTAATAGGACAGAAAAGAAAAAAATATCTTTTTACTACAAAAAATATGTTTAAATTTGGCAGATGTTATCAGCACTTAGGTGTCTGTGGCCAACATTACTGTTTGCACACAAGGTGGATTAGGCAGTGTTGCTATTTACACCTGGGTGTATATAGCCTAGCTGGCAAAGGCTAGCAAACACGTATCCATAGCAACAGTCTGGTGAGTATATAGATCCACATGGTAGAAACAAACCACGATCTCTTCCAGAACCAGAGTGGCTCTTTGTAGCTAAACTAGGGGGTAAATTGCCACTAGCTGCAGTGTGACTACTCTTAGTTGGGTGCAAATAGACACTCTAATCTGTGATTTTTACTAGTGAAATATTGGTTAAAATGAACTCTGCTTCCAAAAATTATCAAAATTAAATACTAATTTTAAAAAAAAGGAAAAATCACTTCTTGCTTGAACTGGAGGTTTGCCAATTTGAGCCTCTTTACGTTAAGGAATAACAAGCTAAAAAGGTTGAAAATTTCTGCATTAAAGATCTCCGGGACTGAAATGGTTCAACAGAAACACAGTCCCAGTCTCCTCTGTGCATCCTCAGTGTTTCTCTTTTGCTGCCTCACCTGCCTCTTCCACCTTCTCCTCTATGTCTTTCAGATCCTGATAGAGCTGGAGACGGCTCTGCTGGATGACATTCCTCATTGGTATAAACTCCAGACACATGACGTGTCTTCTATACCTCTGCCCCAGCCCTCCCCGTACCTCCCACGCAGACATGTCCACGGAGACAGCCCCAGCAAGAAACTACAGAGTATGTCTGCTTATACACGTTATTTTTACAGGCTGTGTGTATATAAAGATTTGTGTGATTAAATCCCTGTTTTGTGAGCCAACATTGTGTGTGTGTGAGTGTGTGTGCTAACCTTTCCTTTACTGAGCTTTCTCTTTGTGTCTCTCAGTGTGACAACAGAACCTCTCAACTTTACCCTGTCCCCTGTGTGTGTGTTGTGTGTGTGTGTGTGTGTGTGTGTGTGTGTGTGTGTGCAGGGTCTCATCGCATCATTGATACAGAGTTTGATGATGGTTTGGTAGTGACTAAAGGTGGGTGGGGGGCATGGTTACTGAGCATTTCCTTGTATTAGTCTACTGTAGGCATCCAGCACTGGGTGAGAGAGCGATTTCTCTGCATTCTCCAAAACCTTCCAGCCTCCTTTTGGCTCCTTTGGATGTTTTAGAACAAATTGCACCCAAATTAAAGTAATTAATCTTTGCTGTATCAGCAAAAGGCAACACTCCAAAGACTTCTGCAATTCATCATATTGCTCCTGGACTGCAGATTTTGAATTGCAGTGTTGTACTGTAGTGTTCAGCCTTTATACAGTGGTGCTGCGGTTTAGCAGTGTACTGTACTCCTTCACTGAGGCTGCAGTGAACAGTTTCTCCTCCTCTGCTGGGCTGTAGAGACACTGAAGCACTGAGTGCATGTTAGAGTGTAGAGCTACAGCTATTCACTGTCATTCCACTGAGTTTCCTGGCATTCTCCTGCATGCTTTTAGTCCTGCCCGGAAGTTGCTTACTTCACTGAAAGGACACTGGATTTGTACATTAGAAGCTGAATTTGTGTTATTTTGATGAATAGAATCACTACAACTGCTTTGTTGTTTGACTGTTTCTGCTGTGGCTTAATTTCCTGTCAGACAAATGTCAACCTAGTTTGAATATTCACACCTTTTTATGGTTCATTTTGAAGTTTCCAAATGCCTGATAAGTATGGTTATTTGAACATCACTATTCCAATTTTTATTCTTATGCAAACACTGAGCTCAGACTGTGATCTTGTGTACATATATGTTTACATTTCTCGACACATACGTGCAAGTGCACTATGATGAGAGGTCAATGTAATGTTAATGAGTTGTGGAATGGGAGGTCCTGTTGGTCCCTCTGTCTGAAATATGTTTTGCTGCTGACTCTTTCTGCAGCAGTTAATTGCTCAACTTCCATACTAATGCTCCTCTCTGCAAATCGGCGGCATGTTGACCGCCATCTACTGCAGGTAATACACTGATGATAAGTACCTCATACAACCCAACTTCAAATAATCCGAACTATCCTTTTAATGTTCCTTAACACAGAAATTTGTAAATGCAGGTTCTGGCTTTCACTTTAATTTGTCAGGCTCCTCTATGAGAAATCATGTTTTTGATGGCAAATGGTTTTAAGCGGTAACACCCATGAGCCTCAGTTGCCATGGAGAAAAAGCCAGCCAGAAATGTAAATTAAAACTGTATCAAGAACTGTTGCAGAACAAACATGACACGTTTTAGTTGCTGAATTCAGCCACAATTGACCCAAAATCCAAAAGGGAGCCCATTTAAGGGTAACATTGTGTTGCCAGTTTAAAACATATTAACTCTACCCTTCTGGCTGAAGCTTGCATTTATTTTGCAAAATCAAAATTGCATCTTGGAAGTTGTAGTTTTTTTCAAGGCTCATGCCTTGACTTTCTTTATCACTACAACCAACCACATTTTTTTGTCATATTGTCAGTCTTTTGTAGTGATAATTCAATCAGGACAGTTCATGTGTGACAAAGCTTTGAAAGTGGTCCAGCTGTCAGTTACATAACTTTGTCTGTGCAGAGAATGACGGATACATTTACGTACAAAATAATTCCCTCCGGTTTTCAACTCTTCTTCATATCTTATGTAGTATCTACATGTATGTAGCAAGACAATTCAGCTAATACAGGTTCTGTAGATATTATGTAATGTCATGCATTTGTTATACTATCTGTATTGTTCAATTATATATCATTTATTCTTTGTAGCTGTTGTGGTTCAAAGTCTGGTCTCTCATCTCATCTGGCACTCCATGCGATATAAAACAAGACATGAGAGTCTGACAGAGACGCTGCAGAAACAGTCAGCACTCAGGCGAGCTCACATGACCAGCTAACCTGTTTGTTAGCTGGTCATCTGCCTGTAAAACATCTCAATGTGATGTTCTACAGTCTGTAAGAGAATGGCATCCGTAGTGGTAGACAGTAGCACCTCACTGACAACTGGTGCATCCTTATCAAAGGACACAACTAATGCCTGGATGTCTGTGTGTGTTTCTCTGTATCTATGCTTGTGTGTGCGTTGTATCCATGAACCGGCGGGATGCTATGTGTGAATTCTGCTTTTTTGCCGCTGTGTGTGGGTGTGTCTGTCCTGGATCTGTGTGTTGTGTGTGTAGGTGCAGAGCGTAATTCGAGGGAGAGAGAGCGAGGCAGTACGCTGGCTGTGCCTGAGCAGCAGCGTCCTGTCCAGCATCGGTCCCGTTCAGTGTCTCCTCACAGAGAGGACTCCTGCAGGGCACGGTCACGGCCCGCACACGTGCCCATGCAGAGGTCAGTATCACCTGATGGACTGTCAGTGGAGTTGTGTTGTCTGTGGTGACAATAATGTCATGTGCACTACTGACTATCAGGGACTTCATGCAGCATGTTAACATGTATTTATTAAGGCTTTTAATCTCACTACTTTATTGCCAAATCACTTCTAAGCATTACACATGTCTGTATTTGGCTCTTGGCCTGACAATGTAATTAACTCTTCTGACAGCTCAAGATAGCTAAATATGTTAAAGCCAGCCTGGCTGTTATCATGAATTATAAGTTACATACATTTATAGACTAAAGTTTACTTATTACAGTAAACCATACTAATTCATGTCAACTAAAAACAAGCAGAAGTTGGTTGCTAAATTTTGTTGTTTCATTGCAATCTGCCTAATTTATAGAAATCTGTCACATACTGAGCAGTTCTGCTTTAAAGGAAGGATTATACCAACTTTAAATTCTTGTGTGGCCAACATGGCTACTAATGAAGGCTAGGTAAAAAGCTCTGGATATATTTTCTCCAACGTAGAGACCTGCATCGCGCTTCTACCATGTCATAGTATGCTATACTACCTTTAAATTATGTTGAGCAGTGCTAGCTTTCCAGGTGATTTCTTTACTGTATATTGTATTGATGTCTGAGTCTTTTCTGTAACAATTTACTTTAATGGTTAGTGAGGCTGCTTTCAGTCTCACTATCATTAATGATTAGTGAGATGAGATTGAATGAGATTGGACAGAGGTCCTAGTACAAAAACTACAAAAGCTCACATGGTTATATGGTTTATATGGGTATATAGTTTCTCTTTTCACAGAAGTAGTGTTCTTATTCATCATTTATTTTCAGTTGTGCCTTCTTTCCATTCTTGTCATTGAAATGTTAAGCTATAGTCATTTAAACTCAACACTTTCTGTATTTGTTTTAAATTAAAAGCCCATCTGGGAAGGGCAATTTGAGCAGACAGATGCTTTTAATGTGAAATTCCTGTGCAGGAAGTGTTCAGTTTCACTGCTGGTGCGTTAAGAGTGAGAAACAGACAAAGCTGAAGCAATTGGAAATAAGTTGTGAATAAAACAGCATTTCTCTTGTAGAAGAATACCAGAGAGCCATCACTTAAAAAGAAATTATTTGCTAAATGTGCAAAAATTTTTGTCATAAATCAGCAATTTTGGTGAAGGTGTATTGCCTGTACTCTATGTGATTTTAATAATAATGATTTTGTCATGCTGACATTGCATTTGTATTCCCATTGAAAATCTCAAATTCAACCCTGAGTCTAGAAAAGAACATTGGGTCATCTTCTTTACCCTTCATATTGTTAAACAAATCAAATTGTTTTGTATTCTTTCATATTGTGTCAGATGATACCAAAAGTAAAACTGGACATATTGAATCATCAGAACTATGGACCAAGATTCATATCATATTTTAAAAAAAAACTGAATTTATTGGATATCTTTGATTTAATCAGGAGTCTAGATGAGATCCACCAGAACCGCCACCACTCTCAATCCCACTCCCGCTACCACGATGCCCATTTGGAGCACCAGCGCTCCGGTGACTCGGACTACGAGTACTCTGAGGACAGGTAACCTGTTGGGATCTGTGTGTGATCATCACGGGTGTGACTAAAATTATGTACTGTATACAATAGTCATAATATATAATAATAAATAAATAAATAATAATACAATCAATTTACTTTTAATTCAGTAGGCAGCACTTTATATAAATGTCACAAATAAATGAATTATAAGCACATTCATAAGACATTATAATGCAATTATAAGGATTTATAAAACTTTTTAAAAATGTTTACAATCATGCACTACAACTTATAACAAGGTTTATAAAGTATTATAAGTAGTGGACAAAACAGCATTCATATTGCTTTATAGCTCCTGCCAAAGTAACAACAGTGTTTGAAAGAACCCTATACAATTGTTAATACCTTATATGTTGCTGTCACTTTATTTAAAGCTCACAGCCATGCTATAGGGTATAATGAGTTTATTATGTTTCTAAATATTCAATTCTGATTGGTCAATTGACCATCCCTAAGCCCCGCCCCCCTTTTCTATGCTTCAGTAACATGAGAGAAAACTTGGTACTGTGACATATGGTCACATCTTATCATCTTATCAAGTTAGCTGAAGTCAGCAAAACACTAGCTAACTAGTAAGCTAATGTTAGCAAATACTGATTGACTAGCTGATTATTGATGTACCTGTACGTTAACTAGGTAGTTTGCTAGCATTTTGTTAACATTAGCTAACTTAAGATGTGAATCTATGTCGTTTATACAGGCCCCCTGCAACATCTTTTAATGATCTTCTGAATATGGTTTTCTCTTCAACATAGACAAGCCTAGAAAGAGGATACAGGAAAGGAGAAAGCTGACCCAGGCACCAATCTTTCTCAACTGTCATTGGAGCACAAGGCAAAAAAGGGAGGGCCTAGCAAGGGTCAATTACAGCATTTTACTGTCTGTTATTTCTGAATAACAGACCCTTACAATGAACAACAGTTGTTGCTATGGATGCAGTTCTTGATAATAGACTCTGGAGGAGCAATAAATCATTTTCTTAAGATTAAGTAGCCGTTTAAAAGGTGGGGTAATGTAGTGAGCACCTCATTGTTGTGATTCACCACCTTGTCAGGGTCTATTTACCAATAATGGCCTCCTCATGGTACATTATCATACCATAATTAAAATGACATGATTTAATTTTAGAAATTTAGAAAGTATTATCTGCTGCGATATGTACCTTTATAACTGGCTAATGTCATGGTAGTTATAATGTGCTGTGTAACCCAGGAATCAGATTCTACTTCACTGTTGTCACTTTGGCATGGAGGCATAAAGCATTATGAATGCTCATAATATATCATGTCCACCTCTTACAATACTTTATAAACCTTGTTACAAGTTCTCATGCATGGGTTTAAACGTTTAAAAAGTTTTATAAAGCCTTATAAATGCATTATAACATCTTATGAATGTGTCTTTATCGCATTAGAGACATGACCTCCATAGCAAGTGTTACTTTAAAGAAGAAGAAATGCACTCACATTGGATCAGTGCTCCTGGTGTTATCACTTCTGGTCTTCATCTGTTCCAAAATGTACTTATTACTTGCTAATATTTGCTTAGATTTTTTTTTTTTATAAAGGTTGAGTCTTGTTTTGGTTAATCAGTGTGTGTAATGTGATATAACCAAACTCTACTAATCTACTAATACTACTAACAGTGTGAAACTAGTCAACATACTGAGTTTGTTCTATCATTCTGTACTGCTGAATGCAGACTTAATTGAAATCTCAGAATTATGATTTCCTGGTTTCTCTCATTCATAAATTCACTTTGCCTGTCTGAGTTTCCATCCTCTTCTGTTGTGTTTGTTTTCTCGGGTTGTTTCTCATTTGTTCACCCATCGTCATGGCAATGCCAGTGAGGTCCTGGAGATGCACAGGTCTATCCGCGGTGGGAGTGCCGAGTGCCTGCACACAAACAGGTAAAAATGAAAAAAAAAAAAAAAAGAAAAAAAAAAAAGACCACAACCACCATTCAGCTTTATTTTCATAAAATATGTCATTTTATCATCATTTCCATCCTCACTATACTTTAACAACTCCATCTTAACACACTTAATGTTGATGTATTGAATGAAAACAGTGTGTTGATTATCTTGAATGGACTGTAAATACCTGCTAGAGTGTTTGTCTGCTTTTTTGCAACTGCATCAAGGCAAAGTTCAAAGTGTCACATCAGGGTCAAGTAGTTGTGGCACATTCATGAATTCATGTCTGATTATTGTCTATCACCTCGACTGTCTCATAAAACACACACACAACACACTGATCACTGTGTGAGGGATTAGAGACCTGCTTGGTGGCTGACCTCAAAGAAGACAAAGCCCTTTTGATTAATATCTTTTTTTTTTTTTTGCATTTGATGTGTTCATTCACTGCAGTTGTATATTTTTTCCACTTTTTTGTTCTTATCTTGCTTTATGTGCATCATCTCCACTCATACAACCAGGGGCGTAGGTAGATACAGCAACACACTCCCTCCCAAAATGCCCCTGTTAGTAAATGGTATCCATAAAGACATTTACAGGTAAGCACACCACAGCGTGAAAGGCAGTCTTGTGTACCCCTCTCTGTGGTGGGTCATTTAGTTGTGGCAATGTTCTTGCAATGCAACAAATGCCCACATGTCTCCCAGTACACTGTGCTGCTTGCTTCAGTTGGAGTGTGTGCCAAGTTGCTTTGTCATGGTGCCGTTTGAGCTAACTAAATGCTATGTGTTGCTTTTCCCTCTGTATTATGCAATCCTTTAAAAGACCATACTGGTGCTCTTACATGGCATTTTCTCTCCATCAAATATGGCAGCTTAGTCAGTGACCCAATGCTTCAAACTATGATGCTGTAGGTACCCCTGTGGCATAATTTCTGGGAGTGCTCCTCTGGTTTTATGTTTTGATTTGCCATCAAAGTCAGGTGACAGTATAAAGAGCAGGAAAGTCTGCATGTGAAGGAGGAATGGGTCAAACAAACACAAAACTCAGAAGACTCAGGATCGGGACCTGTTTGAAACCAAAAGTTAAAGTTGACTTCTTTGTAAAGTAAAATACATAACACAACTTACACAAATTAAGTTATGTATATTAATTTCTTTAACTAATGTACTTTATTATATACATTATATATTTTTAAACCTAACCAACCAGTTTTGTTGCTTAAATTTAAATTTATTTTGAAAGTCTACTCGGACGTTGCATAATTATTATTACTAACTTGGCTTTGGAGCCTGCACATGGAAAACTGACACTTGAAAGGTACCAAATGTGTCAGAGTTTAAAGCCTAGGGCCACTGACCAAGCTGCAGCATTTGACAAATTAGGTGTGAGAGCGTGTTGTCTAGGCCATACTATGACCACAACTCAATGAAACACACATTGTTTACATCTCTTCTGGCCATTTTCCAAAGTGTATAGGATGTTTTTAGACTGATTTTCTACCCTCTTGGTAGCAGTTAAGAACAGGAAGTCATTGTAGCGGTCAAGGAGCTCTGTCATTTGGATTTTGTCAGACAATCAAAGCCGCAAGCTAAATTATAAGCAAACATGAACATTGTGAAAATAATAATTAGAGTTTGATAATTTCTTTTTCATTGTTGGCTGAATCTCAGTCTGGCATATTGAGCAACCTAGAACATAACAAGTAAACATTATTAAATCACACTAATCAGCGCTGCATTTCAGCTGCAGTTGGTTACTACTCAGGCTTGTGGCATGGCTCCAAGTAGACCATCCAAATCTAGGTCAGTCAGTCCGTCCACCGCTTTGGTCCAGAATGAAATATTTAAAATGTAGATGGATTCTATGAACTTTTGTACAGACATTAGTGATTCCCAGGTTCCCTGTGGTTCCTAGAGGCGTAATGATACTGACTTTTACTCCTCAGGTTGACATTTGTGGTTTCTTGTCAAATATCTCAACAACTATAGGATGGACTGCTACAGCATTTCTCTTGTCCAACTTTGGTTTGGACCAGCACCTGCAAAACTAAAGACAGTCCTATCAGCCTCAACTATACTTGAGTTTAGTCCTAATTAGCATGTTAGCATGGTGATTACAGACATTAGCATGTTAATATATTCATTGTTAACATTTAGCTCAAAGCATCACGCTGCCCTAAGTACAGCCTCAGAGAGCTGCTAGCATGGCTGTAGATTTTTAAGACATATTTCCACTGCATGGTACAGTTCGGCTTGGGGCGGCACGGTGGTGCAGTGGTTAGCGCTGTCGCCTCACAGCAAGAAGGTCCTGAGTTTGAATCCCCCAGCCACCTGGGGCGCTGGGGAGTTTGTGGCTGGGGCAGGGCCTTTCTGTGTGGAGTTTGCATGTTTCTGCTTGTGTCTGCGTGGGTTCTCTCTGGGTTTCTCCCACAGTCAAAAGACATGCATTAATTAGGTTAACTGGTGACTCTAAATTGCCCATAGGTGTGAATGTGAGCATGAGTGGTTGTCTGTCTATATGTGTCAGCCCTGCGATGAACTGGCAACTTGTCCAGGGTGAATCCGACCTCTCGCCCAATGTCAGCTGGGATAGGCTCCATCCCCCCGTGACCCGCCAAGGAAAAGTGGTTACGGACAATGAATGAATGGTACAGCTCGACTCCACTCATTTTTGGTACTTCTAGTTAGATTTCCACTGCAGGTAGTACTCCCTCAACATAAACTGCACATTAACTGCCACACTGCTTACCTTTTCCTCTGCTCCGCTGCAGTCATATCACTCTCTGCTGCTCGCACTCTCTGCCTCAACCAGCACTCACCATACACATAAATATGAACTACGCTACTTCTATAACAGAGGATATGAACGGTTGGTGTTATTGATACATCTGCACTTTGTTAATTGACTATGGCTTGGTTTTGCGGGTTGTCATTTTTGAGTGGATAAAAAATTGTGGTCACTATCGATGGTAGTTTGGCTGTTTAAAAATGCCAGGTTTGTGCAGGGCGTCTTGTACTGCGCTACCAGAATTTAGAATCAGCTCAGCTCACTTGGAACCTCAACCGAGGCAATGCTAAAAAAAAACGTACCAGGTACCATCTGTAATGAAAACCTGAAAAAAAAGTGAGTTAAGTCGAGCCATACCATGTGGTGGAAATGGGGCTTTAGTCTTGTTTAAAAGGGAGCATCACCAGTTTTACATAACAACATCAATTTCCTAGACATGGACGCTACTACACGGCTTGTAAACTATAATGTCTTCTTTGTCATGTCGGAGAAAATAACCTCAAATGATGCCTTGGCTTAGAAACTACAAATTACTCATTTATAACAGAAAGACTGGGCAGTTACTAGTATACCTACCAGCGTCATACTAGTAGCATTATGGGAAGTTTATAGTATTTGAAGTTTGACCCATATTAGGAACTAAAGTTTAGGATATCTTGGCCTCTGCTGCGCCTATTCTAACAATTCTTTTTGAAATTTCTCTGAAGTTTCTGAGGTTCCCCATAGTAATGACTGCCTGGATGTCAGTCTAAAACTTAAAATGGTCAGCATAATTTAAAAATATGTGAGTTGCAGTCAATGCACTACAACATGCAAATCCACCAGTATTGTCCTTTAATGTATTTATCAGATGTTGATCCTGGCAGCATAATTTGTACCAGATCACATCAGTCCATATAGATATGCAACATACTCTTACTTTATGTTTTTCTCTACCTCTGAACCAGCATTAAAAGCACATAATCATCACTTATATTTACTGTAATGCCTCACTCCTAACCGCTGGACACACAAACCTCCTGTATAAGCAATTTCCTCCATTTCTCTGTTCTGCTCTAATCCTTTTCATGGCACTCCTATACATTTTATAGGCCTACTGTAGCTTGGTTTCCTCGCCACGTGCTGCCATTACGGCTTTAGATCTCTAGATTGTGTTATATAATCAGCATTACATGTAATCTCCCCATATATGTGTGTGGGGTCAATCCAGAGGGAGGGCAGGAGCAACTATCTCTGCACTCTTACATAATGAAATTCTCACACTGAGGTCACAGACAGGATGCAGTTCATCTCATGTGTTCATTTAGTGATTTGTTTGCAGTGATCACCAGCATCACGCAGTAGGCACATGTCTAATCTGGGGCTTTTTTATGTGGCACCATGATGTGATGATGTGAATGCTGCTTCTTTGTCTCTCCTGCTTACTTTCATGCTTGTGTTTTCCTCCTCTGCACTTATTTTGTCTCTGCTTGTTTCTGTCAGTTGCATGCATCATTTTGTTTTCCTTTGCCTTCCTTTGCACGCGGGTCTTTCCCCACCTCTTGTTGGCGGGGTTCTGGTATACAGCTCCACCCTCCCGCATGCTTAAAGAGCAAGCCTCCCCACAGGCAGGAAGGGGGCAGCACCATGCCTCGTAGCATCCTTACACACCGTGTGCTCAGGTTCACTGATGAGGTCACTGTTAGGTAAGACCACCTCCCCTCACCCAGAACCTTTCCTTTTCCTTTTTTTGGGTGACACTGCTGTATAGCAGAGGCTTAAAGTCTACATGAAACGGAAATCAAAGCGCTATTCTTATTCATTTATTTATTTTTATATCTCGTGTAAAAACTCACGGTAAAAACTCACAGTATTGCAACGAAAAATTCTCCGGTTGTCCAAAAAGCCATTTCCCCATAAGCCACCATTATAAAGCCAGCAACTCTCAGTGGATTGAATGGGTGCCATCTTTGCATGCTGCATCTAGTTCATTATAATACATCCATGCCTCTCAGCCTCAACAGCTACAGACAGCAGCTCATTAGCCTAGCTGACTCCGCCGGGACCTCCCAGTGAACACAGCAAGATTAGAACCATGAGAACCTTTAGAACCCTTTTAGCTACATGGCTAAGCTGCATGGCTAACCGAGCTAACAGCAGTTAGCACTTCGCTATTTTAGCAACAAGTAAAGCTATCAGGATGCTCAGTAAATGACCTCAGTGCTACATTCCCTGTTGGTCTCTGTGGCTTTGTTCAGCCTCGGAGTTCACTGGGAGGCTGCTGAGCCCAGGTCTGTTGCCCACTAATGGCAGTTAGCAGAAACTCTGACTCAGAGTTGAATCTGAGCAGCAGAAGACATCAGAGAGAAAATCAGAAAAGCATTTTCTCTAAAAAGAAAAAAAAAAGGAAAAAAAAGATCCAGTTTCTCCCAAATCAGTGAATAAACTCATTAAGTTGTGTTTTTGTTAGGGCTGGGCAACGATTAAAATCTTTAATCGCAATTAATTGCATAATTTGCCTGATTAATCACGATTAATCGCATTGTATATGCAAACTCCAAGAATGAATTCAAAAGTAGTGTAAAGAGCACTTCTATTTCAATGTTCTGCTGCCATATGAACGAAAGTGCCATAACATTTGTTGTGCAAACACTTTTAACATCAGCACTTATCAGTAACACATATTTAGTGTAAATCTCAACTTAAAAAATGTAAAAAAAAAATAAATAAATAAAAAATAATAATAAATAAGATAAATAATAGTAATAATAATAAATTAAAGCTTATTGCCACTGACAGGACATTCTCTTTATGAAAAAAAAAAAAAAAATCTACCAACAAAATCCTGAGCCACAATCAGGACAAACAGGCAATTTCTGAGGTAACAGCAGAAACTTTTAACAGGGAGCAGCATTACCAGTCTATGGCCTTTTAAAAGCTCCGTGACTTGACCCTTCTCCATGTCTGCTTTGGTTTTTCCGCGTTTTCCTTTTTCCTTTCCCGGTTCCGCAACAGCCAGCGCCAGAGCCCTAGAGATAGGGCTATCTCTAGGGCTCTGGCCAGCGCTGTTCTCGTTCTTCTTCTTCTCCTGTTTGAAACGGCGGCTGGGCTGGCAGCCAGCTCATTGGCGCATTATCGCCACCTACTGTTCCGGAGTGTGAGTCAAACCCCTACACCGCAGCAGCCAGCAACAGACTTTCACAAAATAAAAGCATGTGAGCAACATGCGTTAATGCGCGATAAAGTAAATATCGGCATTAATAGTCTAATGAATTAACGTGAAAATAACGCGTTAACTTGCCCAGCCCTAGTTTTTGTACAAGTTATGAAGTTGAGCTTTTGTACTGTAGATAATCAGTGAGGCTCTGCATATGATATGCTCAAAGTTATCTCCAATGTTAGCTATTGAAGCAGTCCACTGTAAAATGCCTTGCGCATATGGTGGAAGTGGTATCTGCATATCACAGATACCATCTTCCTCAAAATGAATAAATTGTATCAGCAGACCCATAACAAAAGTATTTTGGGGAAACAGAATAAGGTTTGGAGGACACACTGATATACCATACTGTTGCTAGTTAATAAATCATTATGTATAGCCGTAGCTCCGTACTGCCAAATGTTGAAGAGTGACTGACAAGTGGATGTCATATTATTGGTTGAAATTGATTCAGGCTCAGGTAAGCACACAGATTTTGATATAAAAACACAAAAGAAATTAAATTTTTTTTTTGTATTTTATTAGCATATATTGTTAAATAGGAACACAATGTGACTGGAAAGGTGATCTTAAAGGGTAAAAAGGCTTTTTTTTTGTTATCTCGATTTTAAGCATGTACTGGCAGAGCATTAAACAAACACTAAACTCCTAAGCTCTTGTTGCCATCCGTGTGAGGCATTTGGCCTGGAAACATTATGTGCAATGTCATGCGATGGCGCTGAGCCAACCATCTGTTGAAAGTAACTGTTGTCACAGAGCAGCATGACGTGACAAACATACAGCTGTGAGCGTATGCAGCAGCAGCAGTGCACAGTAAACTTGAACACCGGCTGCTCCTCTCTCCTCTCCTCCTCACTCATTCATCCCCTCACACATACACACTCACAAGCAGTCTCCTCTCCCACTTAGACCTGGTTCCCATGGCAACTCACCAACCTTCCATCTGAGTGGTCTCACAGTGTATGGCCGCGAGGAATGACTGGCTATGATAAATGGAGATACAGCATCAGAGCCATTACATGTTACTGCACTGTCTGATGGCCTTCCTTATTCTCTCTTTGTCTCTCCCTCCTTCCTTATGTGTCCTTTCCGTCTCTATTTCTTAACTTTATTTCACATTATCCTCCTTTTTCTCACATATTTTCTTTCGTCTACCTCCCACTCATCATTCGTTTGTTCTCTCACATTCTTCAAAACCTCTTCTTCTTCCTGACACCTCTACTCATGTCCTCTGTCCTTGTACATCTCGTCTCCATCTCTGTTTCTTTCTTCTTTCTGTCTTTCTCTCTCTGCTGCCATGTTGTGGTGGTGCAGCGACCTGCAGCCGTCGTTGGACAGAGTGAGGAGTGCCAGCACCACTTGTCTGAGACCAGACACCAACTTTCACTCCCCTGACAGAGACAGGTATAAAAGGAAGATTTTGAATGCAGTTCATGAATCAGTCAATCTGATATTTTATTTTAAAGATTAATACAGGTACATTAATGGTAGACTGCTGAAATTGTCTTCAGTGACAACTTTTAAATCTTTTTTTTTGGACTGCATGATTGAATCATTCAACATTTTTGGGTTCAGGATGCTGCATGTCTTCACTCCAGTTCATGTCATGTGTCTCTTTCATACATAAGTGAATTTGCCATTGCACACCTTCATAAAAACGCGTCTACCTGCTTTTTTAATGGGGAATATCGTCAATTTAAACAGAAAATAAGACTGTACTGTTCAGCACAGACTTGGCAGAGGCAGAATAATGACAGGCAAGGTAATAAAGACAACACATTTGTGTAAATACCTGAAACAGCTGAGTGCAGTTTTCACTAAGACTTTATGAGAAATCTGCTTATTAATTCAATACCATTATCATTCTTGTGTCTGTAGGTATCAAACTACAGCCAACAGCCATTTAGCTTAGCTTAGCTTAGCACAAAGACTGGAAACAGAGGACTCTCTGGCCCCATTCAAAGGTAACAGAAACCACAACTTGAAGGTTTTACACATTTTTCTACGCATCAAACAAATGAAACATGACATGTTGATGTGAGGTGCGATGCGTGACATTTACCCACATCTAGTGATTCCAACATTTGCAGAGCAAATTCATAATATCGGTAACAGCTAGTTAGCGATCATTTAGTGTGACCAGATGTCCCTGTTTTGGGGGGACAGCCCCGTTTTTGGTGGCTCATCCCCGGCTGGAGCTGTCCCTGGAAATGTCCCCATTTTTAACAGTGTGTTAAAGAAGACTGGATAGGAAGAGAAGTGAGGGAGAAACGTAAAGATATGATACAGAGCCTGCCAATTTATTATTCCAAACAATGTTGATGAGATAAACTACAAAAATGAGGCAAGCAATGGGTATATATTTTATCTTTTAGTGTACTTTGTAATATTTTATCAGAGTAGTCAGCCTACACCTCATTTTATTACAGTTCAACAGTTGCCATGATCAAAATATGTGGAAATACAATAAATTGTCTCCTCTTTTTATTTCATAATAACATGGGATATTTTAATTTCATTACAGAAATCTGGTCACCTTACTATCATGCCTTCTCTACCTGGTCACTAATGACAACACCGACATTTAACTTTATGTATGCATCAAGGAAAAGGAAGGGGAGGACTAAGTCAAGTTGGAGGCCTTTTGTCATTTGTTGTTTGTAGCTCAGCTACCAAATCAAAGAGCTAAGAAGCTCAGGTTATTCTTTGCTCCAGATGCCATTAATCTGCTATATCTTTACAGACCTGCCAACAAGACCTGCCAAGCTAAAGTGACATTAGCTATCAAAATTTCAGGACAGGACAGTGTTCTATATAATAAATCAAAAAACCCATGCACATTTAAAGGACAAATATGTAACATATCTACTGTGCTAAATCATAAAATGACCATCATATGTCATCAGATACTAAGGAAACTGTTGAAATACCAAATTCTCCAACAACAACGCTACAGCCAGCACGTTCTCCTTTGAAATTTATATTCTGGTCTGGAACATCTGTTTTGTGTTTGCCTGTTTCATGTTTATTAGAGTTCAAATTAATACAGAATGTTCACCGAATGAGTAACTCTCTGTTTATGAGTCCTAAGAAATCATTGACAATCTTGTACAAAGCGTAGATGTTTAAAACGATTAAATTGAGCCATATGTTAAAGGAGTCTGGTAGGCCATAGTCACTGAACTCAAACTCCAGAGTGCATATTTTCTGAGCAGTTAGCTTTTTTGGGGGGATAACAGACTTTACATCAGGACTCCTTATCGTAGTGTTTCCCAATCCTGGTCCTCAGGCCCCCTTGCCCTGCATGTTTTAGATGTTTCCCTGCTCCAACACACCTGATTCAGATGATCAGGTTGTTATCAGGCTTCTGTAGAGGCTTGATGATGAGCTGATCATCTGAATCAGGTGTGCTGGAGCAGGGAAACACCTAAAACACACAGGGCAAGGGGGCCTGAGGACCAGGATTGGGAAACACTGCGTTTGTCATTGTCAAAATATTATGTACTCGTGTATGTTCATTGTCCCTGCGGACGACCCACCTGAGCTTTGAGTTGCTTCAAATATAATGCATATTGAACAGGATGTCAACCTGTTTAATATACAGTCTATGGTTCCAACTATTTGGACTGTAGTGCTAATTATTGAATGCTTATTTCTCTTTTAATCAGAGTTGGAGTGGGGAAAACTATTTTTGAAACCTAAATGTAAAGTAGTCTTTACATTGCAAATAGTTGTTTGCTGCTGTATTAATTTTCAAAATCTCATGAAAAGAACCTTCAAGAAGACTTCAAGAAGTACTCATAGGTGGATTTTGGACAGAACCACGTCTGACTGTTCTCTCTCTCCCTTTTTCAATTTTAATGCTAAGCTAAACTAACCATTTCCTGGCTGTTGGTTATATCTCAGCGATTACATGTGTTTCCCAAAATGTCCACTTGTTCTTTAAAACAAATAAATAAATAAAGTGCATAGTCTCAGTTAAGCAGTTCCAGCACTTTGTTAGCTTGTTCGTACAGTAAGTGCTTCTAATGATTTCTAACACGGAAACGTACGATAAGTCAAGTCAAGGGGAATCTTTGGACTGATGTAATGCCATGAAATTTAAAGAGAATTCACAGTTTCAAAGCCTTGACTGTCCCTTTACTCACTAACAACCTCTCCTGGTCTTCCTACCTTGGGATGCTCCTCCTCCCACCCTTCCTTCCACCCCTCTAGGTGCTCCAACTCTTTGCCCAGCAAGACTCCCCCAAGCCCCAGGATCTTAGTAGAGCATGTGGCCCCTGAGGAAGACAGGTATACCAGGCCTGCCCTCCCGCTGTCCCCACCTCTTAAAAGCTCTGCTTGTACCTTTGAAGCCTTCCCTGCAGCCTGGAGCTCATCCTGTAGATGATATAATGTTGCACAGAACTTGTGATCAGCGCTCTTTCTCTCCCTCTTCCTGTAAATATTTGTGGCCTAAGACTTTGTTATCCCTCTTTTATTCTGCTGCACCTGCTCTTTCTGCTGAGCGCCTGTTTGAATTTCCCCACTTCTCTGGCTTGATGGCGCTTTCTTTTCTGTAACGTTGTTGTTGGTCGGAAAATAGTTGACCGAATGTGTGAAATATTGCTTTTACAAACCACAAACACTTTGAGGCTTTTACATTATATCCAACACATTAGTCAATATTCAGTTTTTTCATTCTGTGGGTTGTCATTCTCCATATCGTGTTTTTCTTCTCCTCTCTCTCTCTCTGTGGTTGCTGTTTGCCGAAACAGGCAGTGTAGCAATTCATCAAGTCCAAACTGTCACAGGGGCAGCAAAAAAAGCCTGGAGGGGGACAGGTAAGATCATTCATTCATTCATTCATTCATTCATTCATTCATTCATTCATTAATTCATTCACTCACCACTCACCTTATTTAGTTTCTTCTTATCACTATCACTTCTTCTCTTCTCTCCTGAGGGACGATATCTGGCCATGTGTGACTGGTTGTCACAGCTGGAATATTGATTTCTTTTATTTTAAGTCACAGTGTAGCCTTGAATTCTCAAAAATCAACTCAAAATCAAAATAGCTTACTTGTAACACCAAACACGTTAGCTATAAACACACTACAACTCACAACATAGTATTTGTGTGATTTCATTTTTAAAAAGGCTTTTTTGTTTTTTATTCCATGTTATCGGAAATTTGCTGAAATTTTGTGTTTGGAGGTTTACATGATTGGAATAAAGCTGCATTCATTCCAAAAACATTGTTGCCAGATGGGTTTGATGTTTTCCAACCTACTAATTGCTCAAAATCAGCCTAAATTGATTAAGAAAACACCCAAATATTATCTAGAATAAATACTACCAATGATTTCATAACAAAAGCATCAGTGTTGTGGTTCAACACAACATTTGAAGTGTTCGAAACTGATATAATGCAGATAGGAGACTACATTGTACAATGCTACTGACTCTAACAAACTTATTTCAATACTGATTTACAAAAATACTACAGCTCGTGTGTGTTTATAGGGGGGGCCTAAGCTGCAGGTCGGTGGCACTGATGGTAACTCACATCTCCTCTCAGCAGAATGAATAAAAATGATGTAATATCAAACTTGTGCTGAGTGACTTAATGTGTTTGCATAACTAAGGAATGCAGTTTATGAATATATTTTAAAGATACTATCATTTTTCATGGTAAACCAGCTCAAATCCTGTCCACCCACCGAGGCCCATTTGAGCCCACACAGTGCAACCCAAAACTGCCCACTTGTCAACAAACTGGCCAACAGCCTAATCTGGCAACACTGTCCAAAAACTCTACACTAAATATGAAGGTACAGCCTGCAGCAAAGCTTAGCATGATCACTAGAGACAGCAACCCTGGCTTTGTGTGGAGGTTAAAAAAAATCTGCATCCCAGCACCGTTGAAGCTCACTAATTAACACATTCTGGTGTTAATTTGTGGTTTTAGGGGGGTTGTCTGCTTAGCTAAATAAAGGTGTGTACACAACCCCCCATAAAAGCTGAAATTCCCATTTTTACACTTTCTTAGACTTTGGACAGAGCCAGGCTAGCTGTTTTCCCCTGCTCTCCAATCTTTATGCTGAGCCTAGCGGTTCCTAAACTTTTTAGGTCATGCACTCCCCTCTACATCTCAACCCTAATCCCCCACACCTTCAAAAAAAGCACCTCTATACCTATATTAAATGAAATGGCTGTTCAAAACTCAGAAATGTTCTCGTGCACTGATGATGACAGAATCAGACAGGTGACAGACAGACTCCCTAAGGAGTGCATGCATCACACTTTAGGACACTCTGTGCTAAGCTAAGCTACAGTAACAGGCTGCTGCTAGCTGTAGCTTCATATTTTTGAGTTGTATCAAGCTTCTCATCTAACGCTCTGCAAGACCCAGAGTACACTGCCTACACTCTCTTTTCCTTCTGGACCACAGTATTACACACATAGAGCCCTGACATGAGAATCACATTATGTTCTTTTCATTTGATTTTAATTTTGCTGTGTTTATAAGGTTTTATATTTTCATTTCTTTTTATTTGCTGATGGCAGTCGAATCCAGCCCACCTCTATCCTGAGGGGCAGTAGGGGGAGAGGGGGCCCACTGAGGCCCTTTGGCCAGACAGGCCTGGCTGGGTCCTGCCCAAACTCACCACGGCTAGACAGGTGCATGCTACAGTACTGCCAGCATTACGTCTGTCTTTCCCTGTGTGCTGATTCCCTCTGTGTCTCACTGAGTGTGGTAATAGTGTATGCACAATTTAAATGCTGTGTGTCAAGAAGCCAAAATATTGTTATGCTTAATTTCAAGAGGAAGGATGTCCATGTTGGCTGGGGTAAGTATGTAAATATCATATGGTAACAGGGATATATAGAAATGTGTGCATACTGTCTGTAAACAACTCTCAGTGCAACTTTTTCTTATTTGCTTCTCCTGTCACCTTTTCTGATCCATTTCTCTCCTAATGTGACCTTTGACCTTTAATAGCAGCCATCAGTTTATTGTCTCTGTGATTCCTTTTGGGCTTCTTTTCTCAGTAGTGATGAATACAGTTATAATAATATGTTTTTATGTCTCCTTTCCTATCTCCTTGTGTCCTCATGTTCCTGTCTGTCAGAGCACACCCTCATGGCAGCCCCTCTCCGACGGGGACTCCCTCATCAGGTCGCAGGGGCAGGCAGCTGCCTCAGCTCCCTGCAAAAAGCAGCAGCATAGAGCAAGGTATGTTGTGTGTAAGGGTGTGGGAGTGACGCAATAAAGTCATGGGTGATGAGTTATGTTAGCAAAGAGTTCCCATTAAAGAGTTGAGACATAAATAAGGCCGCTGGAAACAGACACCTTTCCCTGAGTAGTGACTGTCGGCTGGGTCTATCCTTGACAAGTTCCACCTATCAGGTGATGGTAGGGCAGCCTGTATGTAGCCTGAGACACAAAACTAAAGAAAAGAGCTTTCTGCTGCTCAAGAGGCTATGAGTTGAAGGTGACAATAGACCTTTTTCATGGCAGCCATATTGATATGACATTGTAAGGGTAACACAGGTGTAACCAATGATACTAATTAATGCTGCACTCACGTGCTCCTCAGATGTCCCCAATTCCCGAGTTTTGAAGTTGCTCTTCTGACTTTGGTATTTTCGTAAGTTTTCAAGTTGTAATGTGGAAACAACATGAATGTTACAAAAGGTGGGGCAGGGTTGTTGTTGTTGTCTGGGTAATTGGTTGCCTGAGACAAACTCCCTAGTATTGCTACTGAAGTATGCCGAAACAGTTTGAAACTTTATATTGCAGTGATTTATCCCAAGACTTGTTGCTGCACCGTACATTCTCTACAACCACTAAAATATTGCTTAACCTGCATTGTTATCAGGGTCAATGCTAATAAATAACTAATCTAGGTTATACTACACTGACAGCAACTAAGAGCTGTCATCTCATAAGGGGGCACTTCAACATTCAAGTACTGCAAGAAAGCCCAATATTTTTTTTCCATCGCTAAGATATTTTCATCATGCAAACAGCAGTTTCTATATATATTTATGTGCATTAGTCAGCTGTGCACTGGACACAACCCAACAACTCTTCTGTCACTTTGAATTAATACCCCTGATGAAAATGGCCACCAGAACATTGTCATGTGACTGATCAACTGGTGAAAGATGCATATCTATATCCAAAGATATATATTTTAAAGTTCTTTACTCATGCAATTGTGACAAATGTACCTCACAACCATTTAGAGCACTTTACCCCCAAACAGTTCCCAACAGTCCTGAGTCAAACAGCTTTTTTAAAATATTTTATATTGCTTGTTTGAGCTGACCTGGCTGCCAGATGGGTGGGTCAAAGGTGTAGTTTTCAGTTTAACATCCCTATCTGACTTTTTCCAATTTGGCAAACCCAGATCAGAGGCAAGTTATATTGATTCTTAGGCTGATTGTGAGCATTTCTGTCTGACCCTCAAAGCATCTATCATGACAGTACTTGATGTCCTATCAGTGCACATCATGCTCCATCTAGTGTCAGAAACCAGGTTCTGCATCCACAACATACTCCCTGTGGTCTCCCTCACTGGTAACAGAGCAGTGTTTTCTGATTTCTTTTTCCTGTTTTTTGTTTTCTTTTTGTACTTTTTTGTTCATACTCTTTATTTATTTATTACTCTGTTTTGTCTCAGCCCTTGCAGTAGAGGAGCGAGCCCGACAGCTGCAGATGAAAGTACATCCCTACCGGCCTTCAGCCTCCCACGACCCTGAGACGGACCTCAAGACCAAACGGGAGGTCAGTATCCACGTTTTCCAGTCATTTTTCGGATCTCTTCCTTCTTCACTTGATAAATTATAAATATGTCAATTTTTCTATCTTCAGTTTGAGCAAATCATCATCTTTCTTCTCCTCCTCCACCTTCTCCTCGTCTCTGTCTACAGATGTATGCAGAACAGAGGCGTAGCAGCGACAACATGTCGGCCAGATCATCAGACAGTGATATGAGTGATGTGTCAGCCCTCTCCCGTGCCAGCAGTGCCTCCCGCCTCAGTAGCACCAGCTACATGTCTATCCAATCAGAACGACCCGGAGGACGACTTAGGTCAGTCCTAATTGGCTGTTGATCATGTGATCAGCGTTAAGGGGGCTGTGGATTTCAGTCTGTTCACCCTCTTTGAAATCAGCCTTAATGTTAAATTGTGTGTTATCTGCATGCTAATCAATGTCTGTCTTTCTGTTTTGTTTCTGCATGCCACCTGCTGCATTTTTCTGTCCTTCTGCATGCTCTGTCTTTCTGTCCTCGCCCGCGCACACACACCACACACACACACACACACACACACCACACAAAAATATGGGTAAAAATGATGAATGGTGGAAATCCAAACAAAATGAACTCAGATCCAAGTCATTAGAGGAGGAGAAGAAGGACAGGAGGATCTCGTGGGGAACGAACGGAGAGGAGGACAGGAGGAGGGCGGCAGGAAAGAGACGTTTCTCTGAGGAGTTGAAACGCAGGCGACACACTGTAGCTGGAGACACAAGGGAGTCCAGGTAAAGATCAATACATCCCAAATGGTGAATTCACTGATGATGGCAGATGATCCATCTTCTCACTGTACGACCGGCTCTGGATCCCTCAAGATAGAATCCCTGAATCCCCATTTGTTTAACACTACAATAACTTTTTAATGGTAGCAATTACAGACAATTCCTTATTGATCACTGCAGGGAAGTTCTTTTCTTTTGACTTGCAACCTCTAAAGGGAAGTCAGCTCAAACTTGTAGGGATACAGCGTCTTGCTCAAGGACACTTAAGCAGAGGGAACATGGAGTTGAACTTGACTCTTTCAGCTAAACATTAGTCATACTGTCTTACCAGAAGTAATCTTATACCACAGTACCAGCGTATAGTTTAAAATTAAAGGGCCACTCCACCATTACACATAAAGATTAGTTTACACTTCATGAGGAGTCCTCCTCAGCCTGTGAATGGTAACCTGTGGCTCTTGAGGAGCTTACTCACTTTTAAGTCAAATTATCCCTGATTATGTTATTAGGGTTATCGGAACTTGGTGTTGAGAACTGCAATTTTTTACAGAAAACATCCCTTACAAACTGGGGTTATTAGGGATGCACGATATGGATTTTTTTCAGCCAATACTGATAACCAGTAATTACCAATTTATCTTTCTTTTCTCAAGATAACAAATAATTTCACATGTATATTTCTATTTTAAAAAGAAGTCCATATGACCTGTAGTTTATGCACACCTGAGGGTAAGAGAGGCTAAGCTTACGGAGTAGAGATGGATGATTTATTATTCCAGCTCTGACTAAGCTAAATCTAACTGACATCATTATTACAACAAAAACAAACAACAGTTCTGACTCTTCAAATGTTTTTTTTTTTTTTTTAGATAGATGTTTGTGTTTAATATTTTGGTTAAGAATTCAAGATTAAATGCTTTGACATCATCTGTCAGATCAAATATTATTATATAGTCTCCAAAAAGGTGTTAGGTTTTGAATGGCATTTTTCTACACTGAACTGAGATGTTAAATTCTTAAATTAAAATCTGCATTAATTATTTTCAGCTTTGTCTTTTTGTTGATGTAGCATAAAATAAGAATAAACTTCTGCCAAATATGATGTCGTCCCAACTTTATATTTGTTAAGGAATGTAGTAAAAAAAAAGTACATTATTTTAAAAAAGAACACATTCAAAACATTGCAAAAATATAAAATTATGATTAAGAAAAATACCTAAACTAAAACATTTGCAAAAGCCATCAAGTCCATTTGAGTTGAAATAAATAATAAAAAAGTAGATACAAATAAAATCTCAAAAAATTCCTACATTGTCTCCATGTTCCCACATCACGACACCACACACAACAACACACACACACACACACACACACACACACACACACACACACACACACACACACCCTCGGCTGACCAGTAGCAGTGTGCTGACAGGGACAAACGACCCTATCCCAGTGGTCCTCAGTGGGCCAGGTGGTGATGTAGTGCAGCTTATTAGCTGGCTAATGTATTGGGTCTGAGAGGAGGAGGAGGAGGAGAGGTAGGGCCCGTTCTATATGGCCTTACCACAGATCAATCCAAATAGAGCATTATAAAAGCACCTCCCCACAGCCTCTGACACACTTTCTACAGTCAGAGGTGAGAAAAGAGAGCAGAGAGGAGTGTGAAACAGTTCTCACTTGAGCCTAAAGATTTTCTTGTTTATTCATTTAAAAAAAACAATAAAAACAATCATGAACATATGGCCAAAAGTGTATGGACAGTCAAACATGTCACCTACATGTGGTATTAATGATACACTCATAAATTGATTCACCCAAAGGTGAAAGAAACAACTGGTCTACTGCCTCAATCTGTTAGTTAGTTTTGTTTGTGCTGTTGTTTGACTGTGGGTTCTTTTTCCAAAGGAGTCTGGTGGCTTTGTAAAGAGATATACAACAGTTTATACTGTATAATGACAGTGACAATATTCTAAATATATGGATGGGTTTGAAGCCAGTGCTCTGTGCAGGTCAGTCAAGTCATTTTACACCAAACTGGGAAAACCATTTCTTTATGGACCAGGATTTATGCATGGGGTGTTCCCCAAAATGTTGCCACAAAGCTGGAGGCAGACAATTATTTTAAATGTCACTGTATGCTATAGCATTAAGATTTCCCTTAATTGAAAGCAGGATTCTTGCCCAAACCATGAAAAACAGCCCTAGACCAAAAGAACTGGTGTCCACATACTTCTGTTGATATAATGTAAACCTTTGGCTGAAGACTGGAAAAAAAATTATGAGAAAAGAAAAATGTAGCCAAAAACTACAGATATATGCATATATATGAACACATTTAAATTATCAGGTAAAGAAAAGCTCATGGTGGAATTTCTATTCTTTACTCTCCATGCACTGTAAAAAAAAAAAAGAAGTTAAGCGTTCAAGGCAACTGTCTTCACTCAAACTCAAACTCTTTTTTTGTTTTGAAATAAACTAAAAAAAGCTTCCACAACCTTTAATCCTTTGGAGCAATGATTTGCTTTTTCTAAAAAAGTACTGAATAATAGTTGCTCTGTGAGTTTTTTTGAAGGCCTGGCTGTAATGTAGCTCATCCATAATTTGGAAAAGGGGTCAGTTTTTAGAGTGGTGGGGTATGAATTAGTAATAGCAGAGGTCAGTTTTCACTCTGAGTGGGATATTAACATCTGTATTTAGTGGATACTCTCACACCTGCTTCGGGTTACTTTGATAATAGGTTATGGATGTGACAGAGAACATACAGAGGAACAGAAATGCATCAAACCCTCCTTACATCTTTTTTTACCTCTGTTCTTCAGTCTTTTTCCCTGCTTGATGCGTCTTTATGTTTGCTATACTGCTCCTCATCAATTTCAAATAATTCATTGGTAATCTTCAGATTTCCTGCCTTTCATAGCATAATTAGTGTCACTTTTAAATTTTATGTCTCAAAAAGTCAAAAAGTATTCTGAAAAGACCTTTCAGAATAAAACAACACAAAAAGATGCATTTATATATATATATACATATATATGTATATGCATATAGTATATGTATATATAAATGCAATTTTTGTGTTGTTTTATTCTGAAAGGTCAACTTTTTGAGACAAAACTTTAAAACAAGTGACACTAATTATGCAATGAAAGGCAGGAAATCTGAATTTTATGTCTCAAAAAGTTGACCTGCATTTATATATATGTATATAGTTATATGTATGTATATGTGTATATTATATATATATATATATATATATTATATATACATATACTAGGGCTGCAACATTTTTTTTTCATTATCCAATTAATCTGCAGATTATTTGCATGATTAATCTTTTTGTCTATAAAATGTATAACAAATGTAACAATGCTCATCACATTTTCCAAATATATCACTAACTGTACATGAATGTATATCATGTGTGAGTCTTTGTCATTTTTGTTATATTTTGCCCTTGTTTTCTGTACCTGTGCTTGTGTCTGTGCTTGTCTTTGTGTGTGTTTATGTTTGTGCGATCCCCTCTGTATGTCTCAGATCCCTCCTTGCATGCATCCTGTGCTGTGACTGTCAGGACCCCCTCTGTGATCCTCCACACATGGACCCTCCCCTCCCATCCTCTCCTTCTGCTGCACGTCTTTCCCTAACCCCCCTGCAGGGGGTGGAGGAGAGGCCTCAAACCACCCTCCCTATTCCCAATCATTCCCTGGCCCCCCACTGGACTGTGGCTGTCAGGGGTCCACTGGGAGTGGAGGCTATGGGCGATAGGGGCAGCATAGCTGGGATCTCCTGCAGCACTCTGACCCCCTCTGAGGGGATGGACATGCGGCAGCTCCTCCGAACCCCAAGGAGGCAGCATCGAGCACTGGGCAGCTTCTGCCCACGCGTAGTGGCTCGTTTGAGAAGAATTAACTTGAATACATGATATGACTGTCAGCTTTGGTCTGAGGACATTTTATTTCAGTCTTATTTGATCCCTTGTTAACCAGGATGTTATGTTACTTATACCAAACATCAATGTTTCAGGTTATTTTTTAGAATATCTCACTTGTCTGTCATCATCATTCCCCGTATTTGGGATCCCAGATGTTTATTCATCTGTTATTTTATTGAGATGCTGTCAGTGGTGCAGGAACTATTCGGATCCTTTACTTTAATAAAAGTACTAATACTACACTGTAAAAATTAGGGATGTAACGATACCAAAAACTCAAGGTATAATAATGCCATGATAAAAAAGAACTGACGTTTTGAAAGAAAAATGACAAATTGTACAACATTTCTTTAATTAAATAATACATGTAAAGCATCTTTGTTCATATAAAATTGTTTTTTCCTTTTAACTTAAGAGCATCTGTTTGCCTTGTTCAATGAATAAAGTAAAATTAGACAGCCATGACCTTAACATGTGCAAAAATACTGGCATGTATCTCATTGGCATTGATGAAGGTACAGTCCAGAGACCTCAATAACATCCCATCTCCATCACACCCGATCACAGCGTCACTCAGTGTCTCCTCTCTTCAGTCGGCAGATACGATCGGTGGGCCGCAGCATGCTGAAGAGCTCCAGCGTGAGTGGAGAGATCTATACCCAGGAGCGCACCGACGGCAGCCAATCAGACACAGCGCTGGGCACGGTGGGCGGCGGCAGCAAGAAGAGACGCTCCAGCCTCAGCGCGCGGGTTGTGGCGATCGTCGGGAACCGCCGCAGCCGCAGCACTTCACAGATCAGCGGCCCCGGTGAGTTACCATGGCAACCCTAAAACGTTAAGTGGGGATACACCGATACTGATACCAGCATCGGGTATTGGTCCAATTCTGTCCTCACGCACTCATCCTCATAAAACTATAGCCCCTCCACACAAGCACACATCTAAAGATCCAACACAATGCAGTTCAAGAAGTCTGCTGATGCTTACCCTCCTTTCTTGGTCGCGCCATCATTATCAGAGAAAGACTTGCTGTCCTTAACATGATCCACTAATGACCGCAGGTACTTTGGAAACTGTCTGTAAAACTCAATGTCCATGTAAAACTGAAAATAAACACACAGTGCACGGTAGATGCAGCAGCATAAGTCCCGGTGCGCGTAAACTAGTTGAATGCCTCGAATAATTAATCCGAAGACGAAGAAAAATCACCCTGCCACCAGCCTGTAACCCTCTTTTCTTGGTAATAAGCCGCTACAACTTCTCTCTGTTCTTTATTCTCCTGTTAATCTTCACCAAAACGGCCTGACAGCACAGGACACCCAACTTCCCCCTTTGGGGTTCACAGCAGGGTAAACAAAACTGTTGCACGTCACAACACTCATACCTGCCCCCCCTAAACAATGACATGAAGAAGAAACTTAAATACTATACATGTAAATGTGTAATTAAAATACTAGTTAAAATGCTGTACATGATAATGAAATTATTATCATATGTAACACCATTTGTAATAGTAAACTTAATTCTGCAAGTCCATAATAATGTTGCGTAATTATACTGAAATATATCATGTGCACAGTGAAACCACACAGCTTAATAAGGAACACAAAATTTGTAAAGTAACTTACTACAAGTAACCCAAAAATGGAATGTGTATAGTAAATATGATTACACAGCAACAATTTGTTCCATTTATAATTTGAGGAACATCTGATGAAAATAAAACATGTTTTTAAAGTTATTGTAAGAACTGTAATGACATTATTAAGTACTCATGTCGGCACTCTGTACCAGAAGGTACCCAAATGTAATTACTTGTACTTGTACTCAGTCTGAAAAAAGGTGGTATCAGTGCATCCCTATTAAGTGGGGTCTGTATATCTGTATATATTGTGTGTGATGTAAATCCCCAAAATATGATGGATTCAGAATATTATTATGCACTTGTCAGGTAAATATTTCAACTTTTGAAATGGAAATGTTCATGATACTGCAGTGATGTTGGGGCTGCAGGGTCTCAACTTGACCCCTTTTAAAATTAATTGTTTCATATAGATTATATTTGGGCTCAAAGTGGATTATATTTGTGGGAATATTTGCTTGTATGATGGGTGTCTGGGCCCATCACACCCAAATCAATCTTAACAAGCTCAAGACGTCCTTTCAGGAAATGTGGGTGAGGTCACAGACGGTGCATCCATATACTTCCGGGGTTTCAAACTACTGGCCTATGGGCTAATTCCGCTGCAAGACAAGTTCATAAGGCTTCCCTGCCTGTTATTTGTTTCTTTTTATTTGATAAGTCTGGCCTCCAAACTAATTTTCACCCATTCATATAGACAGTTAATTTCGTTTTAGCAAGGCTGCAATTAACTAGCTATCAGTGCTGCTGTCACAGAGTTCCAGGCAGATGAAAACAAACTAGCTGCTTCTCAATGGGGCAGACGTCATCAGCCTCTATATACACTGAGCTGCTGTTGGGAGAATTGAGTTTGAATGAGGTCCCATCATTGTATGGAGGAGAAACACACCAATAAACATTTGACACTGTGTATTGTAAAGGGGTGCTCTTTTGCTGACCCAGCTTTAATTCTCAATTTAGTAGAGTTTAGAGTTTTCTCATTTTATCCATAATCAAAGCTAATCAAATCAGTTATCCTAACTGTCACTAAACCTAATCATATACACATTTTCCCATGGTGGAGCAATGAAATGTTCAATTTACTCGTCATGGCAAACACTACTGGGCCTGTGAAAACAGCTACATCATTTATTCTGTGGCTCTTGAGAAAGTGTGTCAAGTTTGAGAAAATAAGAAACACCCTGATCATGTCATAGTGATCATCGTCATTATTTTCAATCTGACAGCCAGAGCAGAGGTTGCATTATCCATGTGCATTTAGGGGTGCTGGAGCAAAACTCAGACTCTTGTTGCACTATAATAGGCAGATTTTTTGTTTTTGATTAGATTTAGAGTTACAAAACTTAAATGCCTTCTGAGACTGCAATTTGTGGTACAGCACAGACCATTTAGACACATTGCACACACAATTGGGACACAGTATACCAACAGTTGTCATAAAAATAAATATTATATAGCTGCACATACCCTATGTATCCATGTATTTCACATTCCCTATACCATATATTTCCCCAGACTCCCTATGGCTACTGTAGCTTTGCAAACCTACCCCAGCCCACACCTGCAAAGCTGAAATCCAGATCTGACCCATTACCCACAATTATCTCTAAATCTAATCCACACCTCACTCACTTGTGTCCTCAATTGGTGCAGCACCTGTGTTCCTTCAGCTGTTGATGTGTTTCCATGGTGACGATGAGCCTCACTTGAGGATATCCAAAGTTAAAAGGATACTCGACCCCAGAATCATAATCCACTCAGTATGTACTCACCCCTATGCTGATGCGAGGATGGGTGAAGATCTTCAGTTCACAAAACAATCCTGGAGTTTCAGCAGAAGACAGGGTTGCAGCCAAATCCAGTACAATAGCAGTGAATGGAGACCACGGATAAAATGTAAAAAAAAAGAACCCAAAACAAACACAAAATGTCTCCATCCTGCTCGTGTGGTGTAATCCAAGTGTCCGCAAGCCGCAACATTAAAATTTAACTGCAAAAGACGTCATTTACGCCATGTTTTTAGCTGAAATGTCAACTGTAGCATGTAGCAGGTAGGATTTGAACATAGCGTCGATCTCGCGATATTTTCACACTTGCGTCCATTAAGAGGTATACGAAGTCTCGCGAGATCAACACCATGTTTACATGTTTACCTTCAACAGTGTATGTATCAAACAGTGACATCCCATTGTTTGGCAGGATGTAGAGTCAAAGGTTGTATTGCAGGCTTTCATAATAAAAACCTGCATATTGTTGTATTGTATGTGTCATATCATGGTTCTCACCTGCTGCCTGCCTGCAGTTATCCGTGAATTTATAGAAACATATTTTTCACTTTTTTACATTCTTTTACTTTCTTGTGGGTAGCCGACCTGGTGCAGGACTATTTGGGTCTTGGGGTAACTTGGGGTATCTGTACCTCTGACCAGAAAAGAGTGGCACAGGCCAGCTTGCTGTTGCCCCATTATTGTCCCACAGTCCTTTTTTCAAAATTTGTTCCTGAGAGTGATTATAGAATGTCCATACCAGCATACATTACAAAAAAAAAACAGGATACTCTTAATAAGACATTTGTGAAACATAGTAAGAATTTTTGTAATCAATGTTGAACAATTAAAAGGCAGAATATAAATTGTCACTGTAACTTTCATCAGAGCTTTATTTTGCCTGGATTACTGCTCTCCAAAACACACCCAAAGGCCCAATGCTAACCCCAATGCTACATTCACATCCAAAAACATTAACTTAAAGTATGCAACATGGAATCTGTCTTAGAACCTGCACTGATTCACAAAATTATGAGACTGTGTTTCACATCGAGACTAAGATTTGTCCTGAGGAGCAGACTCTACTGAACCACCACAAATTGCAAGTGTCCTTTTGTTCTAAAAAAGACAAACCTCTGCTGCCCCAGTGCTCTTTATAAAGACAAACAAACAAATATGTTTTTGGCCTTTCAGGACATTGTGGCCGACTGAGAGCCCCTTGCAGCTCAGCTCCCAGTCACACAACACAGTCTGTCTGGTGCAGCATGCACTTTTACCACAGGGAGGGGGGTATAAAGACTCATGATGAAAGCCAAACACTGATCCCCCCCCCCTCTTTGTAGTGGACATAAAAAGCTATTAGACAACACTGGGCCTAAGGGGGTGTCTGATGTAGAGAGGAGAGAGAGGAAGCAGAGATAGTCCAGAGATCAAGTTTAATTTGAAAACCCTTCCTGTTCATGATCGGTGACAGTTAAAGCAGGTAGAGAGACTTTATATTTGAGTTTTTACATTTTATATGATTTTATTACAAGATAATGATGACGTAACTTTTTATGGTAGGTTTTACATTGCTCCAGCCGTTTGAGTGCTGTTGACCTTCTCACCCAATAGATGTAAAATCTGATCTAGCGCTCAGAATATATACAAGGGATGATGGTAGGCTCAGAAATGCAGCTACATTTTTCTCTTTGCACCATATGAGTCAGAAGGTGGACGCACCCCGGTCCAAGATACCACACAGTGTTGTTTTTCTGCCCAACAATTTCCTGTTTATTACTAATTACCAGATTCAGTAGGACATGGGTGGGACTTTGGCCATGCATCAGACAGACATCACAGAATCCTTAACTGGATCTGTGACCTATCTTGAGGTTTTTTTTCTCTGTAGTAAATTGTTTCATGTGAAAAAGGGTTCACCCCATTCATAAATGTGCTCTGGAAGTTGGACTGCTGATGTGTCATGTTTTTTTGGTTTCCTGACCACAACATGGGTTAAATCCTCAATCCTGATACTTTGTTATTCTTCTCAAACTAAAGGAAACATTTTGTAGGGTTTAAAGGGGAACTCCACCAGTTTTAGTTTAGTATTGCTCAGCCTGTGAGAACAGTTCTGTCATGACTTGTGTTGCTTTGGAGGAGTTCTACGAAGAATTGATTGCAAAAAAAGAAACCCTGATGATGTCATCAATGTTATCTTGGTTTGGGATTGGAGGCTACAAATTCATAACCTGAAGCCTGAGTTATAATCTGTAGGTGGAATGTTGTGAACATGTACAAGGTGGCTAAGAAGGGTCTAACAAATGCTTTTTGAGTTACGTCATGGCATGTATGGCCATATAGGTCGTCTGTGCAAGCAGCTTATTACAACCTATATTTACATTTATTATCATTGGTGACCTCTAGTGACCATAGTAATTATGACAGGGACAGCTTAAAGAGCAAGAAAGTCCACATATGGAGAGGTTGGGGTGGATGAATGGCTCAGACAAACACACTTTCACCCAGGGGTTCGTGCCTAATGCGAAACCAAAAGTCAGAGTTTACTTTGAAAATTTTACGTGTTATGTAACATTACGTACATGACTTATGCAATGTGACCCTAAATAATGTCATGTACATATTTTTAACCTAAACCAGAGCCTTTTCCTAAACCTCACCAAGTACTGCTTTACCACGTTGACCACGTTTACTGTATAATAATGTTTACTCTTCAGTTTTTGAACTGTTTACACAAATGGTATATAACATTCCAGTCTTTATGCTAAGTTGAGATTTCTGTCGGCTGGCTGTAACTTTAAATTTAGCATACATGGGGGCAGTATTGGTCTTCTCATCTATCTGTTGGCAAGAAAGTAAATAAAAGGAACCCAGACCTAACCTGCTCCATGTGCCTAAACTCTAGATCTGTTTTGCATGTTCACAACAGATAGTACTCTTAAATGTGGGCAGAGTTGTTACCATGATGTTGGGGCTAAATGGGGAAACAGACAAGACTGTCTTGGTTTTGAAAAGCTGCCACATTTTATAACTGTACATTTACTGCCAGACTGACAAATAATTGTTAACCTATTCCTCTGCTCCGCACCATTTTTTTTTTTCTCAGTGTGCGGTTGTTTATTACAACAAGAAGACTTTGCTTGAAAAAAGGCAACAGGAAGCAAAAGACTACTGAAAAACAGGGGAGTTTGAGAAATCCTGCATCAAGTACAGATGATAAAAATGTCAAAACTGATCCTTTAAAAATTAAGGACAGAAAAAATTCACCTGTACCTCAATGGACGACAGTAGATCAATATGTTTTACTGTGTGCCAGTGTGCAGACAGCTTATTTCATCAAAGCTGCGCTGTGACTGTAAACTGAATCAGCATGACACAGGGCAAAAAGAGCCCAAAAGCACATCTGCAGTTTTTTTTTCTGGATTAATAAAGGTGAAAACATGACTACAGTATTGTGATTTTCCCATCTCTCATCTTTCATGCAGAGGGAAAGAGTAAGAAGGAGAAGGGCGCACCTATTCAAAGGAGCACAGAGACCGGCATGGCAGTCGAGCTGACCAGGAACATGAGCCGGCAGCCCAGCAGAGAGTCTAACAATGGCAGCATGAACAGCTACAACTCTGAGGGGAAGTCAGTAAACTATACACTTCCTGATCACTTTCCACCAGCCATCTACCACACTCTCTACAACTGTAGAGACTCTGTTTTGTCTGTTCTGTTTTGTCTTAAAGGAGAATGCTGAATGTGATATGTATATGTATATGTATATATACACATATATAAATATATATATATATAATGTATACGTGTGTGTGTGTGTGTATACTGTATATTTCATCAGTTTCAAATGGCAAATTTGACACTGTTAAAGCTACTGTAGCTTGAAATTAACTGTTATCCCCAAACTAAAGCACCATTAATAAAGTGATGTGGATATGACAGTGGAGTTTGTTTACCAACATGTTCTGAGGGATTATATCCAGGCGTACACTGCCATTTCTGCATGTATGTGTCAGGTGACTGACAGTAAACAGAGTGTAATACAGTATAATGAGCACACTGGGCTCAGTGAGGCGAAGATAAAACACAAACTTTGACTGAATCAAATTAAGGCCTGGTGTTTTCTGTGATGGATTATCTCGCTTGGGCAATTTTGGGGATGTTTTTTTCATGCTGTATATAATGACTGGCAGCAAATGGGCTCTCCTGAAGGCAGCAAAATAAGCTCTGGATTCTTAAAGTATGCTGTCTGTGTACAGACTCCACCAAGACTAATGTAGGAGAGAGGCAACCACTGATATTGTCCTGTAAAGAATCACCTGTCTGTATGTGGATTCTGGTCACATTGTTGTAATTAATTCATGTTTATGTGTTTTTTGTGTTAGCCTGATCTTCTCTGCAGTGAATCTGGGTGCCAGCAGTCAGTTCAGTGACTTCCTGGATGGACTGGGACCTGCTCAGTTAGTGGGAAGGCAAACACTGGCTACTCCTGCCATAGGTAAGATACTGCTGATACTGATTCTCTCTTCTGACTTCCAACTCAGTTTAAAGCTCACGCAGTTCATTGTAACATTAATCTTTTTTCTTTGTTTGTTTGTTTTATTCGTTCGTCGCTTGTTATTGTCAAATTATAATGTTGAGCTCATTTTGCTCTTGTGGAGATTCTGTCACTGCAGCCTGCATGAAACTTGCTTGAGCTTCAGTCTGGGAGGAGGGGGTGAGGGTGAACAACTTGCTTCATCTATAAATCATATATTAAATAGAGATTCAACCAATTTAATTTAATATCTATGGCTCCAAATTGCTAGTTCACCATGTTTTTCCTTTCCATTTCCATTTTTTCCTCCACTTTTTTCCTTAAGTTAATAATGCGATACTGTTGGTGAAGCCACAAGGTAAACAGTGACAGAGAAATATAAGTTACTGATCCTAAACATACAGCCACCAAATACTTTTTAATTAACCATCAGTGGGAAGTTCTTTTCTTTCTTTTTTTTTTAATGTTCTCAGAAATGCTTTAATAAATATACATCTCATAGCACAGAAACTGAGGTTTTTAAAGGTGATTTGGTGATTGGTGATGGTGATTGATGGTGATTTAATGGATTTAGAGAAATATTTGGGGGATTATCTATACAAAGAAATGTTAACTGTTCACACCTATAATATATATTTGTATGGGCTGACTGTGCAGTGAAACTCCTGTGCTTTATTTTTCTGAGTTAGAAAGCTCTGCTGCAGTACACGCTGTCATCGATCTCTTCCTGTTGTACTAAACCAATCATCTCTTCACTTTTCTGTGTTTCCCAGGTGACATCCAGATCGGTATGATGGAGAAAAAGGGTCAGCTGGAGGTGGAAGTCATCAGAGCTCGAGGACTTGTACAAAAGCCAGGATCCAAATCCCTCCCTGGTGAGAACCTGACCAACTAATCCCTCCCTCCCATCTTCAGGCATCACTCATACACTCTTCACATGATTATATGATTTACACTCAATGTCCAGGGAAATCCAGAAGATGCACTCGGCCGACATTTGCTCTGTGCTCTTCCCTCCCATGAAGATATAAGCAGCTGTGAGATCTGATCTAGATTATATTGGCAAGTGGCTGTGCTCCTCACTAACGGCTTTTTTATTGTTTTGTTTCTGCCCTCAGCTCCATATGTCAAGGTCTATCTGCTGAATAATGGAGCGTACGTAGCCAAAAAGAAAACCAAGATTGCACGGAAAACACTTGACCCACTGTACCAGCAAGCACTGCTATTCGAGGAAAGCCCACAGGGTAAAGTCTTACAGGTGAGCCCAAGATACATTTCTCTTCATCACAAAGTTAAATGTTTTTCTTTCCAAATTGAATTGTAAGTTGTTACAACTCATTAGATAAAAAGAGCAACAGACCTGTTGCTTCCCACATTTATTTGTGCTGTTACGCCTCAAATCTCATTGCTTACTTAGGTTACTTTGTCATCCCCATCAAATTAACATATAAATAAACAGTATTCATACACTGAGGCTTTGGCAGTATTCTTCACCTTCATATTTACAGCATGTGCCATTTTACACTTTACAATAAGGCTTCTTTTTGCCAGCTATAAATGTTTATAACTCACTTAGTAAGATTTATTAGTAGTAAGCAGTAACTGAATCTTGCAAATAGTGAGACTGAGTAAGTAAACTGTGTTATAACTTGTTTATTGTTTATTTATGATTTGCAACCTTACATAGCTTTGTTAGATACACAATTCTGATTGGCCAATTACGCCATTCCAAGGTCTGTTATTTCATTATAGCAGACCGTTGCTATAGACAACAGGCCGCTGCTATTGGTACAGTTCTGATCATACAGTATGTTGCGTTCAAAGGGAAATTGTGAACTCGTAATTATGGCAAAGAAGTCGTGAACAGAACATTTGAAGTCGGAGCTAACAGAAAACTTCCAGTTCATGATGTTGTGAACACAACATGAAGGTGGCATTTAAACGGGCTCATCTCTTCTACTTAACCTCATTTGAATGCAAAAATAGACTCTGGAGGAGCAATAAAATAATTTTTGAATCAATATTTTGTGTCAAATTATTATTTTGTTTCAGTAAGTAGTAAGTATTGTAATAAGCAGGATAATGTACACTGCACATATCATTACTGCTAAATAAACCACTTCAGGGTCCTGCACCACCCTGTTTATTTTCCAATAATGACCTGCCCGCTGCACTTTATCCCTTTACTTAACAACCTAATTATAAACCATTTGTAAATGATTTATAAGGGTAGTCTTATTGTAAAGTGCTGCCCAAATGGATACTGATAAAATATGTTTTAGACTGCTGTGTAATTTGACAGAAAATTATTTTTCCTCCAGGTGATTGTATGGGGCGACTACGGCCGCATGGACCATAAAAGCTTCATGGGAGTTGCACAAATCCTGTTAGAGGAACTGGACTTATCAAGCACAGTCATTGGCTGGTACAAGTTGTTCCCACCGTCCTCTTTGGTGGATCCGACACTTGCCTCCCTGACGCGGCGGGCTTCCCAGTCGTCGCTCGACAGTTCCTCCGGACCTCCCGGGGTCCGATCCTAGTGGACCAACAGCTCTACACCGCTCGACAAGTAACTAAACTCACTCTGTAGAGAGAAACAAACAAAAAAAAAAAGATGGCGGAAATGTAGAACAACAACAATCAGAAACAGTCACACAACGAGAAAGCTTTGTTGAGATCTGACAATCACTTCTGTCGTGGTTAATTTTGTCTGTTGTAGGGAGCGCCACATTTCAGTGTTTCATATCCATTCAAAGAAAAATCTCATAGTTTTTCTCTGTGTATGCTGAAGATGCAGGGCTGCTGACAGACAACAAGCAGTAACTCTCGAGACGGGAGATGAAAAAAGTGTCAGAGAATCATATGAAGCAGGGTGGTTTTTAACTGAATCAATAATAGCAAAGAAATGTACGTAAGCATCGGAATGTATGGACTCGAGACAGAGGTAATCACCCTCCACGCCTGCAGGTGGCACAGTCCTCTCTGTAGTGGCCTCCTCCAGAACCCCAACAGACTGCTGGCACTCCTGCCGCCCCAGGCAGGGTGCTCTCGCGTGGGTATTCAGTCTGGAAGCACAGGGCCTTCTTCTGGTGCCTAGACCTTGGAGCCGCATCACTGGTCCCTCTCTCTCTCGAAATCCTCTTTTCAATATGTTTACCATGGCTGCTCTGAAGCCACACTGTTTTAGCGTGTTTGCTTTGTCGTTCATTTCTTTCCCTTTGTTACTACTGGCACAAAGATGTTTTTACAGTGCGTAAATGCTCATGATAATGTTGTCAGTCTGGTGTGTGCATGGAGAGAAAAAACAAAACACAAGAGATAAAAAAGGATATAAAAATTATTAAATGTCTGCAAGTGTTATGCAGGGGGGGGCGGGGCGGGGCTGGTGGTGATGATGACACAGCTTCGATTTTTACACTTGACAGTGAGATTAGCGTGCAGCGTTGTTTTCCTTGTTCCACCGCTGGCAAATGTCCAGGCCAGTTGTCTTTGTATAGATGTATATTAGGCCTCCCAGGAGGTTGACCAATAAATAAAATTTATGTCACTTTGAAATATCACAAGGGTACAACATCACTGTAAAAAAAAAAAAGTTTAAAAAAGTAAATCTTTGTTCACCTACGCAAGAGCAAGATAGGAGTGTCTAATTTTTCACATTTTTTGGGGAGTGCATTCCCTCACCCCAGCACGTTTCAGGTTTCTATCCAACCCTTAGTTTACATTCTTTTGAAATTTAAAACACAAGCACAAGAGCTTGATTTTTTTACAACAAAAAGTTTAACTTTTTGAAAAAAACATGTAGTTAAAAAAAAAGAAAAAAAGATCCCGTCACTGGTTTCCGTTCATTTCTTTGTCTAGATATTAGGAAACAGACAAACAAACAGAAAAGAAGACAAAATCGCTCACAGTTTCCCTTGTGCATCTCTGTGAATGTGAAAGTAAACCAATCAGACTGAACCGTCGGGACACCAACACCAATGCTCATCCTCTGTTCGGCCCGCAGACTCCTCCCACTGGGAGAAAAAGGCGCGGCCAGCATGACTTTGGAACCTGTTCCAAGCTGCATGCACATTTTTTTGTAAAACGAAACAGATACAGAAAAAAAGATACTGAACTAGATACGTGTGTTAGTTCCACATACTGTAGGGCCGCTTGTATGTTGCATGCAGTTGTACAGTTTGCTCGTACTTGAATATTAAAGAGATAAAACCAAGAAACCGAAGCCATTCCCATTACGCAAAGACATTTGAACTCAACTGCAGTCTATTCCACATCCCTCAGTCCGGTGCTGAATGTCTCTCAAACTAAATCCCAAGATTACGTTGATGTCTTTCCTCGACCCTCTGGAAGATGTACTGTACTGTACAGTCGTACTGAGCAGACCTCACAGCCCCTCTTACTGTTACTCCACATCATAGTATACCTCCAAAGGGGCTGAGTTGATGTATGAATAAATATGTACAAATCAGATCCACCTATATGGAAATATGAATTATGTTTCAACATAATGATTTCAGATATGCTAACACATGAACTGTTAAGTTATATAAAGAATAAATGCAGATGCACAGAGAGTCATACACTGTAAATACTCTACAGCCATCCACTGGGTTTTCATTGGGTTCAGTGATATTTGCAAAGGGGCCAAGTCATATATAATGAGGAGCAATTAATATGTCATTAGAGACCATGCAGTGGGACAACACGACTTGGGTCACCAACTGGCCGACTACAGGTGTACCACTACTCTAAAAGTTGTCATATGAACACTTCTTTGTGCTTAAAACCCCATGTCTGAACCCCGGCCATGTTCAGTCCCACTTCAGAGGAGTTGACTTTTCTTTTCATCGTCCGGTGAAGCTGGTTTTATTATTTTTTTTCTTTGTCAGTATTAACAGGAAAAAAATTGCTGATTGTTTACAACTTCTGTGTTCCACTGAAACAAAAGAAAATTAGAAAAAAGTAAAGCATTCACTGCAACATTTCTTGTTTGTATAACAGATGTGGCTCAAATGATGTGTATGTTTTATATTTAAAAAAAAGTTCATTTTTATTATTTACAAATAAAAAGAATGTGTGGAAGAAAACAGCTTTCATTTCAGTGTCTCACTCAAAAGTCTCAGCTAAAATAATCAGATTTGGGGGTGGGCACATTACATAAGCACATTACCAATGTGTCACTGGATAGCTGAACCTATCAAATGTTGTGTCATTTAGGTCCAATACATGAACAGGATGAATGGATCTACTTCACATTATCCTCTGTCCTCAGAGTGACAAATTACTCCTCATATACAAACAAAAAAAATCAAATGTCAGTGCTAAAAACTATAAATAAGTATATAACTACACATAGTCATTCCTTTGAATACATACATTTAATAATTAATTTGGATTTTGGGATACACCAATTTGTTTTCTTGCCAAGACATAGATGAGAAGATTCCTCTCTCATACTGTAAGTATGAAGCTACAGCCAGCAGTCAGTTAGCTTAGCTTAGCATAATGATAAGAAACGGGAAAACAGCCAGATTGGCTCTGTACAAAGTAAACAAAACCCTTATATCTTGTTTGTTTAATAAAGTAACCGGACTGGCTGTTCCCCCTGTTTTTAGTCTTAATGCTAAGCTAACCAACTATTGCTTTGTCCTCATATTAAGAGCCAGATTTGAGACTCTCATATCTGTGTATACTGTAGCTTAGCTTAGTTTAGCCTGAAGACTGAAAACAGGTTGAAAGAGCTAGCTTGGCTCTGTCCAGAAGTTAAAGGTTAAATCTGTCTATTATTTGCCATATTTGTTTGTTTAATACATACAAAACCCAAAGTGTAATGGTTTCCTCCTGCTTCCAGTTTTTATGCTAAACTACACTAATGTCTGCTCGTTCAACATGTAGTGTATGTAGACATGAGAGTGGTATCAATTTCTGATCTAACTCCGCCAATAAAGCATGGTGTGGGACGTACCTGCTGTTTTTGAGGCCCCACGTGATTTACAACACCACACATTGTCACTAATCCTATGCTTTGCACAGATTTCTTTAGTTTTGGACAAGAATTAGCTCATGCATTGCTGTCACTCTACCCTACCACATTCACATTTTTGGAAATGTATTTTACTCAATATATATCAGAAGGAAATATTGTAGAATAAAAAAATATTTTTATTCCACTACATTTAAGTAACAGTTTTATTTTCTAATTATAATGCAATTTCTGATGTTTAAGTATTATAATAAATTAAAGAAAGATTAGTATGGATTACCATAGATTATAGTTTCACCTGCATCGGATATAACATTAAGCACTGCTTACATGTAATGTGCTAGAAATGTAATTCCCCAAAAGGGACCAGTCTTCTTTTTGGATACACTGTGGATATTGTAAGTGGCACTACTTAATATTTTTGTATAAAAGCTGTGGTGGGCAACGGTTTTTGGCATCAATGAGCAATATTTCCATAATAACCTTTCTGCATATTGTAAATCAAGTGGTCTTAGAGAGAACTAGACTTCTGCACCTCCTCTTGGCTCTGTTTTCAGGCTTTAGGAAATCTGGTCCATGACGGTAGACTTAAACCAATCATAGGCCATCTCAGAGACTGGGCATTCCTATTGGCTGTTGCACTAGTACAGCTGCACATGCACGTTCCTTTGGTGAGACTCTGAATCAATGGCAGAAAATCCTGCAGGAAAATTCACTATAAAACAGAATTATCAGAAAGAGAATCTTAAAATGAGTCCAGCTAATGAGCAACATGCTCGGCCCAGGAGTTTGTCTGCTCACCCAGTCATTTTTGACTTCGCTTTCAGTTGAGTTCATTCACATCTTTCGCTGAGCTTTGCCAAGTGCTGAGAGGAACAGGTGGAGCTGAGACATAGAGCTGACAGACAGCTGCTCAGAGCCGGGGAGCACTGCAGGAGATGGTCGATGGAAGACTGGAGCTTCTGGAGGAAGAAACACTGGTGTCTCTCTGATGCAGACTCCTTTATTGGCAGAAGAGAAGCTCAGAGTGTATGTTACAAACTTTTGGGATTAAAAAGTGGATTTATTATCATTCCTGCTTCACCTTTACACATATCTGTGTCACAGAGTTCAGTCATAAAATTGTTAAACACAATTTAGTTTTTTTTTAAATAGAAATGATATCTTTGCAGAAATTGATAGAACTAATATGATATCATATTGTGATAAAATTGTAATTTACACACGTACTCCAAACTGCCCAAAAAATCAGTAAATGCAGCTCTAAGAGCAATTTTCTAATCACATACTCTTTGATTTTGCCCTTGTAAACATCAGTATGTACTATTGTGTACTATTAGTACTTAACTTTTATATTGATTATCCCTCTCGTCCTCTTGTTTTGGCTTTGGCTAATTGCCATTTAAAGGTCTGGCCTTATACACTCATTCTGCCAGTACAATTACTGTTCCCTTAATCAATTAAAGCCCAGGCTGTGCCTCCATTTATAGTGCTGCCTTTTTGTTTTCATCCTTCTTCAAATTGGAGGCTCCTTCCTCCCTGTGTATGTAGCTTCTGCAAAAGAAGAAGAAAGACAGTCTCATATCGTAGAGGTAAATTTCTGGAGATCAAAAGTTTTAGTGTCCGATATTTGTTGATAAAAGCACATGACAGCTGTGCACTGCTACAATAACACCATAACTCTCTGCATCTGGTGCTGCCTCACTGAAGAGGAAGTCAAAGCAATATGGCCTCATGTGTGACCTCACATATGATACAGTGCAGCAGAGGGCTTGGGAGATTTATGTTCCACATCCTCTCGTTAAATAAGCAGAGGGCCCCCGAAACAACATCTGCAGGCAATCTTGACTAACCCTCCCACCAGCCTCGCCGTGCCAGCCGGGCCCCCGGTTCCCCCCTCGTCACAGCATCAGGGGTCACGACCTGTGTGTAGAAAGCGTGGATATGGACCGTGGTGGAGAGGAGAACTGCAGATCATACAAGTCAGGGGTCAAGATAAAATTTCCATGCTGCTCCCAGGAAATGGATTAATCTATCTAATCAGGTCAGAGGTCACATATTGGTGGAAACACAGAGCAGACTGGAAGTCAAATACAAACATCATGAAGTTGATTTTTAATATCATCCATTAAGATGACCCTCCTCAAAGAAACAGAGTAAAAAAAAGTAAACAAACAAAAAGTTTGGGAAAAGGGACATATAAGCTGAGTTCTGTCTCCTGACATGTTTACTTTGAGACGCATTCAATGTCAGACTGTATTTCTTCATTTTTACTGGTTAAAGACACATGACGGTGCAGGAACCCACATCATCACGTGACAAGAATAGATGATACAGTGTGTAAGCTTACCACTGGTCTCCCTCAAGAGGAACACATGGAAATGTTGAGTTTCAATTCAACATGTGCAGTTACAGTACATTTTAGCAGTTTTGAAAAAAAAAAAGTTTTCAGTTTCTTTTTTTTTAAAGGTAGTAATACAACATTGGACCCTCAGCAATGGACCTCCTAAGGCAGTGTTTCCAAAACATTTTTTAGGGGGACCAGCGTTTTAAAAATGACAAACCATTGTGACCCAATTTCCAATAGGCCCTGTCAATTATCTTGGGAAGAGTTAATTTGTGCATAAATGAGCATTCAATAATAAATTCATACAAATTATTTTGTATTAAACCCATTTTATGAAGACAAATAGGTGCAAAACAATACTGATGAAGTACCTTATTGTGTATACATTTTCCCCAGGTTTCTTTTATAAAATCATCTCTGCCCAAGAGTCTGTATCAATGTTCAAATTCCTCTGAGTTGGCACTGTTTTGTCAAAGGTCAAGAATAATATTTGATGCAACTCCAAGACTTTTATATAGATTTCCTCCTCGTTCGGCCTGACATATTCTGTATCTTTGGAAACAGTGGCACCTCCATTAATATTTTAAATCAAATTCTCTGAGTTTGATCAATGTGTTACTGTGCAGAATGGGTTTGTAATGACTTATGACCGCCTGTTTACTTCAAATTTAACTGAGCAAAGGGTGCAGTATTGAAAATGTAGAGGAGGAAATTAAAAAGTTCTAAAAAGTCAAAATATGTATATAAAATGTACATGTACTTAGTGGCCATACTATGCCTTTTTGTACTTTCCCTTTCCTTTAATGTTTCATTTAGTTTTATATGCCCATGGCTGGAGGCATTATCTTTTTGGGTTGTCCATCCATCCGTACACACGCCATCCGTCACATTTGCATTATGCAGCTAGTTTGCAACAGAATTTGGAATGGGCTCTGGGCTTTAAAGAGACAGGACCATTTCAAACAGAGGTTTGATAAAGGTGCTCGGCACTACATCTGATTCATTGGTTTGTTGTTAGTTGGAGACACTTTTGTTCGTGTATCTACAATAATGTCTCACGCCCTAGATCACCAACATTACAAGCAACCTCCATCAAACTGTGTCCGCCTCAGTGCCCAGAAAATATGTCTGTGACCATGTAGTATCATATTTCAGGGGTAAACTGCAAGAATTTCCTAGACCTGAGAGCAAAAGAGGGAATTTGCAGTCAAAACCTGTGAGAATGTACATCTATAAAGGTTGTCCAGTGCTGCAGCCACCAGTAGATGGCATAGTTTTGTTGAAAGACAGGAGGAGCTGCTCAGTTAGTCAGTACTCTGAAACTGTCGAACCTCTGCAGGGAAATCAAGTGGTGTTCAGCAAGCTCTCAGCTCCTATAGATTAAATATGAGAATACACACTTTGCGTGCTCTCAGAACTTCTTTCGCTCACACACACATTGAGTGTTTGCGACAGGATGCTGACTCCTGCTGATAAGGCTGTGAGCCACACATAAATACTGAGAGGCTGCTCTCCCCTTCACATTCAGTGTGACTTCACTGTAAAAAGTGTTTTCTTCCATATGTGCTGAATCTGAGGGCGGCATCCAGTCAGGCTGATGATGAGGATGCTTTAAGAGAGTCCTCAGTAAAGTGAAAATATGTCTTGAGCACTGCAAAAACAAAACAAAACTGGAATGTAGTAGAATCAACTAATCTTTTCTCATCAACTCAGTGTAAATATTCAAGTTTTATTTGTTCATATCAATTAAACTTAAAATCCATAATATTTATTTCACTTCAGAACATAGAAACATGAGTTCTTTTAACTTGAAGTATTTTGACTTGAAATGATTGAAATGAAGAGTTGAATGAATGTGCTGTACAGAAAAGTGAGTCTCTCAAGAAACACAATCAGCATATTGCAGACTTCCCAGCATGCATTGTTTGAGAGTTAAAACTCTTCTGAGACCCCTTTTTTAATATTTTGAAGAAAACATATATGATGAAAACTTTCTTTGTGTCTTTAATAGTCTTTAAGATAAGACATGGTTGCTTGTTTTCAAAATAACGGGAACACTGGCCCTACCTTTACACTTAAAAATTAATAAATTCACAAGGGGATGTTTCACAGATTGTCTTCGTGCTGTTGCCATAAGATCATTGTTTTAAATGAAGAACTAACATTTCAAACTGACAAAATGACAAAAGAAATCAAATTTGTTTGTAATCTTTGTCAGTGTGACTGAAGAGTTTTTGGTTCAACTAAATATCTTAAGCTTAATGGACATGTTTTCTCAAGTACAACTGAATTAATAGTTTATTTCAATAGAGCGGTACAAGTACAAATTTACCTCAGCTTGTCTTTTCAAATTCAGTCAACCTGACTTTTTTTAAGGCAGCCGAGACAGAGAGACAACTGCGTATTGTGTGTCTGTGAAGGGGAAGTCCACGCTGAGACATAACTTACTGACATGACATTTTCTCAAAACCACTTTCACTTTAGGCCAGAGTGATACAAAGGAAGTAGTATTTTCAGTTCAGTAAACCTCTTGACCAACAATTGAGTTTACTCTGAAAATATAGACAAAGAGAAGAGAAATGTGTCCCTAATGCCACAAGGTCACTGTGAGGACAACACATGACAGACCACTGTTGAAAGAATGACGCTGTAAAACATTTGGACTACCACTTTACAAAAAGACTGACCTTATAAATGATTAATAAATGGTTTATAATCAGGTTGTAAACATTTTATAAATCATTAATAAACAATTATAAAGCTATGACAAAGGTTTGATGTGGGTTCACTATTTGGCAAGACCCAATTGCTGCTTATTACTAGCCTTATTACTACGAGCCTTATTGTAAAATGTATAAACACAATCCTGTGACAATAATGAGGAAGGCTGCTGATAGCATGCTGAAAATGTCCATGTAAACAATATTGCCAAACCCTTTGTGTGTGAATCTGATCATTTGTTAATTTGATATGGCAAATTAAACTTATTGAGCATTAAGATATGCCGTTAAACAATAGTAACTTATTAAGAGATATGTGATGAAGCTGACAGGTATAAATGCTGCTGATGTGGAGAACAAATTAAGTTATGAAATCATTGAGATCTGAGGCTGAATAGTACAGATATATGTGGGCTCACTATTTGGTAAGCAACAGGTCACTGGTGCCCTTTTTATCTAATGTGTTTAAACAGCTTAAACATGATTTATAAAGTGTTTACAACCAATTTATAAACCATTTATAAATCATTTATAAGGTAGTCTTGTTGTAAAATGGTACCAGCTTCGATCATGCAGCTTTAGAAGTAAACTCCTATAAGGAGCTTTCTAACCACTTATGAAAAAGTCTCAGTTTAATACTGACTGAATCAATAATCTATACAACCTCTATATGACCTACATAAGTTAATAAGACCATTTGCCAGAATATTGGCTGTTATGTGGTTGTCTTCCACCAGGTTGGATTCTCCTTAAAATCAGATGTAATAAGGCTGTGTTTGCATTTTCCCAGGGGAAGTTACAGCACTGTAAAAACAAAACAAAAAAAGCTGAGAAAACTCGGAATTTCAAGGCAACTGCCTTCATTAGATGTTTGAGTTTTGAATCAAACTCAGACTCTTAAGTTTTGAATTGCAATTTGTTTTGAGTTTCTAAAACTTGAAGATTAAAGTTTATCTAAAGAATAAAAGTAAATTATCTCAACAAAATATTTTTGTTTGTACAACTAACTACAGTTTGAGTTGGGCTCAAAACTCCAAAAAGTATTACATCAGTCAGTCAAAAATAAGCAAGATTTTTATTGAGGTAATTTTATTTTTGAGGTTAAATTTTGTGGTTATTGCTGTGGAAATGCTGTCCACAGGGGGCTCTAAAATCAGCACCACATTAAAGTTTTGTAGTAGCTTTAAAACAAGCAGAATCTGCATTTTATTTTATGCATGGACAAGAAGAGAAACTCTCTCGATGTGTATGTTATTAGTATCTTTTGTTGACATGGAGATATTTTTAACATATGTCTAACATCTTTCTAATACATTTCTTTTGTGTTGTTCTTTCACATAACCAAGCAGAAGTGGAAAAACCCTGTCCCAATAGCCAGTCAAAAAGAAACAGGAGGAGATTTTTAGATTTTTTTCACCTTACATTTTGTGGTTATGGTGGAAACGCTACCGCTTTTGTCCACAGGGGCCTCCAAAATCAACAAAATAAGACAGTTCCCTGTAGTAGCTTTAAAAAAAAACTTCTCTGGATTGAAAGTAATTTTGGTTACACCATAATATTTTCTGCAGATGTTCAGTGAGCCGTCCTGAGTGGTTACTTTTCCAGCCGACCAAGTGGAAAAATCATCAGAATCCATGTTACCTGATAGGCTTTTTCAAAAAAATGTGCATGTAATTTGGAACTTTTTCGGGAAATTAAATTTCACGCGGAGCGACGGTTGTTGATTTGCATGTCTGCTGCCACCTGAAAAAACAACTCACACGGGCTGGAAGCTTTATTCATCAGTGATGTGGTGTTGAGATCAAATCAAACTGCTCACTGTGACACGAGGATCGAGATAAAGTCACTCTCGGGCACGACCAGCACAGATGCGCATCTGCCGGGGACGCGCAGCTTGAAGCAACAGGCGCTAAAGCGCACAGGGAAGAGAGCCCGTGCTGGAAATTAACGTTAAAATATCTCCGCTTCAGCTCCACAGGACACACCCTGTATCTATAACTTATTTAGTCAGAAGGGACAGTAGCGTGCACAGGCCGGGTACATGGATACCTTTACACGCGGCGGCAGTTGTGTAAATATGTTGAGAAGAGGTTGATGCAAGAGGAAAGAGGGCGGTCAAAGAGTGACGGTAAACAACGTGCTCTGCTCTGGCAGCGCTTTCACTCAAACAGCGTCTCACACACGTGTTGTGTATTGTTCGTCCAGGGCACGGCTCCCGCAACAGGACACGCATGCTTGAAAAGACCTCCGCGCACTTGATGCCCGCTCTGGTGATGCCATGCCCCGGAACCACAGCGGAGACGAAGGCGGCGGTGGCACCGGGCTCTGGATGAGGACGTCGCCGGGGCACCGTAACGAAGGCTACGGCTTGAAGGATGTGGAGTCCGGCCGAAGGATGATGAACAACGCGGGAGACGGTTTGCTGTCAGCCTCCACCGCAGCAGGTGCTGCCGGCTCCGAGAGCTTGAGGGGGAAGCAGGGAGCCCGGCTCAGCCTGCTGGGGAAGCCGCTCATATACAGCGCGCAGAGCGGCCGGAGGAACGTGCGTTACCGGCGCCTCCAAAACTACCTGTACAACGTGCTGGAGAGACCGAGAGCCTGGGCGTTCATCTACCATGCCTTCGTGTGAGTCTATTTCCATAATTTGCATGTAGATTAACGTGTTGTAAAAGAGCTGAAGTTGCACACCTGTTGATGCTGCTCCACCCTCACTGCAGGAGCACGTTTCACAAATTCAACTCAAAATGACATACGGACTGGTACAAGCTTGTTTTAACTCACAGGAGCACACTATGCTGCCTGCTGCTTGACCCTTACATCAGTGGTTTTAAAACTGGGGTCCGGGGGACCAACGGGGTCCCTGATTGGTTGTAAGGGGTCCCTAGCAATGGAAGAATACAATGGTTTAACTTTATAATATTTTTTGGAAGTTGAAACAACAAGGGGATAAATAGTATTGGCCGTTGTGATTTATTGTGATCTATAGTAACAGCTATAAATTTAAAGGAGATGAAAGGGTTTGGGAACCTCTGCCTTACATATTTTCACATATCACTCATATGATGGCTGATATACTGTATAACATGTGATAAAACAGTGGGTGTCAAATGCACAGCTCGTCTTTTAAAAATACACCACAGAGTGAGCACCTCTTTATTTTCACCAGGGACAATTTCACAGCTTGCAATGAAAAACCCTTCCCTGCAGTCTGAATTAACACTTTGAAATACATGTACAGGTATATCATACAGAGGCTCACTGTAACCCTCTCCATACATTATTTTTTATTGTAAATGAGTGTAACAGACTGTTCAGCAGAGCTTAAATGTAACATTGAATTCGCTAGTGCAGTTGTCACTAAAATATGAATATGTAGTAGTAAACCTTAAAGATGAGAGGTTTTTTGCATTGACAAGTTTCACATCTACAATGTTAAAAACAGAACTGGGGTCTGCTGTCTCCTGAGGGTCAAGAATCAGGAACATCTTCAGCCTTCCCGTCTGCTCTCTGTCATTCTTGGCTTTCCAACCAGCTGCATTTGATTTCCCGCGTGCGACTGTTGTTGTGGCATCATGACTGTTTCTGAGAGGAAGGAAGTTGAGACACATGCTGACTGTAGAGCACCATCTTTTTTTGGCATGTTGGCGGGGTGTGTGTGTCTGTGTGTGTCTAAGCACTAGAAGGAGTGGTGAGCTGCTTCAGATATTGAACTTGATCCAAGCCACTCATGAAACAGATCACTTTTATTTTTAAATCATCCTTGAATTTGTTTGGATATCAAATTGTGCACAGGACAACACCACAGGATCCCTGCTGGGGGAGTTCATGTGCTTGTTATGTTTGCTGTCTCCAGTGATGATAAGTGAGGACACTTTTGAAGTTGACTTCTTTTTATTTTAGATATTACAGCAAGTAACTGTTACCACTGTTTCAAAACTTGCGGCTTTTTACAGGCAATATCACACCGCAGGCCCATAAAGTGGCACAGCAGTGGCACTGGAAGGTTGGTGATGTAAGGACTGCCCTCAGTGCTGCTGGCTACTACTGTTGCAGTAAGCTAAACACACTAGCAGGTCAAGAACATTTAGTGCTACTCTGAGCTTCTTTTGATTTTCCCTGGCTGTCTACTCCCTCTGGTATTTTGTTCTCAGGATGGTACATCTTTTTTATAAATCCTCTCTCATCCCGTATACTCATCAGCGTCTGTATGAGACGGTGCCAGAAAGCCTTTTTAATATGTGGTTAATGATGTAAGACAGCCACAGTTAGGTTATGTTTAGGCACCAAAACTGCTTGGTGCTTTAACTTGGTGCTTGGTAACTTTATGTAACTTATGTCACAATGTTTCCATTTTTATTTTGTAGTTCTTGCCGTCCCTCTTGTTTCTGGTTTCACCTCCTGTCTGTCTTTTTTCTCTCCTTTTTTGATCGCTGATCATTTTCACCTTCTCCTGATTGCCCTCACCTGTGTCTTTTATCCTGCCTCTATCTGGTGTGTTTAGTCTTGTGTCTGTGACGCCTTGGGTACCAGTTCATCTTGTTTGACGTTAAGCCAGTTTGTGTTTCCCTGAGTGTTTTGTCTGGATTTATCCCTGTTTCTGTTTGCCTTTGGACTTTTGCACCTGTTCACAGCCTCAGTTTTAGCATAAGCTCTTTGTTATTGAATACATTTTGAACTTTATCAGTCCTTATTAATCCTGCTCTGCATTTTTTGGTCCCTCTTCCTGAGTCCGCAATTCATGCTTGACTGACCATGACAACTTGAAACCTTAGATAGCATTGACTTTTGGTCTTGGGTTACAAAATGTGCAGAGCATTGGTGTTTGACGACCTGGGAATTAGGACAGGCCATTTTTATTCATTTGAGTTATTGAATGGGGCAAATCCTGTCCAAACTAGCTAGCTTTCTAAAACTCAGTTAACAAACTTGTTAGCTCGTTCACCAAGGAGACAATAAGTTCATTCAATTTATTAAAATTACATTATTTGAACCACAGCTATCTAAAAACCACGTGTCTTAAACCTCAGGAAAGATTAAATCGAAAGCAAGCATCAGTAGGCATGAACTGATGCTGAAGCTTCTTGGATGAGAGGTGAAACATCTTCAAAAGACATTTAAACAAGTCCAGTTGCTTTCGATTTAATCTTTCCTGAAATTACAATGACCTGGACGAATGAGAACATTCACGGACATGTCTTAAAATGCACAATATGTAAGCTCTGCTGCTAGGGGTCTCTCAATCAAAACAATAACAAGAGACATAGTTTGATGATGTTGCGCATGTAGCGTGGGCTCATGGGTCATGGCATGTCTTCTTCGTTGTTAAGCAACGACCTTGGATGATTAAGATCTAACTGACATGACTCATGTTCGCAGATGAGGTGATGTGTTGCAGTTTTATTCACTTTATTTTTGTCAACTTCCTCCCTCACTTTCTGACTTATTCATTGTATTCTGTATTTTCCGGAAGTTATAGTAACTAGCAGCAACCCCTGTTGAAAACATTTGGGATAAAGCAAACACTCAACTCAATAAATATATAACCTACAGTTTTTACACATTTTATTGCAGAATTGTTACATATTAAAGCTTTAATGGAGCAGCTTATACTCCAAATGTAAATGGTACAACACAGCTGTGACAGTGTCTTTCACAGTGGGCTCTTTAACTCCCTGCTAACCACAAGTCAGCGCTGTTAGATTGGTCAGTGTTGAAAATTTTTGTGTCAAAGCTCATAGAGATAAAGACAGATTTACTCAGCTCCCGCTGGTGAATCTGCTGATTCCAGTGACTCCAGTGTTTTAAATGCTGGAGCGTGTGGAACATGTGGCTGGACCTTAACTCCAACGAGTCCTTCCAATCAGACCAGTTGGTAGGTTACATGACCTGGATATGCTAAATTGAGGATCCACCATTTGTCCAGGAGATTGTTTTACATCCAAGATATCTGTCTGATACACAAACCTTTCTCTCAACTGCTGTGCATCATGGGCAAAAGTTTAGATCTGGAGCTGTACTAGCCTATATTCAGAAACAGTCGTTTACAGTGTCTTGTGATGGAGAATATCCTTTAAATGAACCTTTTACACCATTTGCTTGTTAAAGAAAGTATAGTCTCTTCTATCTATCTACTGTAGTGTCATAACAACAAGCATTACATTTATTGTGGTGTGAAGTGTTCATCAATTCAGCCCCTGTTCATTATGAGACCTGTCCAGACTTTATGGGCTAAAGAGTAATGATGTAATGAAGTCACCGCGTGACCACCATGGGGGTCATCCAGCTCAATGATGACCATCCATATCCTCTTTTATTGGGGCCAATAAGAGAGACACCACTGGATTTCTGCTTTGTAAGACTACACTTTTGCTAAAATGTTGACTCAAAAATACAAATTTACATATCTTATGAAAGTGTTGACTCACGCACACCCACAAGGATCCTCGGACTTCCACTCTTTTCTCTTCACATGAGCGCTCATGAACGTTAGGAACGCATGGTTGGGTGGCTGGGAAGTTGGTGAATGATTTTCTTTCATCCCTGTGGCAGCGAGCTTGAACGGGTGTAATGGAGGGACTGAACTCCCACTCAGCTCTTTGTTCTCTCTCCTGTGATGATGTATGCTGCTTTGATGGTTAGTGGCCTTAACAGTTGCACTGGTCTGCTGATATGACAATTGTTACAGTTTAGAGCCTCACTTTCACAGTTTTTATCGAAGCCTTGGAGCACATTTATCAGTGTTTATTTAAAGCAGACTTCTGTAAATCAAGCTGTTGTTTAACAGCAGCTGTGGTTTAAGAGCCAGTTTGCACAGAGGAAGTAACAAACTGTAAAGGGCTAGTCTAAGCCCTTTGAGGTCCCAGGATGAAATTTTTCTTTGGGGCACCCTTCACATTTTAACCACCCAATCATTTGGTGAAAAGGGTGGTTAAATTTGTGCAACATAATTTATATGAAGCCTTGCGTGTTGGAGCAAAGTGTGTTGCCTTGTTTATTAGAGTTATTCTGATATAGGTACCAGTATCAGAAATGCCTCCGATACAGACTGAAATGCTGGATTGAGGCCAACACATCTTCATACCTACACAACACAATAAGTTGATTAGCAATTGCTCACAAAATGACATATTACCAGGAGACAGAACCAGCAGTGACGTTGTAACAACGAAGTAAGTCACATGACTTAACTCATGTGACATTACAGATATGGTTTGCATTGTAAAATGGTCGCATTTCAATTAGGTTTTGGCATAAAAACTACTGGGTTACATTTTGGAAAATGTTGTGGGCTGGGTTAAAATAACTGTCATATGACGGAAGCGACATTACTTATGCAACAGAAGTGACACAATGAAAGTGAGGCAACGAAAGTGAAGCAATGGGAGTCATGTCCATAACTAAATTTGAGTTTCTCAAAGGGTTAAATAACTCTGTTTCACACAGGGCTCGAATCCCGGCCCTCTGGGTTAAAGTCCTGTGCTTATTTGAGCCATGGATCCCACCTCCTCCATATACAGACTTTCTCACGCTTTATACTTTTCCATTCATACTTACTAAGTCCATTAGGGGGTGCTGCCTAATAATAAATTGACATATCAGTTGGAATAAACAGCTTGCACATTCGACCAGCAGGCATCTTTTTCAGGTGAGGATTCGTTGGTATCGGCGGGTACTGGAGTCCATGCACCAATCTGTTATCATGTAATTATTTTGCCAGCTCATTTGAACCTGAACCAGGCAAACATATCACGTCCATCCAGGGCTAGTAATTCACAGCTGTTAAAATAATTCAGCAATAATGTATATTTTTTTAATGCACTAGTCTTGGATCAGTCCTCAGTATTGGCGGATACACAAAGTTCAGGTATCAGAATCTGTAGCGGGAAGGAAAAATCAGTATCGTAATATCTCTACAATGTTTAACTTTGCCAAAGGCCATCCACTATAGGTGAAAATTTGATGGCAGTCCCTAAATGTACGACTGATATCCGACACCAGAATGTCCCTGAGGCAAACAGCAGATTTGCATCATCTCAGAAGGAATGTGTGGTCGTCTTTCCCACTGTGCTGCTTTGTGATGTAAATTTCCATGTGTTATATAAGAACTATGGTTATTGTAAATCATGAGTTGTAGGCTGACAATTGGTAAGATAACCTTAATGTAGTGCAATCAAAAAGTATAATAGTTCTGGGTTTACTGATTACTGAATGAAAAACTTAACCTTCTTTCAAATATTATGTAGCATCGATTTATTCTTACACAAACGTGGATTTTAGCATCATCTTGTTTGCTGCTTTAGTAACTGGTAAAACACACCTTTTATTGCCGGATTCAGGAGAACAATGACTTGCAATGAAGTGGATATCAGCTGCATAGTGAAGAAGAAACCTATCTTTTTTTTTTTTTTTTTGCTGTATAGTTCAAGTCCATAGAAGACAAGCAAGAACCAGAATACAAAGATAGCAAAATGATTCTTAAATCTGTAATAATTTATTTTTGGCCACTTGGGGGCAGTAGAAACAACTTGTGAACATAGCATTGGCATATGATCACCATGAGGTTGATATGGCAAACTTGTTATAAAACAGTTGGTTATTTACACATCCAGCGCTTACAGAGCAACATTATCACTTCATTTGGAGGTGTGTTTCTGGCAAGCTGATGAATGGAAGTCCTATTCACTCTGTTTTAGCTCTGTCTTCAGTGTCAGTGAGACAGCTCAGATAAAGCTCAGATTGTCTGTCTACTGTTAGGCGCTGAGCAGGTAGTGAACACGGTTAGCAACTATCTGTTGAACACAGTGGGGGACTTAGCAGTGAAAGAGCCAGATATTTCCCTCAGGAGTTGGTAGAGACCAAAAACAGAGCTAAAAAGGGATTAATCATTAACCTAAATTTGTCGGGTAACTCCGAATTAATACAAGTCTGCTGTGTATCTGTAGATAGGCAACTGTTTGCAAACACGTTTGTCATATCAACTTTAGGGTTGTTCTGATGCAGACAGCTTAAAACGCTAGATCCTCTATTGGCATGTACACAAGTCTGTACACAGATCTGATATCACATAATGTATTAGCCCCAAAACCAGACCTTGCTATATCCCAGCATATCCCATATGTCAGTTTTTTTTTTTTTAAACCTCAATTTTATGCTTAAAATGTTTTCAGAAATCTTTTTAGTGACTATTAAAGTAAAGACTGTGACCAGGCAGCCACCATTTTGGCTCTTGTGTCTAGAATGGATCCCCAGACCCGCGAAGGATCTTGCAAGAGTGAGAATTTTTACTTAAACTATAATATTTTCCTACTTCTAAAAGTGTCTTCTGTCTCTAAACCTACCCAGATCTTAACAAAGTTTGTCACATTGTAAAACATGATTAGTTGTACAATGTTCACAATAAACAAACAGTACGTACAAATCTCGGGAGACTTTAACAAATCTAGGGTTCCCTTCAAGACTCAACTGATGAAATTATCAAACTCAGCAGTGCTGATTAGAGATTGATCAATTTTCTGTTACTGCATCACTTATTACTTACCTAAAATGTTTTCAGAGACATATTTTAGTGCATTGTTTAACTGTAACATGATAAAGTGGATGCGGGGAAGACTGAGAGGGGCTCACATGCACAAAAATGTACATGCAGCTGTCCTGGCTGAACGGAGAGTTGTTCGCTGACATCTAATGGGGTCGAATGTTGCATTAAGCACCCTTAATAAGGTGTTAGGTGTTAATATGTCAGTGTTGTGTTTACATACAAACGTCTGGTTTCCCTGCTCCCAAGAAGAAAATCAATTCATGCAGCTTCACTGTAATCCATATGTACACTAAGTCTGTGGTGAAAATGCAATATTGGATCATTTTTCTTCCTTGTGTTTGTCTGTGTTGTGCGTGTGCACAAGCCTCCCCCTTAGGAAGTGTGTTTGACACTAATTTGGCCAAGCTATTCTGCTTGAGCAGTTAAAGCACTGTTAGGATAACTCACAGAAGTTCAGTTTCACTCTCCACTGCTTTAAGGTGGCAGTAAAAAAAAAAAAAAGCTCTTTTCCTTATCTGACTTGTCTGAGCCGACACATTAGAAACAGGTCAGAGGAGCAGATACGCTTACGAGCCTGCCCTCGCAGGCTTCAGTTATCCTCTCTCTGACATGCCCACATGGCACATCCTCACTGGACCTGATGCTCAGAGTGATATTTCACCTTCAACTGTGTTCCACTTTCTAACACACATGCCTCCAGGTGACATGACTTCTTGAAAATTGTAGCACAAAGAAGTAACAGCATCAGGGTCGAGCTCATTATGTGTCTTAGCTGTGTAATTAATGTCAGCTTTCAAAATAAAAGCCAGTGTTGAAGTCATTGCAGATACTCGGAGGGAAGGCAATGACAATATTTGATCCTGCAGCTCTTACACTGGGTACTGATCGCTAACTGAAGGCAAATATCTTGCTCACATTTGCCCCGTAATTCCTTTCCTGTATACTCTATGACTACTGCATACATGTATATTTTTATCCATTCCCTATGTGCAACAGCAGCAGCACTGAGCCAGTCTTTGTGCTGAGTTGAGCTGCGCCTGGGGTCCTAGCCTGCCCTCCTTCCTGCTCGCAGACACACATACACAGTGCTGCCATTCATCTCACCTTTGGATTAACAAGCTCTTATCCTTGCAAGTATGTTCAGGGGCAGGAAAATGTGGGGGGAAAGGATACAGTGTTCCTCCACCTCAGGTTTCTGAACTGACACGCTGAACTACAGGGGTGGGAGTGGGGGTAGGGGGGCAAGGAGTGGTGACATGAACTCGCTGCTCTCACTTGTTAAATATCTATCAGTCAGTTTATTGTGAGGAATACTTGGATTTTATAGGCTGCAGTAAAGGATGTTGGCTCATCCTGAAAGCTGTGTTTGATAGGCATTATTGGGTATTTGAAGCCAACAGACACAATAAAATGTTTAGTAGACATCTGAATGACTAATCAGACGCTGCTCTGAATCCCACTGCTATGTATTATATTTTAAGCTGTCGTTTATAGTCCAGCCATTGAGATTCTGTCACTTAGAAATATCTGTTTTTGCTCTAAACTCGCTCTTCATTATCTCTTTTAGAAGCTTATGCCCTCTGGTGCAGGAATAAGTCCCATTGCTGTTGTAGATTCAACTCCGAAAAACCTTCTCTTTAGATGCTGGCATTCATAAAAACACCTGTTTGTCATTCATCTAGTGTATTACTGTTCTTATGTGACACATAAGGGGCCAGCACATAGTCAGGGCCTAATGGTACCTTTTGAGTGTTTAACTCAATAGAAAGACGCAGTTCACATCAGTGTTGCTGGTTTGATCAGCACAGTGACATCGAGCAGAGTTGTGATAGCGCTGTCCAGATGGTGGTTTCTTGACACTGTGTCTGTGCAGGGGCGAGGAGCGGAAGCTGTGTCATCACTGCGTACGAGTTGTGTAAATTTGTATGTGACAACTTGATGAGAAAAAGTAGAAGTCTCATTCAGATGAGCAAGGACAGAATTTGAGTGTTAAATGTAAATGCTGTCTGTGGTTGTTTATGCATTTATTGTGCTTATGTTACACTTGATATTGTGTTTGGGCATGTCTTAAAGTGTTGTGGTTTTGCATTTCTTATCTCTGTAATTATATGTATATTTTGTATATAATTACTAATTAAAATTTTCCAAAGAACACCGTAACTTTAAAGATTAAGTTCCTTCTTTTCATGTCACTAAAGTTGCAGAAACTACTGTCACATTTGAATGTGATTGCAAGCATTCACTTGGCAAGCACTACCTGTTTGTGGTTTCAAGGATGCTCCCACATCTAAAGTGTCAGAGTTAGCTGCCAAACAACAGCTTCACACAATAACTTGACTTTGACAAAGAACATGAAGAAAACTAAATGTTCTTTTATCTCAGGCTAGTATTAAGGGTGCTTTCATACCTACCAGGTGTTATATCTCCCCTGGACCTCAGTCCGGATCAAACAGCCGAATCGTGGTCCGACCAAAAGACATGGTCTCAGTCCAGATTAGAGTTGGGCGATATGTTAAATTTTTCCAAACGACCCATTGTCAGCTCATCCATCGGCGATTGACGTCATTGTCCCCCCGTCCCACCTCCTCCCCTCCTGTCGGGTCTCAGCTGGGAAATGTGTGCAAGTAGCTGATTCACTATGTTACGCATGTTGCGTACGTTCACTAGTCCAATAGACAAAATAAACTCACAGTGTCCAGAAATTACATGTTCTCACACTTACTTCACACTTACTAAATAGAAATAGAACTTTTCACCTTCTGAAATCATGTTTCTCTCTTTTACCGAACTAAGACAAGCTTAAATGGCTTGTTAACTCCTTGGAAAACACACCTCATTTAAACTCGACAGAAAATACGTGCATAACTCACCAAAACCGTCTTTGTTAGTCTGTCCACTCTTTCAACAATCACCAACTCTGGTTTGGTCAAAATAAATCCTCACTTTACCGTGTGAAAAGAGTATAAAAAGTCCAACTGTGCAGGCTGTGTTCCTCTCACTCGTCACCCAGCTCAGGTCACTCATGGTCAGCTGAGTAGGAGTGAACTGTGACGCTGGATGAGAGTGTGGTGCAGAGCAGAGGCTGTCACTCTGCAGACTATTACATTAGCAGAATAAAATGACAAATATCGCCCTAAAAATTGGCTAAAAAAAGAGATCGGCTGATAGATTCAGCCCATCGTCGATAGACGATATAGTCATCCAATCACCCAACCCTAGTCCAGATCAAACTGAACCATAGTTAGGTTCATTTCTAACAGGCCATTGGGAAAAGGAAAAACAAATTGACATTTGGACAATGACTTCATTAAGAGGGAGTTGTGAAAATTCAGGCACTTTTCAGTTTTTTTCTTAGATGATAAGAGACAGGAACTGAATTGAACTGACAGCACCCAGTGTCAGTCTGACAGACATCCATCTACAAATCAGCCAGTTGAAAGCAATGGGAGATGCAGCTCATGTAGATGATGATGACAGGATGTAGGTATGTCATATACAATCCTTTAGTGTGTTTGCATAGTTGCAGTGTGCACTGAAATTAACTGAAATGGGTTGCATGAAGTAAATACAAAAACTTTGGGAAATTGTTAGCAGTAATGTACAATGTTATCCGTACAAGGCAAGGCTGGTGTTCTATATTTGTCAAAAAATGCCATGAAAAGGCTGGTAATTGATTTTTTTTAAAACGTCACAGTAATTTCCTAAAACAGCTGGCATTGTAGTTTTAAGAAAACTTTACTCAAATAGGAGTAAATTTGTTGGGGACCATTTTCTGCTGCAGATTAATATACATTTGATGTGGTAGTGAGTATTTCCGATGGTAGGATGGTGTATGTGGGCCTGACCCAAAGTAAACTACAGTGCGTGTTCATGGTAATGAAGGATCACTTCAACATGATTTACTCTTCAGCTCCCTAAAAACGTTCCTTTATAATAATACCTCACAACAGAACAGGTCTTCTTGTTGCTAATTATTTTCATTATTTGAAACAAAAGAGAAAATTCTGATTTCTAATCCTGTATTGATTAAATCCAGCTAATCACATTGTACCAGGGCGTGTGTGTGTAAATCATTGGGCCTGTTTGAATGCAATCAGAGGATGGTCACAGCTGAAGGGGACTGCCTGCTGCAGGTATCATGTTTCAGTCCAGCGTTTACTCAGAGGGAGTTCCCCTTGCTCTGTTTTCAGAGATGGCCTTTCTGAAACACAAAGACAAGACCATGGTACAGGGCACGCCTGTACACATGCATTGTGGGTATTGTACATCAGCTAAGAGAATCATCATTTACCTAAACAGCACCTGTTTGCCGCCTTGGAAAGTTTGCCTCACTTTAACACCTCCCACAGCGAGCAGGCAAGGATACATTAGCTGCTGAAAAGCCAAGATTCAACTCATGTCTGTACAGGAGAACAGCAAGAAAGAGGTTTTTAAAAGTCTCTGTGAGGCCTTTTCCCCCAACATAGAACTTGCCCCGTTCTGATTGAGGCAGCTACTTTTAAACAATTCTGAGCATTTCCACCAAAAATAAACTGTTTCAGAACCTGAAAAGTGGGTTCCCAGCTGGAACCAAAAAATAGCAGGTTTTCCTTGACAACAAAAGTGGTTGTGTCATATTCTACAGGTTGTTGTGCTGAACCGGTTCAAGAAACTGAGTTATTTTGGTAGAAGAGTTTAGTTTCTTTCCTGTGTCAGTTTGTACTTTTGGGTATCTGCTTTATTTTATTGTTTATGTTCAGCTGTGTAGGAGTCACGTAAAGTTACTGCCATTGAAAATCCAAAATTTTCTGATATTGCTGCTTTATAAAAGCTTTTAGATAACAGAGTAATGGCTGACTTTTATTGTGAAAAATTTATAGGAAATGAAATGTTAATCCACTGTTCAGACACCTAACTAGACAAGCACGTACCAGTTAAATATCCACCTTCAAGTGGGTGCAAGCCCCCTGCAAGGCAAGCAGTGCATATGTATGGAAAATGAGCTCAGAGCAAGAGTTGCAGAACTTACAGATGGAGGCAACAACCCTTCATTGTCTCCACTGAAAGTGAAAGTGAAGTGAAAACGGGTGCAGCGTATACTGCAGTCATTTGACCTTGGAGTGAATGTCAATTGTACCCTTTCAGTCAAAAGGCAAAATCCAGATGTTCGTGGATTTTTTAGCCAGTGTAAAAGGGGTTTAGTATGTGTGGCCTGTCATATATCTTGTCCTCCAAATCTTGAATGCACTGATACCTACAGGATGGTGTAGACTAATATCTGGCTTCATGACTAACCAGTAGGTATCACTACTGATTGGCTTCCCACCAGTGAACACTGTCAGATCCAGCTTGGAACTGAACCTGCAGTCGTGGGCGAGGGTTTTTCCACCTGGCTGCCCCTTGAGTCTCACTTTCTGATGAGAAGGTTTGGTGGCTGATTGTTCGAACCAGCCATTTCACAGGTTGTGATGTGTGTGATAAAGTACTGAGTGACACACATTGAGAGCAAAGCATCTTTTTCACAGTTCTTCCTTATTGCCCTCCTTTCCTTCACCCCGCCATATTTACTGCAGTGTCTCCAATGATTTCATGTTATGTTATTTCATGTCCTCTCATTGTTTTCTCTCTCTTCCGAGAAAAACCCATTCCTACAGAATTGTAGAGGAATTACATCAGAATAACTGATACCATCAGCTGTGAGTGCTGTTCAAGTGTTGAACATACATCTTTTTAGCGTCTTCATCAGCTCTTCACCCTCTTCACCCTCCCTTCATCTCTCTCCCCTATGGCCAGTGCGGACAGTGCTGCTTGTTTGCATCTCTGTCATCACTGAGTCTCCAGAACAAAGAGAAAGCCAAACAGTAAAGTATATCTCTACCTCTCTTCTGAGCCTGTTTGTATTGTTATTTTAGTCATTCCTGAACTCTGAGCCTTAAAGTTGTCATGAAACAGAAATAAGGGTGCTATTTGTTTACACATATTTACATGTTTCCTGTAAAATGGGTTGTTAGGGCTCAGTGGCACGACAGCCCAATCTGGCTCACTCTTCTCAGTATGGGAGTTCCCGGTGAAAACGGCAAGATGGGACCAAACACCACCTCCGAGACCAATGGAGGTTTGATGACAGGGAGTTCAGTACAGCAATTGTTTTCTTGTCAGATTCGGCTCCTGGCACCCCAGGACAGCAGTTAGCTAATTTGAAAAAAGAAAAAGTAAAGCTATCATGATGCTCAAGAAAGCATCTTGGTACATCTTGGTATCCCTTGTTGTCTCGGAGGCTGCGTTCAGTCCTGCTGTGTTCACTGGGAGGCCGCTGAACCCGGCTCTTTTACCTGCAAACAGCAGCTAAATTAGCAGAAACGATTTTCTCCATAAAATATGATTCAGTTTCACATAAATCAGTAGATAAAGTTATAAAGCTGTGCTTTTGTACAACTTAATAACACTAACCAGTGACGCCCAGCTCATTGAATGCTTCATGCAGCTCATGTTAGCTAGCTGCTGAAACGGTCCACTGTAAAATGCTGTCACAGGTACTACTTTCATCAGAATGAATAAATTCTAGTCGGCAGGCAGTAACAATGATATTTTGCTGAAACAGAACAATTTTGTGTTCTTGTTTCTAATGAATTTGCTTTGATGTTCTGCACAGCTGAAAGTTGAGGATTTATTTTCATGTCGATGCCATGATTGGTTGAAACTGGTTAGTTTTAGCTTACATAAGCATGTGTCATATTTTGTTTTATAGGAAGAAAAAATGAATGGATTTTCCATGAATTTGATATAAAAATACAAAGGAATGGATTTTTTTGGTGTATACTTTTAAACAGGAGCACAATATGACTGGGGATGTGATCTAAGAGGGTTAAAAAGGCATTTTTCATTTCATCTCAACTTTAATCACAAATGTGGAGGCAGATGCTTGCCCTGAGGGGAGTGACACGGGGGGAGGCAGGCCGCTTGACTAGTTTGGAGATCAGACTGTAATAGTAATTGTTCATCTGATATGAAGTGTTGCGCAGGCAGACTGGGGCCTAATAACTGGGTTTATCTGCTGACTGCTGAGGTGCTTCAGAACGAGCCTCGTGCAAAACACACACAGCCATCCTCCTAATATGTTTTTATGTAAACCAGCAACCCATCCAAGCGTCTGAGAAATCTCAAAGTGAGAAGGATGATTTTAAGCGCTTTAGTGTTGCTATGGCAATTGATGCTGCCTTCCTGAGCTTGCTCAAGACTGACAAAAAGACGTCTTGGGTGGGTTTCAATATGCAAACAAAAATAAATCAGAGTGAGTGTTCCTGCCTGCGTGTGCCTTTCTGTCATCCACTGATGGCATCTCCAGCCTCCACCGGCCATGCTGTCACTGACTGTTGTGCCACCATGGCCAGCAGTTAGTCATGGCTGATACAAGCCATGCCCTAGCCACTGCTACCATGCTATATTTAGGCATGCAGCCACTAGTTTAGTGTTCATGGGTCTGTGGGCCTGTTATGTCCCTGTGGGAATAACACAGCTAAACCTGAACACCCCCCAGAGCCCGCATCTTATATCTGTCAGGTCTTTAATTGAACGCTACAATTCTTCTGATTTCTCTGATTTGGTTTTCTTCTCAGTAAGTGGACTTTGAATGTAGGATGTGACTTTTTCACCTTTATCACCTATATATTATTTTCCATAGAATAAAAGTGAATAAAATGCATATTTTGCTCCATTTTGTTATATACGACACAACTTTAACTGATATTGCAGCTAACGTCCAACATCAAAATGCCTCAGGAAAGGAACTCTTGGTTCAGAAATAGCACCACTGTGCCTCGTTCCACAGTGACGTAGGCTACACACTACAGTAGTCATGATGTGAGGGGATGGAGGCTCCAATGCAAGGGCAAAGGATTTACCACCACAGCCAGGGCGAGCATACATGCTGAAGATGGGTCCTGGGGTGGGAGGGTGGGGATGGCAGCACATCAGGGAGATGCAGCACCAGGCCATGCTCCCGGCACTCTGCTTGGCACGAGCCTTGTAACAATGCAGTGTAGTTGGTGACAGGCCAGAGGCCCTCTGACCTCCTTGTCTTACCCACAGGGGCAGCACTGCAGCTGGGTAGCCAGCCTGTCCCTCAACACGCCCCCCCTCCCCAATGAATTTAACCCTAAATGCCCGTCAGAATTGGCTTCTCCTCCACTGTGTGACAACAGATTGCCTCTTTGTGTTTTTGTGTTCATGTGGGCTCACATAGTAGTGCAGTCTGTGTAAACCTGAGGGGCATCTTTGCACGATATTACCTACAGTATTCTGCAGTCAGCATGCCTCCATTTTGGAGAAACAGGAGGACAGGGTCAGTAGGAAAACTTATTTTAGCCACCTGTAAAACAAATTCACATCAGTTTAAGTGTACACTATATTGAAAATATTTTCACAACTTAAATCTTGCCACCATTGTATAACCCAAATATCGCTCTCTCCAAACCAACCAGACTCCCTCAGGAGAAATACATATTTTACCTTGCAGAACACAGGAGTTGCTAGTCTAAAGCTGCCTAAATCTGTTAGTTTGTTTCTGTTTTTGTGTGATTTTGGTGTTTTAAAAGGTTAGTTTGAATTCAAAGAAGTAACTACACCAGTAACTGCATGTGCTGATAATTTAAAATGACTGATCTATAGCTGTGGTTTCCTGTCAGAAAACACTGTCTGACAACAAGATAAAGTGGTGAAAATACTCTAAACACAGCGTACACTGAAACTCATATTGATTTTTTTGGGTGGCTAAAATACATTTTACTGCTGACCCTCTCTGCAGCATTACATTGTTTATCTGCCTACACCAGTACTCCAGCTATTGCAGGTAATGCACTGACTCTGGATGAGTACTTCAGACAAACCCATGTAAAAAAAAATTCAAGTCTCCCTTTAAAGGTTATACATACAGAAAATGTGATATCAGCCCTATCCCCTGCCACCCCCTGTAGCCATGAGCCTGTACACAGCCTCTCTGTTTGGGAACATAAAAAGCTCAGTGTGGGAACCTCTGTGAAGGGCAACCTCGCTCGACTCCAAAACTAACGGCCAGCTTGGAGGCAAAGCAGAATACAGTATGTGTTTGTCAAGACCAGCAGGTAATGCAGAGTGCTGCTCAGGTCTCACGCCAAATGCCTTTTACAGTATAATAATTTATTCTAATTTTATGAAGCCAGACATTTTGTGACATTTCCGCTGTTGTTTCTGCCGTAGCCTTGCTCCTCCTAGGCTAATGTTTTATGACTGTAAGTCACAAGTGTCAGGGGTCAACTCATTTCTGAGTCTGAATTCTGTGAGAGGGAGCCATATTTTCTGGTCAGCCATAATTTTTCCCATAGTTATTGGCCTGCTCAGGCACGCTGAACCAGTGAGAGCCCCCAGAACTATTCTGAGGCCTTTGGTCCCACACAGAACACAGGAACCTCTTATTTGTCCTCACAAAATTAGACACAACTCTGCACTGGAAAATGGTCAGCTGGGTTGCAGGACTGAGGTTAAAGTGCTGAGGTACGGATGAGCGCTGCAGAGGTTTTAACCATTACATTGCTCTGTTAGCACTTTCTTGTAGCTGACTTGTCAGAACATATTAGTAGTAAGTTTGCTCCCGAGGTCACCTCAGGCGAAGTCCTCTGTCATCCAGATACAGAGAGCGGTGTGTGTGTGTGTGTGTTTGAGGAGGGGGGTTGGAGGCTGAAGGAGGAAGAGATCACACACATGCTGCTGACATGAAGAGGTCTTCATGTGCCTCCACATGAACAGTTTTTTTTCCAGGCCTCCGTGTGTGTGTGTGTGTGTGTGTGTGTGTGTGTGTGTGTGTGTGTGTGTGTGTGTGTGTGTGTGTGTGTGTGTGTGTGTGTGTGTGTGTGTGTGTGTGGTGTGTGTGTGTGTGTGTGTGTGTGTGTGTGTGTTGCAGCGTTTTCCCCTCAGTACTTTTATGTCAGCTCTTACAGCTGCCTTTCATAGTGTTATTGCATGTGCAAGTATATTTGAAAATGTGATGAGTGCACATAATGTGTGTTTTGTAAGAGGACTTAGACTCAAAAGTAAAATTAATCTCATACACAAACATCACAATGATGGGTCATACCGAGTCACATTATAATGACAGTTAGCTCCATATATATGCAGCTGTAGACAAGCTCTGGAAATATTAACCTCAATCACAATATGAGACAAATAAAAGAGCTTAAGGCCAAAATCATCTGTGCCCACATTGCAGGTGCATCAGAAACAGAAGATGGTCCCTAAAGTAATGATGATCATTATTGCAAACGCAAACAAACTGCAGTGACAAAGAACATTAATTATGTGGCACATGGTGGAGTTAAACTCTTCTATTAAAAGCTGTATTAATGTTTTTTCTACATTGCAACCTGAGACCAATCAATGTGTTTTGATTGAACTCTGAATAAAAACATTTTGATGAACAAGAACAAAACAGGTCTGCATACATAGTATATCCATACAAGATGCAGTAGTTAACTAAACACTAATGACACAACCCTTTGAAATGATTAGAAATGACAAGAGGTGCTCAAAATTAAAATGTTTCATTTGTTACCATGTTTCTACTCTTTTGAAGTTTAATGAATTTTGCCTTCTTGGCTGAAATCAGGCATGAGAGCCTCCCAACAACCTGAAAAACACAACATTACTTCATGCTGTGGCTAAGGTGCTAGCAAACAATTGCCTACACACCCAGCAGACACAGAAAACCATTACCAGTTATTTGGAGTTAGATTTTGGGCCTGCTAATAAAGGGTAAGTGTAATATTCATTACTATTTTAGTGTTGTTCTGTTCTTCACTAACTTAACTGGCTAGTCCCTAACTTTGAATATCTGCTGTTTGGCACTGGGCAGTTAGGTCACAGCCCAGTTGTTAGAGCTTTTTCACTGAAAAAGGTTGATGAGGATGGTGAATTTGAACCAGACCATAAATGTGCCAGAACACAAAAACAATGAGCTTAAAAGAAGCAAAAAACTGCAGAGCTTTTGACATTAGACATAGTAATTTCATTTATTGTTAAATGAATAGTTTGATATTTTGAGAAAAATTCTTAGAGAGTAAGATGACAGGCTTGATACTGCTTTCATGTCTATATGGCCAATATGAAGCTTCAGCCAAGCATTTGTTAGCATAAAGACTGGAAAAAGGAGGACACTGCTCACCTGTCTCTCCTCAAAGGTAAAACAATATATCTATCAGCACCTTTAAAATTCACTTATTAACTAAGTTATATCTAATTTGTTAGAATAGTGTGAAAAAAGAGTGGAAATAAGAAAACAACCTGGTTTATAACAGCTGCATATTGCTATGGATGGATGTGTGGATGTGATACGATCGCTGTCATTGTTGTACGGCCTGGCTCAGGTTTAAAAAAGTTGTACGGGATGCTGCTAGAAAGTATCAGGGTCCTGTTTGGGGCCATTTCCGATACTGGTGTCTGTATCGGAACAGCCCCAGTCAAAAAGTAACAAAATCTGCCTGCCAGCACCTTTTAAACTCACTTATTAACATTTGTTTAATCCGTACAAAACCAGAAGTGTGAAACTATCAGGCTGATTTTCTCAGCTGTTTCTATCTGTTTAATTCTTGGTTATAAGCTAAGCTAACTGCTTTACATTCATCATACAGATATGAGAGTGCTATCAATCTTCTCATTTAACTCTTGGCAAGAGGGCAAATCAGTCTTCTTTAAATGTAAGTCATATCTTGAAGTCGGACTTGAGTGACTGAAGTCAGTCTACAGCTCTGGGTGAAAAAAAGGGACTCTGTCCAGGTTTGAGTCATGACTAAGATTCCTGAAATGTGTCTAATCATTTGCACATTTGCCGTATGCATCATATGTCACCAAGACAGATTCTTTCATGTTTATTGTAGGGGATCTTTTGAGTAAAATGATACTTGTTCTCTCACTTGTTCTGTACTCTCACCTCCTGGTAAAAGCTGAAAGTAGGCCTCCCTCTTAAACTGTGCTGTGTTTACTTTTGCCTGCTTCCTTCCCTCTTTATGAGCTCTGACAGGAGCTGCAGACTAGGAGACATGATCACACCAGTAGCTAAAACCAGTGTGTGTGTGTGTGTGTGTGTGTTTGTGTGTACTAATGTTAGTGACAGTTGCTGCTTTCAAGGGTAGAAAGAAGTAGGGTCGGCTATCAAACTCATACTTTTAAGGGCACTGAAAATTAGTCTGTACCACTGAGTACGTATGATAAATTAATCAGCGCCACATTTAGAGAGTATAGAGAAAAGGACAAAGAGAGAGAACAATGTTACCTCTGCAGCTTGTTAAAGTCACAGCAAGTCAGGGTGATGGCAAGATAAAAAGTGGTTAGAATTGTGGTTACATTTTTCACTACACGACACAACACTCTGCAATATTTTTCATGTGAAATGCAGAGCTGACAAAGGCAACACATCTAACCAAACTACCAGCTAAGGAGTGGACTACTTTTCATAGCCTGAAAGCAGAATCCTCTGCAGCACCTGCACCTAATGTTAGCACACCTGTAGCAAAGCAGCTAAACAGTCCCAATAGCCAACAAAACTCTGGTGAGCTCGTTGGATAACTCATTGTTGGAGATTTTTTCACTGTCTTGGTTGATGTTAGCTATGCATCTTTTAGTAGCATTAGCCAACACTCAGCCACTGGCTGCATCTGAAACTCCTTTCCAATATTATATTTAGTGCACTAAAACAGTGTGTGACATTTCTTAGTATGTCCAAAACTTGGAATATTTATGAGTATTAATGTAGTAATATTACAGTATGCAAGCACAGCATATACAACATAGCACCATAACAGCATGGATATCGCATGCTTCCCCTAAGACACAAACAACTGTGTTACATGACCCTGGTAACAGACTAACATGCTGGAGGTTGTAGGGATGATTTGAGAGGGGGAGAGGCAGGAATGGAGGGATTTTTTTATTGTGTTTTCTGTAAAATGCTCTGAATAAATAACAAAATGTTAGAAATAAATAGGAATGCTGAAATTGAGAAATTTAGGCTTACTTTTTGACAACAGAAATTACATTTTTTTTTCATTACAGAGAAAGTAAAGCATTAAATAAATGTAACGCTGGGGACTGGTAATGAATTCCACATATACCAGCATCAGTACTGTATTGGTTGAAATGTGAATGGTACCCAGCGCTAGAAAGAAGTGTATGAGAGTGTGACAGAGGAGGAGAGAGCAGTGTGTTTCTGAGAAGTTGCTGTCATTATCAATCAGCATCTCATAGACTATAGGGAGGATGAAGCCACAGGGGTTCAACTTAAGTATTTTTACATTCAGTGCAATATCTCAACTGTACTGTACTTGATGTTCTGGGAGACCCAGGGTCAAATCAGGTCTGCTGAAAATCAACCATAACTGTGCGTGAGAAACCTCGTATTCAGCCCCTAAATCACAACGAAGCAGCTTGAATGTCAGTTACTATCCCAACACAAGTCTGTCAAATTGACGCTGAACTGCCGCCCATCCCCTCTGTTTGCCAAGACATGTCTGCCTGACACTCGACAAATCAACCCATAAGTGTTCGTCTTTACAGAATAAGCTTGACCCCACAGCACGCCGGCTCGTCGGGGGGAGGGAGAGTCGGATTTTGGGAATCAAGCTGAGCATGAACACACAACAGCTGCTTGTTGGAATAACAGAGTAGCTGAAATGTCTGCACCACGTGGGTCATATTACACAGCCGGGCTTTTAATAGGCCAGCTTGACTGCAGAGAGAAAAGATTATTATGGAGTACAGTAGCCTGATCACATATCACAGATGAAAGCAGTTTGCAAGGTATGTTGACAGAGGAATATATCGCCATCAGTGCCTTCTTTGTAAAGGTGCATTGTATGTTAAGAGGCTTGCGATGAAGCACTTTACCAGTCATGTTCTCCCCCAAATGTTTTTTCAAGAGATATTTCCAGTCTAGGAGTATGTGCAATACTGTGAGGTATATTGATAGTTCATTGATGAAATCCTCTGGGTTTCAGCTCTCTGTTGGAATCTCCATCACACCGGCTTGTCACAACGATTAAGTCATGCTCCTGCTCGGCTGGAGCTGGATTCTACATATGGCTACTGAGGTTTTTGGAAAAATATTTGTCAAAGTAATTTATATTTTAGCCTGGCTGCGGTGGTGAGGGTTGTGAAGTAGAATTATTGCTCTTGGCAGTTTTCAGGGAGATGGAAAACCAACCGTCGTTATTGGTTTTATAGGCGAATTAAAGATATTTTAATGAGAGATTTTATTCATAACTTATATTTAGATTTAATCCTCAAACTATAAGTTCTGCATATTTGTTCTCCGCAGCTCCCATGTGCTCTTGATGGCTCACAGCGCTCTGCGAGGCTTTATCCCTTTTCTCCTTTGCGGAAAATTGAAATTAAAGACACAGCCGGTCGTTAAACACACACTCAGCTCTAACCAATTTCCTGTCGTGATTAAGGAGAAGTGTACTTTGTAAATACCCCAAAACCACCAGTATGACAATGGTTAAGTAAGGCATTTCTATATAATCTCACTTTAAATTGTTGAAGTAAATCATACATTAATGTAAGAATGCTGCATGTCTACATGCAACATTTTTTCTGCACTGAGTCTTATCATTTCTCTACCTTTGCCACCTGTCTACTATTCCCTTGTGTTTGGTGTTGCTTCCCTTGTGTGTGTGTGAGTGAGAGTGTGTGTGTGTGAGTGTGTGCCAAGAATAATCAAGTTTGACTGGTGCATTACCACCTGTGACAGCCAAGTGGCAAACAAATCCTTTCTCCTTTTTATTTGGACGAGCTGTAGATGGGAAGCAGAGAGTTGGTGAAAGTAACAGCAAAAACTGCAAGCAGGATACAAATCAAACAGTCCTCCACCAGTATATTGATACAAATTGAGAAACAGAACAGAAAGTATAGATTTGATATTACAACTAAAAAGGTATGAAAATATGTTAAATATTAAAGGAGTTCATGCCCTATCAGATACTTTTTGGCTGCTAAATGAATCATATATGTTATACAGGACTTAAAATAATGAAGTTGTAAAGTTTTTTTTTTCTTGCGTTTAAATATGCTTTAATATTTTATTGTGTTTGTTTTTTTCATGTTTTATCCCTGCTCGATATGCCTCTAGCACACCCTCATTATATTATTATATATATGTATATATATGTATATATATGTGTTGTGTGTGTGTGGTGTTTTGTGTGTGTTGTGTGTATATATATATATATATATATATATATACGTGTGTATATATATATGTATGCACAAGTCTCTGCACCAATTTGACACACAATTTATTAGCCCTGAAACACGTTCTTTTTTTAAAATTTTTAATCTGAGCCAGGCCGTACAACAACGGTAGCAGTCACATCACATCCATACAGGGTCAGTAATATACAGCTGTAAAAGAAATAATAAATTAACTCACAGGTATTGTATTAGTACATAGTTCAGGTATCAGAATCTGTATCGTGAAGAAAAAAAAAATGGTGTCAGAACTAGGCTTGGGCAATATCTATTTTTCCATATCTTCATACCTGCCTGACATTTACCAGGATATATGTTATTATGGCAGTAAAATGGCTCAACTCAACAGCTGGGAAACAACACACACTCAGATCTTTGCTTCAGTGCTGAAGCTGCAGCCTTTATTCACTAACAGACTTAAACCTACAGTGTACATTTACTGCTAGAACAATAACTTCACTGTTCACCTTTTCCTTCGCTCAGCGTGCAGTCACTGTCACTCTAACCATCAGCCGTAATCAGTCTGCCACTTTGTCTCCCTCAGGCTCGCTCAACACGCTTTGCTACTCTGACCAATCAGTAGTCTGCAGACGTTTGTTAACTTACCTTGATCATTGGACTAAACCCAAAATACTCCCAAACAGGAACAGAGCCTTTTTATTATTATTATTGTTATTATTAGTTTGTCCTACAATGTTATCCTGAGATGGCTTGTTTCTTGGCTTAGCTGTGCTGTCTTGTACACCACGAGAGAGACTGACACCTGGTGGCACATGCTGCACACTACAATACATCACTTCAATACAGCATCTCCATATCAGTTTAGTAGTAAGAGGACTGTCTGTATTCTTGACAGTATTGAAAATCATATAGTTGGGATTTCTTGATACCCTGGCATACTGTAATATCTTTAACTGCTCGAGCCTAATCGAAACATATCCAACGCTGTGTGGGCTTGGTGAACTCTTAAAACTTACTTTTTTAAAAAAGGGAAAAATGCCTTCATAAGAACATTGTTAAAACCAACAGAACTTTATTTTAGATGCATTTCTGATTTTAGTAGAGATTTTCAAAGATGCCAAATGTGTTTGGCTGAATTTTGGGACATCTGGATTAGGGCTGAACAGTTAATCAAAATTTCAATCAAAAACTCAATATGGCCTATTAGATTTTTTTAAATCTCAGGAGGCACAAAATTTTGATACATGAAATGTGCCTCAAATTACCATTTTAAATTAAATTTTGTCATGCTGCAGAGGTGTCTTACCCAACACATCACATGCTACAAACTTAAGAAAACATCTTTGTTTGGGATGGATCCCCACAAAAATCACACCATAATCATTTTAGTATGTTTTTCATTGAGAGTGAGAATAATGATGCAATTGCAATATCAGTCAAAATAATTGCAGTTAGATAGTTTTTCAAAATTGTCCGACCCTAATTTAGATTATTTCACTTTGATGGAATTTTAATGCCCCCCCCCAAAAAAAAAACAAAAAACAAAACACATCTTGTATCTTGAATGTGCAAACATCATAGTTTCAGTAAGAGCTGAAACAAGTTGATCCAAATATGAATATAATACTGTCACACAGTTTTGTTATTTTTCTAACTTTAAAGCTGCCTAAAAGTAAATGAAAGGAGAAACCTGGATGGTACTGTAATGGGTAAACTAAAAACTCTGTGACCAGTCTCTTGCACCCCTGCATCTCATCTGTGGCTCCCAGTGTTCCCACTGTGTTGTAGCCCCTCAAACCACTGAAAGCAGTCCACCATGCTGGAGCTGGCAGGATGGCTCCTCTGCTGTGCTGGGGCTCCAGGTTTCTCAAAGGTCTCTCTATATCTCTGATAAATGTTGTCATCAGCAAAGATGCTTTGGAGCTTCTCCATGACACCTCTGCACAAAGCCTCTGTGAAAACTGGGCAGTTTTTAGCATAAAGTAAGGCTGTCCATTTGTAGTCATCCTGCTTTCAGGAATTAGCGCCTGGATCCTCAGAATAACTTTCACCAAACAACTGTATGTGTCTTTGTTGTGCAACAAATATGGTCATGTCCTTAATGTGACATCAAGGACTTTGGAAGGTGTGCTGTCAGATGTGAGGTGTCAGAGACAAGTCTTTACTGAACCCAAAACATAGCATCTTCACACATCTATTCTGGTTTTAGGATGGCTGTTTGCCCTTTGAAAAACACCCAATGAGCCAAATGAAACCTTCACACAGTGGAAAATAGAAAAAGCTCCCTCCCAGCTGGCATGTATTAAAATACCACATCGTCCTAGTTCTTTCTCTCAAACCTATTTTTTGTTGTTTTTGTTGCTAATTGAGTCGATTTTTCCTCGGCCTTGTTTTGACGTGGGATTACAGTGGACTTCTTACAGGGTTAGGTTGTTTTGACCAGTTCTGTTCCTTTGTGACTTTGGCAAGCGCACGTGCCAAGTCTGGCTGAACTTGTTGTTTTGCCGCTCTGTCCTTAAAGGGTGAATATTTACAATGTGTCATTCACAAAACTCTTCCATTCATGCTCAGAGCCAGTGGCTTGTGTTAGTGTGAATTTGATGTTTTCTGTTCATTAGCGAATAAAATGCAGAGAAGCTGAACAGTTTAGTTTACACATCCGTTAAATATTTATGGTTATCATAGTTTTTATATACTCTCTCCCTTTTGACATAGACATGATATTGATTTTCTGTTGTCACTCTGTATGTATGCCTGCAGTGACACATAAACCACATCCTTTTATCTAACTTAATTTCCCTCATTACTGGATCCTGTTCGATGTACTAATAAAATGCCTGATAAAAGCAAATGTGAAAATGATTACAGCTTCCAAGAATCACAGTAGCCACAGTAGTTAGAGATTTTAAAGAGAGTTTAAAAATGCTAAATATACTTGTAAGATTGCTAAAGCCTCTGGAATTTTTTTTTATCGACTTATCATAAAAATATGCTATCAAAATTTAGTTTCTCATCACATATCTGCAAAGATCTGAGTGAAATAAATGTTCATAACTATTAGAAAACCTAGTTCAAAAAACAGTAGATTTTGCTGTTTAGACCGTTCCTCAAGACTGTGTGGGCGTGTCAGATCACATTCTGATTGACATCTCCCTCAGGAGTCCCAGCACGGAAACTCACCAATGTAATTACTGTGGACCGCTATAGATGGAGTTTAAATTTATTCTATATTTACAACATTTTCACTACTTAACACTTTATAGTCAGACAGCCTTTTCCAATGAGTAACAGAAGCTGCTGTCTTTGCTCTCTTCAAAGCTACTAGAGTCCTCGGACAAAAACGGAATTTTACCTTGCAGAAAACAGGAGTTGCTGGGCTACCGCTACTTCCATCAGATAGTTGTTATTGTGACTCGAGTGTTTTGACATGTTAATTACTTGCCACAAATCGAGGCAGCGGTAGGCCAACAACTCTCATGTCTTGTGAAGGAAAATTAGTCTTTGGTAGCTGTAGAGACGGTGAGAGCATAGATGTTTGTTTCAGTTCCTCATCGATAAGGGCGGTCTGGTGGCAAAATAAAGCAATGAAAATGTTTTAAATATAGCACTTAAGCCCATATTGAGGTAAAAAAGGAATCTGGTGTGATGGATGGATTCAGCCCATCGTCGATAGATGATATATTCGTCCAATCACCCAACCTTAAACTGCAGTGTACTTCAGGGTTGGGCGATATGCTAAAATTTTCCAGCCAACCATCATCAGTCCATCCATCGGTGATTGATGATATCTTCGTCCCCACCTCCTCCCGTCCTCTCCAGTCTCAGCTGGTAGATGTGCACAAGCGGCAAATTCCCCATGTAATACACGCTGCAGTGTCAAGAAATATTCTCACACCTATTTTACTTTTTAAACAGAGAAATACAACTGCTCACCTTCTGAATTCAAGTTTCTCTCTTTTACTGAACTAAGATGAGTTTAATTGGCTCATTAACTCCTCGTAAAACACGCTTCATTCAAACTCACCAGGAAAACATGTAAAACTCACCAAAACCGTTTTTGTTAGTCTGTCCACTGTCCCAACAATCACCAACCATGGTTTGGTCAAAATAAATCCTAAATTCACTGCCTGAAAAGAGTGCAAAGAGCCGAGCTCTGCAGGCTGTTTACCTCTCACTCCTCACCCAGCTTTCTGCATTCATGGTCCGCGTACTGTGCCACTGGATGAGAGTGCAGTGCGGAGCTGAAGCTGTCACTCTGCAGACCATTACATTAGCTAAATAAACTAGTATCACCCCAAAAATTTGCCAAAAAATACAACCGGCGATGGATTCAGTCCATCGTCAGTTGCCCAACCCTAGCATACTTTTATATTTGTGAGTAATTCACTGACACAAAAATCTGTATTACCTTCTCATTCACCTTTTTATAAGATGTATGCTAGCCTTTGCAAACACTAAACCACACAGTCCCTGTCACAATGAATATAATCTTTCAACCTGAGGGGCTCTGTAATCCTGTATCTCGGCTTCTGCCTGGCTACTCATGAATAGAAGAATATAATGACTTTGGAACAGATTGCACTGCTTATGCATACACTCGGCAGAAGAAATGAAAGAAGTTGCTCTTGTTCTCTGTCTCCTTCTCTCTCTGTACACCTGGATGAACGTTAATGCATGCCAAGCAGCTTCCTCATCAGCCATCTGCTGCTCCATCCTGAAAGGCCTCTGATCCTTGGCCTCATGCTCCGTCTGTGTGGACTACCAACTTGTCTGCCGTCCCTCCCTCCGGGGCTTCCGGCAGCGACCTTTTCTTTGTACCTTAACCTGAACATGCTTGTGCCGTTTAACACACAGTTCAGCCTTTACATCATCAGATCAATCCCCACAGAACTCTAGAGAAAGAGCTGAGATTAAACCTTTGATCAATGGACGATCAAACCTCTAATGCAGCGTTTCTCATTCTTTTTTTGTTTGACACAGCCTTGTCAGCTGAATTCAAGTATCCCCTCATCAACACCACCTGCCAAGTTAAATTAAAGTCCCAGTGTTGTTTCTAGTCTTTTTTTATTTTGAGTCTAAAGTCATCAAATTTGTGACCTAAGTCTGACTGGAGTTCAAGTCATGTGACCTGAGTCGACACCTCTGTTTACATTATGTGGACATATTTCTTTTAATCAAATAGTAATTTCTATTTTCTTTTCATTCAAAGTCTTTCCACTACAGTTGCAACAATTAATCAATTAATTGATTATTCATCAATTATTAAATGCATTGCCAACTATTTAGGTAATTAATTGGTTTGAATATTTTTTTAAAAGTCAAATACTCAGATTCCAGGTTCTTAAATATGAATATTTTTGGTTTCTTTGGTCTTATATGACAGTAAACTGAATATCTGTGTGTTGTGAGCAAAACAAGAAATTTGAGGATGTCATCTTGGACTTTTCTGACATTTTATAGACCAAACAACTATTAATCAATTAATCAAGAAACTAATCGACCAATAAATTGACTGTGAAAATACTTGTTAGTTTCTCCCCTACTTTCCATGTATCCCCTTGGCAGAAGTACCCCCTGGTGTACCGTACAGGTATCCCCTGCTGGGAATCACTGCACTAATGAAGCCAAGGTCCAAGGTTAATAAAATTACTGGAGCAAACTGAAACTATACTATAAGGTAAAAACAATACATACAGACAAATCATACCCAGAATTTACGAGTATTTACAGCTGAGGTCAGTCAGTTAGCTTCCTCTTTCTACCCATGAATCAGCTGTATCCTGTCATGAGCTGAAGCCTCTATTTTTCTCCAGTGTCGACAGAGTTATGACCTTCCCCGGCGGAACAACTTTCACTCCAGTGAACAGCTGCTGTTTACCCCTTCTAATCACAGGCAGCTGAACATCCATCAGACCACTAATGAATAAAATTGCATCATATCATGCCCTCCCCCACTGTAACCTAATGATGCTCCATGCTCTATCACACACTCTCACTGTAGCCCTTTTAATTGGGCCCACCCACTGTTCTTACAGGCGTTTACAAGGATTGAAGCACCGCGTCTTTGTGGCCAAGTGTCTAGAAGTCTCGTCTGTCATGGGCGGTTCGAGCTGTAAAACTACCGCTGAGAGCTGTTAAATGCACCGTTTTACACACTGTTTTCCTCTTATATGTAGTCAGGACCTCCAGGCAAGCTGTTTCTACAGTTAGCTAATTTGCTGTTGTAAACTTTTACATTGTTATGGTGTCTGCTGTGTCTTTAGAACTCAGAGGTTTGGTTTAAAAAATGGGAGAGAAAATGGTCTGGTGAGTGTGTGTGTTATGGTAATTCCTTCATTTGAGGACAAATGTGAAGCTGGACTCATTACAACTGAACCCATCAGTGACATAGAGAAAAGCTTTGTCTTTTTATGGTGCTGTAAACACAGTGTGAAGTTGTGTGTCTTATTGGCTTCTCTCTAATTAAACTGGGACACAGAAGACTAGTTAAAAACAGCCCTCATATGTGATCCCGCAGGCTCCACAGACAGCAGCATTTCCACGACAAACGACACAACCAAGGAAGGCATTTTCTCAATTGGGGAATACAATAACATTGGCAAAGGTACAATTATAATGAAGATGAAGTGATGAGTGTGTGAAATTCCATGGTTGCATTCCCATGAATGAGAAAACTTGAGCAATGATGAATGGACATGTTGGATTGTCAGATGTATCTCACCCACCTGCAGTGTACGGCTCCCTCTCCCAGTGCACAGTACATCCAAAGGCTCAGCTGGGCCCGGCTCACATCTGCTCCACATGATCATTATGTGGGGCCATGGTAAATCATAGACGGTGTCTGTAGCTCCGCTGCTCCCACTAATGCCCTGAGATGCACCAAACTCATTTCATACTCTCTGCATGGTCCACGTTATTATGCACTGTGCGCTGGAAGACACCAGAGAGATGGCCGTTTCATGGCTGTGTGTGATCGATTGGATGAAACGCCTGCACACTGACTCACCCTACTTCATGATGTCTGTGCAATGCGTGAAGCCACTTTCTTTTACAAATAAAAGAATTGACATGAAAACTAAGTATTTCCAAAAGAAAAGTTGAGCTGCAGCCTTATGTGGTGTTCAGACAATTAAGCCAATTAAGTACATGCACATTCCTGATGAATTCGTCTGTAATGTAAAAGATTTCTACCGTTTCTCGTGAAAGATGAAACTGTCACTGTGATTCCTTTCCAGAGTTGTTAAATCTTTCCTGACAGTATTTTATACCACCGTGCAGTGTTTTCACATCTGATGAACGTCAGACTGATGGCTCTGTTACTCAAACTGGCCTTCCTGGATTGTATTTAATCATCTCACTGGTACCTGCAACAACTTGCTCACACCATTTGTGTACAGATCCATCTACATACAGACCTAATGCATGTCTGGCTAGCATGCATTAAGACAGAAAATCATGCATTTTAATCAAAAGGGTCAGTTTGAGCATGACTTGGAAAGCTTTTAAGACACCAAAGCACTGCACAGTGGTTTATAATACTGATGTCACCACTACACTCTTTCTAGCTTTCACTTGCCAGGTAGCTCAGTTGATAGAGCATGGGCCCAAGTGAGTCCTCTGCAGTGGCCATGGGTTCGACTCCTGCGTGTGTCCCTTTGCTGTATGTCATCCCCCACTCTCTCTCCCCATTTCCTGTCCTCACTTAAACTGTCCTATCGATTAAAGGCATAAGAAAGCCCCCCCAAATATGTTTATACCTAAAAAAAAATTGTGATACATGCAAAAATTTGTAGCAGTGGTTCATTTTTCGTAGTTTTAATCCCCAACCACCAGATAGCAGTTTGGTTATCTGTCTTCACTGTTCTGACTGCATAAAAAAAGTAAACTTTAAACTCAAATTTTAAGCATATAGTCGTGTTCTTTTTAGTATGACAGTTTTCCTAAAATAAGCAATGTATCACCTTGCTTAGTATCGCAATGTATGGCAATGAATTGTAACCCCTGTCCTCGTATGTATTGCATCACCAGATTCAGTACACAACATACAACCCTGTGGTCACAGGCATTTATTCAGCCAGCTCTGATCGGCAGTAATGTAAACATCACACGCAGGTGGAAATGCTGGTTTTCACATCTTTTTGGCAGAAGCAATAAAGACTTGTTGCCTCTTTTGCTCCTCTTCTATACACATGTGCTGCTTGGTTTGACTTGGTTTGAGTCTAGCACAGTGGAGTTTGCGCTCGCTTGAGGGTGTATATTTAACTGAAGACCGCTCGTCTTTAGTCAAACATCTGAATGGCGGTTAAACATTTTATTTCCTCCAAATTTTTACAATAAGTCCCCTGTTATTTTGATTTCTAAAAGCTTTTATTATGAATCAGCAAAATCAGGAAATGTTTCGGGTTTTCAGCAGCAGTAACTTAACACGACTCCTATCCAGCTGAATGCGAATATGAAACAGTAAAACAAGGCAAAAACCCAAAGGTACAAATGGTGACACAGGAGAGAAATTAAACTTCAGACCACAGAGATTCAATCAGAAGCTACAAAAATACTGAGAGCTGAACACACATTTTTAAACACCTCTTTCTCTCCACTATCCTGCACAGACATGAGTTGAGTCACAGCTCTCCAGCACACATGAATAAATCACAGAAAGGCAAACGGGTCTACTGGTCTATTTAGTAAGTTTGGCCACACTTAAAAACCTGCATACATGTGCTAATTTTGGTGTAAAAGTTGTAATATTTTCACCCTCTGTAATGTAAAGGTAAGCATAACTGATTTTTGCCTGCGATACAGAACCTGGGAGTGAGTATTACCTGACAAACTCGACTCAGGGCAACACAGACTAGAAAAATCATTAAAATGCCTGCTCTCAGCAGAAACACTATTCATAGTCATATTTTTTCTGGTCAGTATCTTGTAAGCTGAAATGCTATGAATTCTGTCAGTATTTTGCGATGCTGTTGAATATGACAATCACTGGATGTAGAAAAACAAGAAGAAAAACAAACAAGGTGCATGAGACGGGCTTTATTTTCTCAGTATAGAATGGATTATGTTATGAGAGTGATTTATGTGATTTGAATGTGAAAGGCAGCTGCCTGTGTTGGCAGGCCACTCATCGCTTCTCCCACACATTCACTGTCACGCATTAAATATGAACCCATCAGCTGTTTCACACCCTGTACTGCATTAACACACACACACACACACACACACGCACCTACACACATGCACACGCACACAAAAATGGGTCATCTAACTACATGGATATAAACAAATACTTACCCAATGACCACTCATGCCTACACCCACCAGGCACACAAACACTCACACACTTCACCCAATCCATATGCACATCCAACTCTCATCCATCTGTTCACACTCCACACAGCCACCTACAGTGCATACATCCACTCCGCAGGCACATTCCCTGTGTGTGTTGTCACTGGTCACCCGGTCAGCTTCCATATGACTGACAGTGGCTCTCTGCATACTGGCCCTTTGAACTAATTGACCGGGAGTGTGTGGGGGAGTGGGAGTATAAATATCCATACTGTATGATGGATGGACATCTTCCACCTGGGAGTCCACATATCTACCATACTCATCCTCGGCCCTCATTATCCCCTCGTCCTTGGCGATTTAGTGGTGTAGGACAGCAGGAGGAAATCAAGTAGCAATCAGAAAGGTGAATGTTGGCAAATTCATGTCTTCTGCTGCTTGTTGGAGCTATTTACAGCAACAAACAGCAGCCTCTCTGTTGATTGATAATAGAAATGTTCAGCAAACTGAATTGGGACATATTATTTCTGTTATTTCAGGTCTTATGTTGGAAGATGTGAAGATGTGTACTGATGGCAAGGGTCTGTTTTTGGTATCCTCAGGTCAAAGAGCAGGGTCAGCTCCTGCAGGGTGCTACTGGAGTTACACAGTGTCTCACTCGAGGACATGCCAGCATGGGCTACCACAGGGTTAGGAGGAGCCTGCTGGGTTGTTTTATTTTCTACTCCTCGCAGCTACATAAATTACATGCAGCTGTTTACGGCTGCTTCTTATCTGTTACTCCTGCTGGGTAAAGGCTTTCATACATATTCTATACAATTAGACAAGTACTGTGCATCACCTAACATAGGCAAATACTTTGAAAAGAAGTTTATATGTTGCTGACATGAATGATGTGGAGATTTGTCCACCTTTGACAATGTGACGTGCTAGTATCTAGAATTGGACAGGCCATATTCTGTCATGCTCAAAGGTTACCTGAGGCTGCAGGGTTTAAGGTGCTGACTAGGGCTAGATATCATTAAAAAAATCACCACTCTGCTGTTGTCAGCTGTCATTTCAGTGCAGAATTGTTACGATCCTCTTCCGCCCCATTCATCTCCAGTTCATCATATCCAGAGCCCAGGTTGAGCTCATCAGAAGTCCAGTCCTCATCACATCTTGATCTTTAGCCATCCCTTCACCACCACCAGTGTCTAGACTCCATCGGGGGATTTCCTACATTAATCGCGGCTTCACTACCCCCTTATACATGATGACATCACAATTAGGTCTAATCACCAAAGACTTTCCACATTTCTCATCTAGATTGTACACATGTCAGTTAAATGTTTTTCACTCAGAGTGAAGTCTCTCCGATTGAAATGCTATTGTCTGATATTGATCGCAAACCCCTGAATTGAATGAAATTGAAATCATATTGTGTCAGATTTTGTGATTTTGGCAAATATTTTAACGTCGATAAAGCAGTTACCAATACAAGTACCCTTAAAGTGAGACAGATATTAATAGTACTTCATTCAGTAGCTTTTTTACATGGTTCAGCCCACCCTTTTTTCATGCTTGATGAGGTGGTGCTTTATCATGTCACTTGCATTACCATTTTTTTCCTGAAATAATCTGTCCGCATTTATGCATTTATTTTTATCATACTGCAGGCATGTAAGTGAAGTCATATTTTACAACATTTTAATACCATATTGGCACACTGAACTGACAACTCTGTCAGTCAAATTCCCTACACCACAGACTGTATGTAGTTGCGGTAGTGGGGCAGTCACACACTGCATTAAATCTAAGAACCTTGCAGTGATTGGCTGTAAGTGAAACCCTCATTTTTTTCTAAGTCTGTGTACAAAGGATTGTATGTGGGTATCGTTTAACTGGAGAAGTTTAATGCTACTTGGCACTGGGTTATTTCAGCCAATACATTAAAGACATTGAGTGAGGGTCGACAACCTGCAGCTCTGGAGCCACATGCAGCTCTTTTATCTTCTCTCCAGTGGCTCCGTGTGGCTTTGACAAAAAAATACATGGAAAAGAATGATGGTTATTTTCTTTAACATTTTAATTTTAATTTTTCACTAGTATATGCCTGAAGTAGTTCTTCTTTCAGTTGTAAAAATGGGTAGCCTATATACAATTTAAAAAAAAAAAATGCAAGTAAAATGTGCTTCATTGCCTACATATACAGCTCAACACCTTTTCCTCTAAATTTTGCCAGTGGCTAGCTATGGAGGCTAAATCCAAATCTTTTCCTTTTTCTCTGATAGTGGTGGCTTCAAGCAGTTTTTTTTTCTTTTTTGGCCAAAAATGGCTCTTGTGATAGTAAAAGTTGCTGACGCCTGGTACTGAGTATCAATACGCCGTTTTCTGTCAGCTCTCAACTGACTCTTTTGACTCCTCAGTAACAATCTTTAACAACTGTGTAACACTAAAAATGCAAAAGGCATAAACTTGCTGATAAGATATTCATAGTAGTGTTTTGTGTTCAGCTCATCATTGTATTGTTGGATGGTAGAAAGATCTATTCATATGATGGTGTCATTTTGATGACAAAAACCATTCTGGAAAGAGATAAAACAGTTTTGAGTTCTGTGTTTGCTTTAGCCAGAGTTTTGCATTTTGTGTTTGAGGTTTTGTGTTTAGAATTTTGAGAAAACGATCCAAAGATTCGGAAAATGTGTGGAAACAATTGTTATAAAGGGCATTCTACGCACAAAAATACTTTCCAAAAAAGGAAAACATGTGATGGTATTTTTTTTAATGCCATAAGCTTATCTTTATTTGCCTAGTGTTCACACAAACAACTGCATTGTGTAACAAAGCACAACCCCCATAATCATTTAAATATATACAGTAGGCTACAGTATATATACTGTGTATGTAGGAAGTTGCCTACTTTTTGACAAACATTGTTTCTCCACAGTATTTTTGGTGTTTTATAAGACCGTGTGGACTGGGTACATATGTTTATGACACAATAAAAACCATAACTAGCTATTGTGTGCAATCACATGAAATTTCTGACATGAGCATATCCTCTAAGCTCTACTTTATGTGTTGTGGACGTGAATAATGTGAAGATATGTGACATTTGTCCACCTTGGAAGCACAACCTGACATGTGACACCGTCAGGGTGTATAGGAGATTTGAGTCTGAATTTCTAACCGAGTACAATGATATTGAAGCAGAGAAAAAAGTCCACTGCTTTTGTAACTGAAGGCTGCTGGACTGAAAGACAAATCAAAGCATCCATCTACCACCACAACCTCCACACACTTTTTTTTTTATTATGCTATATTAATGGCACTGCTGCTTGTTTCTAGTTGTGCTTCCTCCATATAATCCTCTGGTGGTGGGGAAACATACTGTATTACTCCCCTTTGTGATGCGCGGAGCACAAATTTGCATTTTATGACACTGTGCTCATTTCATGAGTGGCCTGAATCCACCAATTCGCAGCTCAATATTAAATACACAAAAGAAGAATTTGTCAGAGAAGCCAGCTCTGGGTCTTTGTGTTGCAGACTACAGTGCAGCTCTGAGGCTCCATGCAGAGACAGAGAGAGAGTGGTACAGGGAGAGAGGCAGGGCTGACAGTGAGCATTCATCCTCTCAACATCCACAGCCTTAATTAGAAGCCTAATTACACAGGGAAATGGGATGCCAGGGGAGAAAAGAGGGAGGGAGGAGGAGGCAAAGAGAGGAGAGATGGCGAGGAGGTGGGGAGGGTTCATGCTTCAGAATGGCAGTGCTCAAAAATAGACCCCCACCCTCTAACCCTCCCCACACCACTGCCACCACCACCACCACCACCACTTCACATCTCGTCATCCACACCATGTGACCTGCCAGGGGACCAAAACTCAGCAGCTGCACAGGCTGAGGGGTGACTCAGGCGTGGGGGACTCAGGTTGACTCTGAGTTTCAGCTCATTTTTTAGCTCGCAACTTGACTGTTTAGGTTCACTCTCGCAGCTCTCATAGCTTAGTTACTGGTTACAGCAGGCAGCTGATGCCAGTGAGAACACTCTGATAAACCCACTCACTGTACGCCACATGCTCAGCACCAAACAGCAGACAGACAAAGTTAACGATCACTGGTGAACACTGCAGAGCATTTAGCAGCTTGAGAGCAAGATACTGTCCTCGGGAGCTGGTAGACAAACTAGCTAAAAGAGCTCACAAACCATGATAATGTGTCTCCCTAACTGCTGGATGTGTTAATAAGCAGCTGTTTGCTAACAACTTTGACATATTTACTCAAAAAGTGGTGTCAGCATTGTATCTGAAACTTGTTTCTGCTGCTTCCAACTGGCCAAAAAAACAGATATTTCAGGTTTAAAGTTACAAAGTTCTGAATGAACTTTAAGGGAAATATCTGGCTCTTCAGTAGGCTTGTGTATTGGCAAAAATCTAGCGGTGTAAAACATATCACAATACAGAGCAGTTTACAGAGCAGTGATGATAGACACCACAGTGATATCTAACAGGATTTTAACACAACACAAAATGAGCCACTGCCATGAATCTTTGCATGAATCAAAATATCATGATACAGTCTTTTGAGACACTGGGAGATTGCATATTCTCCACGTGTCTGCATGGGTTCTCTCCATGAATGGCCGGTATTCTTTATAAAGAATATAGTATACAGAATACAGGGGGACAAACGTTGGATTGGGGACACATGTCCCCCAGATCCTTTCTTCATGGAACTAGAACTTTAGCTAGCATAGCCTCAGCCTTTTTCCCTCATGAGATTTTTTTGGATCTAGCATGTACCCACTTGTCTCTCTCAGGCTCTTTCTCACTTTCTCGCCCTTTCTTCAAGCCTGTCACTGCTGCAGGTCTCTCTCACCCCATCTCGCCTCCTCGTCCCTTTCCTCTCACTCTCTTCTCAGCTGCATAGCCAAGCTATTTTCCCAAAGCAGTCATGTCTTAATTATTTACATGGATGTTAATGGAAGCCTCAGGTCTCAAGCCAAAAAGCTTGACATATCATCATCATTACCGTATGTGTGTGTCCCTCTGAGGGCACTAATGTCAGCCATAGCTCCAGACATATTGGTCCCTGCTTGCTGCTTCATTCTTTTAGCTGCTGTGAACATGCTGATCTGTCTACTGCTGAAACATTGATGAGGACACTATCATTACTTGTGTGTGGGGTTAGATGGAGATATTGTGCAGTTAGTACATACTGCTACCTCATGCAAGCTGTCAATAAGTAATGATGACCTACTTAATTTAAAGAACTTTAGATCACCTAACCTGTTTGGCTTACTTGTCTTTAACCAATAAGAGGTTATCAGAATGTTGACACTTTATAATAACCTACATTAATAAATAGCTGACTGATAGTTAATTAAACTTAAATTAATAGTTATTTTATTGTTGACAAACATACAAATAATGTTTACAGTAGAGGTGTAAGAAAATATTGATTCACTTGAGTAGGGCCCGACCGATATGGATTTTTTGGGGCTGATGCCGATGCTGATTATTAGGGAAGAAAATTTCCGATAACCGATTAATCGGCCGATTAAATTTTTACATTAATTTTTTTTTTTTTAACAAATGGCTGCTTTTGAGCCTTTCAGACATTTCTTTCTTACAAAGATGTAAATTGAAGGCAGAAAATTAATTGCAAACACTTTTATTGTTTTGAGGCAAGCAGCATATAACACAAACCTCACCATCCTTAACATTACCATTAGGTTTTTTTTAAAAAAAATAAAGTGCAAAACGGTAAAGCTTACCTACAGTAACATACAAATGTTTTTACTCAACATCTTGACATCAACATCTAAACAAACAATAAAAAAACAACTGCAAAAGAATGAGGTATTTTGTGTGGGGCAAGGAGCATAAGAACAATATTAACAAATTCACAAGCCCCTACAACTTGGAGTCCCTCTTAATACTCCCAATTCTTATGATGTTTAAGTTCTGTGATTTTTGACTGACTGTGAATGTGTATGCGGGCAGGTAGGCTATGTGGTTGGATGAGAAACTGAGGGGGCGGGGTGAGAGTGAGGAAAACAGGGTCCTCTGTGTGTGTGTGTGTGTTGTAGTTACGTCGGGTCGGACGCTACAATATCAATAAAAACGTGTGCTTAACATAGACGTCGTCACAGCTGAGGGGCTGAGGGGCAGAGGCGCTTGCCGACTGGCACGGAGAAATGCACGTCTGCGTGCCCCCCAGTGGGTGCTCAACCTGGTCAGTGGGTGGTCGAGGGGTAAAGGCCGTCGGCTCGCGGTGTGTGGGGAGCTTTACTGACACGGCTAATGTGTGTAGCTAGGCTAATAGCTGATGGCTTATTCTCACTTTAGCTTGCATACGTAGGTAGTGCTTACACGCAACATAAACAGATAACTCGGCATGACCGAGACCACAGCGAGGCACATCGTGACGGGGAACTTATTGACTTATTGTTTATTTCACAAACTAGTTAATTTACCTTTGATGCAGACCGCTCGGCTCTGCATGTGCGTTCCAGCCGCTGCCGGCTCCAGGTCACTCTGCTGTGAGGTGGTTAGTGGAGTGTGTCATGAAGTCGGTGCGCCCTCTACCGGTTTCGGATAAATAATATTGGGGAATCTTTGGGAAAGTCAAGTCTTTTTCCCTGCAGTTATAATCGGCCATAATCTGCGAAGTTTGGCCGATTACCGTTTATTATATATTATAATCGGCCGATTTAATCAGTCGACCGATAAATCGGTCGGGCCCTACACTTGAGTATTGCAATATTTTGTGATACTGTAGCACTTCTCAAAATATTGTATTGTGATATTGTGAAGCAGATAAAGATTTGCAGTGGTTCATTTTTGTGTTGTGTTTGTTTGATTTGACGTTTAATTTTAAGGTCATGATTTGATTCAGTTTTTAATTTAAACATTTTTTAAAGCCATTTTTTAGGTCAACCACAGATTAGCTTTATGCCCTTTTTGATGTCATTTACATTTTCAAGTTCCTATTGGAAAAGATAGAAAAGTGCAGCTGCAGGTTACTGGTAAGCTGTGGTGTGTCATCTTTGATGTGTTGTTTTGGTTTTTCTGTGCTGCACAGGGGGAAGTAGGTGGGGGTGGAGAAACAATACTGATCCTGCTTTTGATTACAATCCATTCTCAATTTTTGATTCAGAATTGAAATCTTGACATCGCTACTAGATAGCAGTGCTCGGAATCTATCTTTAATGTTCTGATCACTTAAAAAGTAAACTTTTAACTCAAATTTTAGACATATGGTGGTGTGTTCTTTATACCAAGACAGTTTTGCTAAAATTAGTAAAAAAAAATAGCAATATATCACCTTGCATACAGTATCGCAGTATATATTTAATCGTAACCAGTGTATCAAATGATTCTCATTGCCAGATTCTTGCCAATACACAGCCCCTCTTTATACGATTTACAAGTCGATTGTTAACCATATGTATATATGATAAAATCACATAAATTAAAGCAGACACGATTAATTACTTTTTCATTGGATTTAAAAATGAAATAACTATTAACTAATGTTTAATTAACTATTAATTTACCATTTATCAATGATGGTTATAATAAATTGTTACGAAAGCTTTTTTCAATTTCCAGCCTCGAATCTCCTTGCTCTGACATATTGTTAAACTTATAGCAGAAACTCTGGCAATTTGCATGAAAAATGGTTAATTGCCAACTATTTTGACAATTGATTAATTGTTTCTGTCATTTTTCAAGCAAAAATGTCAAATAGTTTCTGGTTCCAACTTTTAAAATGATGATAGCAAATGAAGAGTCTTTTGGACTGTTGGTTGGATAAAAGAGGAAATTTGAAGATGTCACTGTGGGCTGTGGGAAATTGTGATGAGCATTTTTCACCTTTTTTTGTTGACATTTTATAGACTGAACAAGTTAATGATCAATTAAGAATAAAAAGCATTTCATACACTGAAGCACATACACTGACAATGAACACATACACCTATGGAAACCCCTGTTTCTCTCCTCTGGCTTGCAACATGCTAAGAAATGCCACTAACCTCTGTATAGCGCAACAATAGAAGGATATTTTTTGCTCTGAAATGTGTTTCCATTAGTGTCTAACGAGGTGTTGAGTGATAACCTCCTCCCTGTCTTTGTGTGCTGCTGCGACTGACAGCCAGAATGACTGGAGCTTGGCTGAAAGCTTAACACAAAGCTCTCAAACAGGAAGTGCATTTAGCAGAAAGTGTTGTTTTTTAAAGACATCTGATGAAGCACAGTGTGTTCTGTAAATTTACTGTGGATGAAACACTGTTTTTCTTTGCCTGACTTGAACTGCTAGGACAGACTAACTGGTGATTTAGAATTAATTTGCATTATTCCAGTGCACCTGTGAGAAACAAGAAAATATGATTTAAGCATAAGCTGCCACTAATGCAAACAGTAACACTGTAGAAATATTATTTTGGTCTTTTTAGATAGACACCCTTCAGTCATTTAGGTAATTTAGTCTTACATTTGCTCTTAAAAGTGAAGAATTCTGATCCGCTGCTGTTTGTTTGGGGGCATTCTTTGGCTTTTTTGCAGCGTATGCACTGGTACATTTCAGATCTTTCATGGGGGATTAGCCCATGTTGAGCATCATCGTCCCCAGTTGATATGAAGAAATGATTCCCACAGAGAAAAGCAAACCCGTCAGCTGGTCTGAGCCAGTCAGGACCACTGACATAAATAATGATGGACGCTGTGGCTCTACTTCCTCCTACTGTACAAACCTGAAGCCAAAATATTCCGGATACGAGTGCTGCCATCTTGTGCTGGTGATTTCATTTGGAGCCAGAGTCTGCAGTAGTGATCAGCGTTGGAGCCACGTGAGCAGGGCTCAGCTGTCAATTATGGCATGAAACCCCCTTTTTATATAATCAAAAAACTAATTAAAACCAAAATTATGAGAAAAATGAACACATGAACAAACATCAGCAGGATAAGAACTACCTTAAATGCCAGAAACCATCTTTGGGAACAGTTTATTTGATGTGTATTTTGCTGTTTTAATTTGACTCATGTCCAATTATTAACATTGGGGAGGCAGGAGATGTTGAATGTTTTGCAGCCTTCCACCAGGGAGCCATAGAGATGCTTTGGCTTCACTTTTGGGGAGCTCTCATGTTGTCCATTTCTATAATGGTCAGGACATTTGAATTGTCTTCATGAAGGTAGCTATGTTTTGATTCAGCCTGTTTGTTGGTTAGCAGGATGTCTCAAAATCTGGTGAACACATGTCAATGAAATCTGGTGAGAAGTTACGGGCCAAGGCAGAACTCATTAGTTTTTGAGGCAGATAGTGCCACCACCAGTTATAAACCAATTTACTTTTGGCTCATCACCATGGATTTATTAAGAGAACTGCACATCATGTTCCAAGCTGGTACCCATTCATTCCAATAAAAGTTCTTCACCCAGTCCACACGCCAAAAAACTTTTTCTTTTCCTGGTTGGCTTCCATTTTCTGCTGCCTACAGCACATGTACATGCACACGAGTATTTGTCCCTGAAAAATAAACTGGTGTTCTGCAAAGGTGTCATACGCTTTTCTAAGTTCTGACAAAGTTTTACAATATTAAATCTTCATGGGTTAAACATTCACAGCACAAAGAGTAATAGACTAACATTGTGTGCCATTTAGGGTTTCCTGTCAGTAGTTTTACAGATCTCTTTTGATGTATTAATTGATCCATGTGCTGATGCTGCATGTACAATAGAATAACATGAATAACAGCGATGACAGTAATGGGCTCATCCCCCACAGTAACGTAGTTATCATCTCAGTCCTACTGTGAGTTTTTCAGTCTATGTGCCCGGTGTGCAACTTTAATTTAAATGTGGGGACATCTTAAAGGTGGTTTCCAGTCCTCCTACATTCATCATGTTTCTGCTGACGAGCGTGTTAGCAGTAGTTCATCAGCTGCAGTAGTTCTTACAGTAACACTGTGAGTAATCCACCTTACCAAGCTTCTAGAACCACATATTTCACAAAGACAAAATTGCCAGAGAAAGGCAGCAACACCTCTAGTGCCCTGCAGTGATGATGTCAATGTCTGCTGTGAATGACGTGACACCATTCAGCAATATGTCATTGCCAACAATCACACATAAATGAATGTATGTACACATTTTAGAGACACTTTAGAGTTCCATCTGTTATCAGACCTTATAGAATCTTCTCCATGTTTATGATTCACATCTGCATACATACTGATACCTGAACCTCACTGCAAGATATATAGAAATGAGAAATGCTGTCTGAAATGTGCTTCGGAAGTCTCAGTTAGAATGACAGCCGCTCTACACTGGGAGGCAACTGGTTATGACCAACAGCCCCAAGCCTGCAGGCAAACCACTTAAAGGCCAACAGCAAATATGCATATGGAGGCACCACCGACATGCAAATAAGCATGCAAATAATGCTGTCCTCATGCTGCGATTTGTCTTTTCATCCTCCTCACCACAAGTGTTCTCATCCCTCTCCTCTGCTGCCTTTGCTCAGTAATTGGTATTATTCAGGCAGATGGGGAGAAAAATGGAAGGTGTCAGTGAACGTGTGACCGAGAGCAAAATAAATGCATTGTGTGTACCACTCTGCAAACATGTGGATTTGCTTAAGTGCAGCCTCTGCAGCCTCTCAGGCTGCCTGATTGGACCTGAGAGAGAAGCACTATTGAATAGCTATTGAAATTCTGTATGAGGATAGATGCTGCTATCTGTCACACAACATGTGAGGTGCTCAATAGGTCCTTTTCACAGTCTGAGGAGCTGTTAGACCCCAGGTTGGATGAGTTTTCTGCCTCAGTTTTGATGCAGGCAGCAAATGGATGCTGTGCTAATCCTTTTGTAAAATTTGAAAATATAGACAACTGTGTTTACATCTCTATAGCCAAACTGCTGAGCACACAGCAGCTAAGAATGCAGTATAGGAGAAAATATATAATTCACTGATATTTTAGGCTCCTGAAATATGGTTTGTTGATTTTCTTAGTCTAGCAAAAGTGCCCAACATTTTACATGCCAACACTACTCATTCATACACAAACAGACAACAATTTGTTATTACAAATAAGCGTACCATGTCCCGACTCTAGACATAATAGTGGTATCAATCTTCTCATCATACTCTCAGAATGAAAACAAATAAGCTCATTTCCCAAAGTGTTGAACCACTCCTCATGTTAGCTGCTGCAGGTACATGCTGTTAATCTGCTTTTCAGACAAACTCTGATTGTACAGTAATAGCAGGGACAGACATGAATTGGTATGATTTTTAACATGTAGTTATGAGTTATTTGAGTTACTTTTACTTTTTATGAAAGGACCAGTGTGGAGGATTTAGTGGCATCTAGCAACAATTTAGCAGATTCCTACCAAATATGTTCGCTCTTGCAGAAAACATGAAAGGCTGTATGTAGAGCCAGTGTTTGGTTTGTCTGTTCTGAACTATTGTAGAAACATCTTATTATTAATAATAATTATTATTAGTTAGCAAAAGCAAATAACATGTCATGGTCACTATTTTTTTTTACTGTGGATGGATTTACACACTCAGAATTTGGACACTGAAAAAAAAAAAACATACGCTGATCTGTGGCAGTCAGATGTCAATGGTCGTATAAAACAGGACAGTCAAAAAATATAGTGACAATTGTATGTATGTCTCCACCAACCAGTGAAGTTACAGTTTGCATCCTTGTCTGTCCAGACTCATATAATATCTGTAGTCAAGGGATTTAATATGGAACTTACCACTGTATTGACCTGTAACTTTGAGGGAATAAAATATTTGAAGTGTATTTTTCTGGCAAAATGGAAGTTCTCGCTATACATGTGTAATTCCAGTGAATAATTTACAGGGAGAAACATGCGTCTTCACTTCACGTCTTTACAGCAGAGTACGGAGGACTGATAGAGAGCTGAACATTATGGTGTCACAGTGAAGTTGACCTTTGACCTTTTGGATATAAAATGTCACCATTTCATCATTTTATCCTGTTAGAGATTTGTGTGTAATTTTGTCATAATGAGAAATGAAATCTTGAGTTATGGCCAAAAATGTGTTTAGTGAAGTCACAGCGACCTTGGCCTTCGACCACCAGAATCTAATCTGTTCATCTTTAAGTCCAAGTGAAGAGAATTCACCAAGTGTTTAAGAATTCTGAATCACAGAGATCCTTCAGCATACAGTCATGAATGTGCACAAAAAATTAGGCTGATTGGTCCAGTAGTATTTGAGATTAGCCATGGACAAGCTGTAGGTCCAGTGATCACGCACACTCATTCATGCACAATGCAATCACCTGATCCCCTCCCAGATCACACCTGGCAGGGATGAAAATGGGAGGCAGGAGATAAAATGCACTATTTAGTGAAGAAGGAGTGATTTCAAACACTGCCAGTATTCACATAAAAAACATAAACAGTCAAGTACAGTGTGAAGCCTTGACTGAAGGCCGCTTCATTAATAAATAGAGCCATTCTTACAAACTGCACCCTCACATCACCATCAGTTATTATTCCCACTAACGGTTGAAGAACCAATCTTCAAATGTGTCCACAATGGACAGAGTTCATCCTCTACAAGCTGCTTGACTGTAAATGTGGATTTTCAGCAGCAGTGTTGATAGTGTACACAGAAGCCCAACAGCCTTGGTTCAGGGTTACTCAGGTTCATCCGTGTGGGCTGAGTGTTAGAAACAGTCCAAATGGTCTGTTAATCAGAGCACAGAGTCTCTGTTGGTGCTGGCACCTTCACTGAAATCAGGCTGAATGACCGCCTGTAAGATTATTTAAACTGTGCGCTTAAAGACGTACACATGATGAAGTGCAGGGTTGTTGAAACCTGTGAGAACTGATGTTTGTTCTTTTCCTCAAAGAACCCAAACTGGGTTGAAAAGATGAAAGTAAAACTGGTTTCAGGAAGACAAACATTTTCCCGTCTTGACTTAAGTTTTTTACATTCTATTTTTGCTATTCAAGCACAACTTTCATTCACATTTATACCCCTGTGCACTCTCTCACACACTTTCACTCATTTGCGCTCCTTTATCTTCTCTGTCTTGAGGCCATACACACTTCGTTCTGTTATCCTGACTCTGTCCCCTCAGTTTCCACCACTGTCATATCATCTATTTGTCCTCCTCTTTCCCTCCCTCTGTTTCTCTGCTCTTTCTTTCCATTTGCTGAACTATGCTCCAATTAGTTTGGCCCCACAAGGCAGCAGTGTACCAGTGAGGACACTTTATAAGGACATCTCCACACACACACACACACACACACACACACACACACACACAAAATTACACAGTGCTTTATTAACCTTTAGTTATGCGGACCACCTTATTGTTGAACAAAGAGAGTACATTTTATATAATTAACACCACATATATGAATATATCTGCTTCACTACCATTACAAATTTGTAGAGATAAGAACTTTGTTAATCCTGTAGAAAATTATTGTGTCTGAGATCACAATTACAATTACATAAGAATAAAAACAATATAATATGAAGTAAAATATAAAGTGTATACAGAGTAAATGCAAAGAAACAGCGCAGAGTAACAATACAAGTAAGATAAGTAACAAAGTATACTAAAACAGAAAAAGTAGTATTGGCAATGACATTGACAAGTAATGAAAGGTTATATTGCACCAGATATTGAATGTAAAATTACACAAAAGTAAAGGTAATATTGAAAATGATAATAATAATGAAAAGTAATATTGCACATGATATTAAACATAGGGATTATTAAAGTATGTATTATCTACATTAAAGAGAGGAATTTTGCTTTTCCATTGATATGTACTGTATAAACATCTCAACAACTCTTAAGAGGATGTTTTATTGAAAAACGCCAATAAATATTGTGAATTTAATTAAAATGACTTTATTACACTGCTCATGCTACACAACACTATGATCGTACAACATAGATTAGTTAACTGCAATACTGTAAATGCTATGATCATGCTACCAGTTCTCAGAAGGAGCCTGTCATCATATGCTCTATTTTCAGATTGACATAAATGGGGACATGAGCCTGGTTTGGTTGGTTACAGATTACATAACCATGTTTTCTTTTGCCCAGAAAACATATGATGTTACGCTACAACTGTGACTCACATATGTCACATCTGTGCCACAGACAGGAAAGGAGTGATTGTTTTAGGTTTCTTCAGCACAGTACAAGTTAGACCCACACTGTCACAACAACAACAACACAACTTGTTACATCCTCAAACAAACAAAAACAAATTCAAATTTCTTATTTTAGTTTTCGCTTTTTTTTTTCCTTTTCTAATTAAAAAGTTTGTGGTTATCTCTCTAAAATAACAAAAGAATATTTCATATTATTTTCTTATTTTAGTTTTATCTGCTTCTTTTATTTATTTCTCATACTTTCTATACTTACCCTTACTAATTTCTGTCATTGTGCAGTTGCAACAATAATTAATAATTAATAATTATTGTACATATCTTCACCTTTTAGTGATGAAGCAAAATGGTGATGATTAAAAATTGTAAAAAAAAAATTATTAAAATTCTAATTGCTCATTACAGACTCCTTGGCTGTTAAACATTATCACTTTTTTGTTGGTGAAACAAACAAACAACATAGCAGCTCTTCTGAATATGTACAGTCACTCACTCTCCAGGACTGTGTTACTTAAGAAAAGCCAAACTGGGTGACCACTACACACTCACTTATTGGATGGACAATCTTTCTGCAATTGCCACAAGGTTCAGCAATTGGACGAATATATCAGTGATTGGCTGAGTCCATTGCTGGTTGCTTTTTTGGGGGGGGCAGTTTCTGGCATTTTATTTAGCTAATTTAATGGTCTGCATGGTGCATTAACGATTTATTTCAACCAAACCCCAGCTGATGGTTGTTATAAACAGTGGAAAGACAGACCGAGACAGTTTTGGTGAGTTTTATTTTGTTTCTATCACTCAAGTTTAGGTGAAGTGCATTTTACTGAGGTAACAAGGCAATTAAAGCTCATTTTAGTTTGGTTAGAGACATAAACTTGAATTCAGATGGTGACTGGTCTTATTTTTCTGTTAAAATAAGGAAAATCTCTTGACATTTTGTGAGTTCATTTTGTTTAATTTGTCGTAGCTCACACACATCTGCCAGCTTTCGTCTTATCATGTTTGACCAAAGCTGTCTTCAGTTTTCTTGACTAGCAGTAGCTGCTGGTGTGTGCGATAAAACTAATTTTGAGCCATTACTACTTTGATTCTGATGGAGTGATGACATTTTTCTATTGATTATGTAGTCTACTACTCTTAGGTGATTTGTCTTTTTTTCCCCAGTTTTTCCTTTGTTTTGCCTCCAGCTAACACTGTGAAATAATCATGGCGTCTGCTCCAAAACTGTCCATATAGTAAACAATAGAGTGTTTATCATGAGAAGTGGAAGATGAGTGTATTCCAATAAATAGAGAATGGCATTGCTGAGTTTGTAACCATCTGAGGAGTCATGTGATGGCCTATCACATCCAGCCAAATGGATGGGAGAGGCCACATCTGAAGAGTAATTCACAGTTAATAAAAAGAGGATTTCTTTAATATGGTGGAATTGAATAACAATATTATTTACATTGTTGACTTCAGTTGCTGAAAACTGCTATCTACAGTGCCTGTAGAGGTTTCTGTTGAGACTGTGAACACATTACAGCACAGCAGCATCCTATGACGCATGCCATTTGACGGCCATAGGCCCTACTGTGGCATGTCAACCAATATATAGAGATATCAGGTGAATGTGGAGTGCTGCACTGAATCCAGGAGCCTTTTATGTGTTATTTCACTGACACATTCCCCTACTCAAGAGCCGGACTCTACATCTTTTATATAATTTTATCCTTCTATTGGAGGGGTTGTGAAGAAGTCATGTTATCAGATGAGAAGAGGCGCAGTGGGGTCGAACAAGGCAGAAAGGCTGCATTTTTGGCTCGTCAGCACTATGAAAGAGTACAGAGGTTAAGTCTGCTGCAGCACATTGACCTGTGCCTGTGGATTTGGATCAGGGCTGGGCTATATAGCTTATAAATAATGATTTGATATTTAATATATTTTGATATACACATATTCTCTAAAATGGCCAACTGTAAATTCTTAAATAGTTCAAACTCCCCAACAGTAGGACGATGTGGGTGATATGGATAAAAACAATTATCAAATATTTTTCGGTAAAACCTGAATGTCAATATTCCAACAATATTTTCAGGATTGAGATTAAGTTGGGGCTTTCATAAAATATTAACATAATTATTTTTTTTTTTATAAATAATCATATATCATCAGAAATGTGGATGTAACAACTAAGAGGGTAAAGGCAAATAGTAGAACAGCTAGAGCAGTCTGGTAAGTTCAGAAAATTACAGCACATTACTATGATTCAGCCTTTAAAACCAGGAAAAGACAATACTTATGGATGTACAATTGATCAAAATATTATGTGAAATCTCAATACAGCCAAGTGCAATATTCAAATCACAGGAGCAGGAGCTGCAGTTTTTGGATGAAAGTAAAACGCGTCATAACATACCATTATAAATGAAGCTTTGTGGTGCTATAGGGATGTCATATTCTACAGACATAAGGGAAAATGCTTGTTTGGTATACACTCCAGCAAAAATCACATCATCATCATTGTTTTTTTGTTTTATTTTGGTCTTTTTTTGCAGTAAAAATGAAATGTAAAATTTACTACTCCTACTAAAATTATGACTAATATTGCAGTAGGTGCCAAAATAATCTGATACCATAACACAATGTAATGATATCCAAAATTTAAGACAATATCTAGTCTCATATCACACAATACAGCCCTCTCTCTGGATCTGCATCAAGATACAGCTAAAATAGACAAAGGGAATAACATAAAAAAATAGTCAGAGACAATCATGGAGTTTATTTATGTTCAGGTGCAGTGGCTCATAAGTATACTTCAAACAAGAGGACAATAAAAGCATCATCCCTGTCAGCAGTGAACAGTGGTGTCTTTCATGATACAGTATATGCTGCACATGTGTTTTCTATGTAAGTCTGGCACACACGTATGAGCAGCTCCTCTTTATCACAGCAGGTTTAATCCAGCACAGAGTAGTTGCATATTATTTGTTACTCAAATAAAATGGTGCATGTCTTTATGTCTGATTTGTCTTTTATTGGGTTTGAAAGCTTTGAGAGAGCTTTGCAGTCTGCCCTAACTCAATAAAACCAAACATTCACCTGTCTTCTTGTCCTTTGAAATATGATTACACTTTGGCAGTGCACCATCCACTGTACTGCAGAAATGGCCCTCTGTTCAAACCAGCTTTACTTTGCCTGTACTTTGTCAGTGATATTTCAGTGCTGATTGAGAATGAATCTAATTACAAATAAGTAAAAGAATATTTTCTTTGCTTTTGATGTGAGGAACACAGGCCAGAAATAAATAGTGCTTACAGTGTATGTGCAGTGTGTCAAAGTGGAAGCAACTCAGTCAACTCTTTTTACTGCGTGTCTAGTTTCTATACGCTTTTCGTCGGGAGAAATAGTTGAGCAGAATTACTGTTCAGAGACGTTGCGCCTAAATCTGGAGCTTCATTAAATACAGAAAGTGAAAGTAACAATCATGATGCTGTTTTGTATCTCTTGGGGCTTATACATGGATTGTTTGAACTTTCAAGTCAGTCAGACTCACATGGGCTTTTAAATATCTCATTATGCTGTAGTTTAACCTATAAAGTAACACAATGCAATAGGCCATAATCACTGACTTAACGTGTATGTTACCAACATTTCTTTAAAATGGCACGATGCATTCAAGAATTATGGTAGTACATGTCAAATAGGCCATGCCTTTAAGGATGTGGCGACTACTTTCCTCTCATTCTCTGGTATGTTTCTGCTTCATCACACTGCAGAAATCACTGATGATGTGCTGTCATGCAACACAATGATTTGATTCTCTCTTAATTTCATGATGTTGCTCTGTCTTGTCGATGTTAAGTGTATTTATTGTACCTCTGTAATGTCACTAAAGACTTTTTTAAGTAATTGGCATGTTTGGAAATTAGCCTTGCCAAGTGTTAAGCTAACTGGCAAGCCCAACTAGCTTGCCCTGTCTTAGTGTGAACACACAAAGTTACACAATGTGCATATCTGTGACAAGTCATATACATGCAGATATGCAGTAAAGAACTTACATCCAACTGATGACTGTTGACTGGAGCCCTGTAGTGGTCAATTTTCAGTAAGGCTGGACAATATATTGATATTATATCGATATCGTGATTTGGCATAAGTATTGTCTTTTCCAGGTTTTAAAGGCTGCTTAAAGTGAGCTCTTCTATTATTTGAACTCAGTCTTTATCTTTCTACATTACTGATGATTATGTGTTTGTGGGTAGTTTAATCTACATCAATGCTACATATTCTATAAGATCATCATATGTTTTATATGTGACCTTTGACCACCAAAATCTAATCAGTTCATCCTTGATTTCTAGTGGTCATTTGCACCAAGTTTGATGAAATTCCTTCAAGGCGTTCTTGAGATATCATGTTCATAAAAATGGGACGACCTGAAAACATAATGCCTGTGGCATAAAAATATCAAGATATTATTTATAAGCTATATCACCCAGCCCTATAGTATAGGAACAAATCTACCACAGTGACATCTACGAATACACCCTCCGGTGTACACGCACACTGGTGGACAGCACCCCTGACCAGGTTCAGTGCGTGCTGTTGTCATTAAAAACACAAAACGTACAAATTGTAGTGCAAGCAAAAACATATGGGGCTGCTTCTAGTATTGTATGAAGTCCATATGTGAGCAGCTACTCATTGTGCATCCATGACCATGTTTTAAAATTAGATATTGATTGTATATTCACTCTCAATAGTCTGCTGATTTTCTAATGATAACATAACAAAACCACTTCATCACCCTCAGGCTATCATCGCAATGTGTCTGCCTGCCTCCTACATGTCGCTCTGCTTGCCTTCTGATTTATGTCTCTGTATACGTTGGTGGATGACGTCGTCACTCTGCATGCAGTACAGTTTTGAACATAAAGGCAGCATTGTGCCAGGTTGGCCCTTGTTCCTTCCTGCAACATGCACAGTAGCATTGCTCAATATAAATGCTTGTATCTCCAGGGCATCGCTTCATTTCAGCAAATGAGCTTTCCTATTCGCCACGGAAGCACGCCGTGATGCCTCTGCATGCATCTTCTCTTCTTGTTTCTTTTCTTTTTCACCAGACTCAGGAATGAGGTTTACCTCAGCTGAACTGCCGCTTTCAGACACCTCGTAACCCGGTCCACTTAATGCATCGCTTCGTCCCGGAATACATAAAAAGTGACCACTTCTTCAGGTGTTCTTCAGGGTTACCTTCTCTCTTCTTCCCCTCTTTATTTGCCACTGTATCTCTTTTCATCCTGCCTTGCTCTCACCCAGTGAGAATGTAGGCGTACTGTACAACTGATAATAAATTTACAAGACCCATTTCTTTGGCCAGAGTGCAGTGAGTCACTGGAGGGCTGTGAGCAAGATAGATGTGTGTGACCCTTCAGCAGTGCTCTGTGTGAAGTGATGTCTACAGGACTTTAAGGCAAATGTACACACACTAAACAACCAGTTATGCGCACACACATATACACACACGCATACAAGCACAGATAATATGTAATAAATCATAAGTCTTTCAGGGTGCAGGGAAAAGCTGCTGTTGCCTTTTTAATGGTCTCTCTTACTGAAACGCAGCATGTCTGAGTGCTGGTGAGTCACAACATAGGTTATTACCACACACATCTCAGTGTGTGCTGCAGCATATGTGTGTGTGTATCTGTGGGGGACTTTGGGGATGCTTTTGTGTGTGAATGTCACGATTTCAACGTGTGAAGTTTCCAGATGAGAGAACCCACATTTCTTGTGATATTTTCAGCTATGACCGTCTTGTAGCTACAGTACACGTTCTGAAATAGATTGTTCATGTGACTGCAGAGCCTTCACCTGCTGAGCCAGCCATGTGTGTGTGTGAAGTCAATTACATGAAGATGCATGTTGTGTTTGTGTGTGAAACTTTGTCTTTGGAAGGAGACCTCTCTTATGTTCTCTTGACCTCTTTTCTCCTCTTGTGTTTTTTTTTTTTTTTTTTTTTTTTTTTGACTAACAATCTCAGCTTTCTCAGGCTAGATGATCTTTCCCAGATGTTCACATCCAACAGAAATGGAGCATCAAGAACAAAAATCAGTTTGTAAAGTGTGACATGATGTAGATTGTGCCCTAGAGAGTCCAGTGATATTGACCATTCAGAGAATAGTGCTCTGCAATCTAAACATTGAATTTCCATTTTCCTGAAGATCTTTGATACTCTTGAGTGTCTGGCATGACATGTGTCCACTGAGGTTGGTGCTGCTGTCCATCTGATTCAAGATAAATACAGCATAGAGTGTCTTCATCTAGTCTTAAGGCTCATTTCTGCTTAATCTTAGATACTGATACGGATGGAGCCATCTGTCTGTACTCTGCATTGACTAATTCCGTATTTGCACAAGTTTTCTCATATGGATACAAACAAAAAGGAGCTGTAGCTACCACTGGAAATCATGGGGGCAGTGTAGCAGTGTAGCCAACAGTTAAAGTTAAACATGGCCACAGGATATGACAAAGAAGTTTTAAAAATTCTACAATAGTGAAAACATGTTTAAACGTATTTGAGGGCTTCACAGACCACTGCCTTCTTTTGCTTCTTTCTCAAGAAAGATCTCCTCCAGCATCACCATATTTTTGAAACTTTTTTGGGGTAACTTTTGACTCTGAGCAGCACCCTCTGTTGAATGTATTGTTAAACATCCATTCTAATATAACAGATACATGGAAGTATGTGGGCTGTGACGGTCACACTGTTTATAACAGATGTTTATATTTTTGTGCATAAAGGAGGCATAAAGGGGCCTTTGGGGTTGTGGTAAATAGTCGGTAATCCATTACCATGGGAACCAAATTGGTCAGCATCATTCACATGGATCGTAATAGCGTGGATGTTAACATGGATAGTGTCAGCGGTCACTCTTGCAGACATCCTGGACGACCAGGATGTCAAAATACAGGCAGAGGGCAGGGTCTCTGCAGAGAGAGCCATCACCACACACTTCTACTGGATCATAAGTGATGATTGAAAGGGATTATGTTTATATGAATCAAGTTTTTAGGAAAATGTTGCATATTATGCCTTTAAGTTATGGGGTTAGGGTTATGAGAATTTTTCTCCACCTCCTTCACCTGAAAAGAAGGACCTCAACGAGATGGGGGCCTACTGACAGTGAAAGGCACCCAACCTGGAGGGGATGGCTGTCTCTCTCCCCCTTGTAGGTGAGGTGGATGAGTATCTGCTCTTCCCTAGCCTCCTCCACATGCCCCTCAGCTAATAAGTTGTTTATGTCCCACTGGTTAAATCATGTTACCCTCCAGCAGTGCCCTGGCACACTCATCGACAACACTGTTCTTCCATCATGAGGTGGGACAGCATTATTGCCAAAGCATAGCACTCACTATCCTGTTCATGCCAATAACGTTACCCCGCAGCTCTTATTTCCTGCTTTTCCCACGGCTAGCCGCTGAGCTGGACACTTGGAGGGGGTGACTCTCTCTCATCCTCGCCAGGGAGGTGAATGAGGGAACAGCAGCACCCGGTTTCTGCTCCTCCCCAGCCTCTTTCACATGTCCCTCGAGAGAGCCATCCCTTCCTAGTGAAGTGAGAGGGCAAAATTAATTTCAGTGGGACATAAACATCTGGTTACCAGTTAGCACAGCTGGATGCTCAGCAGCTACCATCCTCGCTTAGGTCATGCCGAGTTAACCCCGCCCTGACCCACAGGAGTGTGGCGCACACTTAAGTCAACTCAAATTTTATTTATATAATGTTTACCCCAAAATCACAAAACACAGTTTGCGTTTGATGACACCTATTACGGTCTCATGTTTACAACAGTAAACAGCCCAGTATAAAGTAGTCAGCTCTTCAATTCAAAAAGTCAGTTGGGGGATGGGCAAGTCCAAATTTTAAGTTGTATCACTGGCCACTGAGTGGAGGAAGATAGAGTTACATCATGGAAAAATAGTGAACAGGGGATAATAGCTCCAATAAGGTTAAAGGACTTTCTTCTTATAAGTATGTTTATGAAGAAATGTGGTTTGTATTAGGGTCCAGTTTTAACAGTATTTATAAGTACAAGTATTTTGAAGCAGCAGAAAAATTTCTCAAAGTTGGTAGTGTTTGGTGTATATCTTCCCCAGTATGGAATAATGGTCACCTTTTATCTGGGGGGAAACCATTTACTAACCGAGCCTGGGAGGATAAAGGTATTACAATTCTTCAAGATATTAATGGGGCAAGCACAATCCTTACTTCCAAGAACTTATCTCCCAATATAATATTGATAAACATTCTTTTTTCCTTTATTTCAGAGTCAGGTCAGCTTGTAAAGCCTACAGAGTTCCATGTGAATCGGCCTTACAAGCACGTCCTATTTTAAGTTGGATACAGATGCTATATATATATGTATGTGTGTGTGTGTCTGTATATATGTATATATACACATATATACATATATATGTATTAGTATGTATGTATGTATGTATGTATGTATGTATGTATATATATGTATATGTATGTATGTATGAAGGCTTTGGGGAGACACATATCTGAAGTGGGACAAAAATTGGATTCATCAGTATACACATTTGAAATTGAAAATTGTCTGGATGACAGGAAATTTGAAATGTCAGAAAAATGCCAAATACACTTTAAATCTGTGCAAACAGTGCGTGAAAATACAAACATGGTGTGAAATATGTCACTTTCAGTGCACTGACTGTGTTACTGACTGTGACTAGATCCTGACAGCGGTGACCCAATGATCTGATGAATATTTTGAGTGTAGTAAAAAGGTTTTAGAATAATCCACAATATAGATATAATAACAACAACCACTTAGGAGCACTCAGGCTGTTTGCTGTGCTGCTGCATATAAACTAAATGAGGCAAGCACAAGCACAGCAGGAAGTCCTGTTAAAGACAGAGATAAGCATGTTTCAGATTGTGTGATTACACAATTACAACATCATGTTATGTTTGTTATATCACTGCCATACTCCTTACTGATGTCAGTGTTGCACAATCACCTCCCTGATAATGGTTACATGATTTCTTTCATTAGAGAAACATAACACACCTTTGAAAAGCTTCTCTTCAACTTCTCCTTCAGTTTCCTGGGATTTGTTTTTCTTTCACAATATTCAGACTTCAGCAGTTGCATAAAGCTCTGTCATGCTGAGCAGAATTCTGAAAGTCTTACTCAGCAGACATATTGGATTTTGCCAAAGGCTTAAAATGCCAACAGGCTGACTCAGGGAGTAGAGAGGAGATCCCACGTTAATTTCAGACCTGTTATCTCAGCAAGTCGTTCAGTCTAGTACATAACATGGTTTCAACCAGGCTTTAGGGAGAATCCTGCATTCTTCTGTAGCTTTCCAATAATCTCCCCAACACAAATTGAACATCTCATTCGAATATTCATGAGTGGGGAACTGAGAGGCCTTTGGTCTCACCAGCATCCTGGTGCAATATATCAGGTTAAATGCTCAGTAGAAGTGCCTTGTTGCAGGAACCTAATTTGTTTTCTGCTGTTTTATATTCAACAGTGTTATCGCTTTGTTTCTGAGGCATTGTGAACATGTAGAGGAATTATTTCAGATGTAGCAGGAAACGAATTGTGAGATTTTTTTTTGTGCTCTTTCATAAGATTTTCATAATGGCAGCCTGTAACATTCACATACAGATATATGCTGAGGCAAACACAAATCCACTCATTATTTATCACATTATTAAATGATTAGACAGAAGACAAAGTGTCTTGGATAGATCCAGTGTTACTTCCAGCATCACTTTGTGAGAACGGGCTCCCATCATGATCCACAACTGACAGCGAAGCTTCGCATTGAACCTCAGGGGGTCAAATCAAGGAATGAGAGTGAAGACTCTTCCAAGCGTCTCATTGGCTACTGCTGGTCTTCTGTCAGTGCTGGCGTGTCATTTGTATTATCATTCTCTGACACTCTGTCAGTTGCATGTTGTTCGCATGCCTCACATACGCTGCACAGTTTCTCTCGTACTGTATCCCACTGTGTGTGTGTGTGTGTGTGTGTGTTTTGTGTGTTGTGTGTGTGTGGTGTGTGTTTGTGTGTGTGTTTTGTTTTGAAGTCTTACTGTGTGTTTCTTCAGGTCTCACTGGCATTACCTGCTGCATACAGTACTGTACATGTGCACATACAATACAATGGTGAAAATTAACAATTTTAAATAAAATGTCTCACTGCAATTTATTTAATCAATATTGCGATTGTGACATAAATTTTCTATAAATTCTATGATATTTTACTGGTGTGTTAGATCGCATCAAGTATAGGTCTACTTGGATATAAAAAAAATCTGATATATTGATGCCATTTTTGGTTGATGTAATTCAAGGTTTATTTGTTCTCTACTCTCAGTTGGAGAGAATTTAATTTCTAAATAAGTCTATCTTGTATTCTGCAAAGCATTTTATAATTGGAGCTCACATTTAGGAAGATTGTAGTGATATTGACCCCTGGCTACTCAGTAGCTTTCAGCACTATTCAAAAGTGCCATTTTTATACAGATATGGGCTACATATTTGCCTACATATGGCAATAATGAAAAACTAAGGACACGTCTGACAATATTTATTCATCAGACCCTGATGATACAGTTTACAGCTCCGCACTAAAAGGGGCAGTTGAGATCATTTGAAGTAGGGATGTATGAGTTACTAGCCTATAGATAGATAGAAGCAGGAATCCCAGTGTAGGAAGTTAAGCAATGTGCAGCTGTGAACAGGGTCAGCAGCAAAATGTATTTTATAAAAAACAATACTCAATACCTCTTTCAGTACCACGGCAAATAGAGACAAAAGTCATATGCGCACACAGTCTACAAAATTTCTTTCTTTAAAAAAAAAACAATAATCTGCACACAGTGCTGGTAAAGAAAGAGTCACTGAACACTGTCTGGTGTTACGATGCTCCAAGCCAAATTTCAGGCAGGAAAATAAAGACTGAACTGCACCAAGCTCTTGAACAAGCACTTAGACTTTTTCTTTTTTATAGCTTCTGTACTTTCGATACTATTGAATATTAGTATTGTATTTTTTTTCTTTTTTTATTTGGTATTGAAAATGTATTGAAGTATCAATAATTCTGACAACCTTAGAATAGAGATAGTCTGTTTTCTATTAAGACTATGTAGACACCAAAATGACAGACTGGTGCTTCTGTTTTTGTGGAAACCATTAAAGCTGTACTGCATTTTTTGTTTGTTTGTTTGTTTTGTTTTGTTTTCTTTGGTGGCACTTCCAATTATAGTAAGCAATTCTAGAGAAAGATAGTCAACTGTTTGAGAACCTAAAGCATCAGTATTTGATGATGAGGGAATGAGGCTTGAAAATCATCTTTCTCCAGAAACACTTACTGCACCTTTAAGTGGAGATAGCACAGACACCAGTATATAAGATGGCAGCCAAGTCCTTTGTGTGAATGTCAGTACCTGAGGTCTGAGTATTTATGTTTTTATGTGTGATATTCTATGTCATTTAAGCCTGGATGAGTGGTACCCCTCAAGAGCAACATTTTCCCTGCAGTCTGGGATGTCTTGATGATATATTTTTATCCAGTGATGAATTTAAGGTCATCATAAAGATTGTGGTGATGGAGATGCGCTTGTTTTTCTTGAGAGGCCACTATGTTTGAATAGCTGTTGTTGTCTTACTGTGCTTTTTTGTCTTATACGTTGTATTTAAATATGTTGTGATTAGCTGCTACCTTGACCAAGTCTCTCTTGTAAAAGAGATTTTCAATCTCAATGGGACTTCCTGCTTAAAAAAAGGGTAAAATAGAAAATAAAAAATACTGCATGTACTCTGTGTTCATCCTACAAGATACACACAGTCTCACAAAGTCAGGACAGTGTTACTCTTTCAGTAACTGCTGTCATTATCACCCCTGCTGCCATCATGGCGATGTTGCATGTATGAGCATTTCTGATAAATGGCTCTCCACAGGCCACAGAAAACTCACATACAATGGTACCATCAATACTAGGTCAGACATTCTGATAAAAAAAAACACCTCTTTATCACAGCAGGTCCTTTCAAAAAAAGGGCAATTTGAGTGACAAATGAATTTTACATATGAAGCCCAATATGTGGAATGAGCCGTGGCACCTCATGTAACTCCTGTGCACTGCTGATAACAAAGACGACAGTGTGGCACAGAGAGAAAACGAAAGCTTTGCCTCTTTAGTTATGATGAATGTGTTATTCGTTTGACCTTTTGGAGGAGTTGAGCAGTTAGAAATCAGCAGCTTCAAGAAAGCCTTCCATAACCAACACTTTAGAGTTTATTAACGCTGCTAAAGCTGAGGAGGGAGCAACTCTCACGAAGAGTGCACACACACAGCATCACTTGTTTCTCAGTATAATTAAGGATTATTTTTGAACAATTGTCACTAATCAAGGAGGTGCCTGCGGTAGTTGCAGTGGAAAGCATGCAGAAAATTGCGTGAGCAAACAGGCACGAGAGGAAATGAGTTCAGCCTCTCCACTGGATGTTTTCCCAAAATGAGCAGGTAGCTGGGTGTCTGACTCAAGTCATTGTGTTTTTCCAATAGCAACGGGCTGTGTCTAAGGTATTAAAGAATGATGCCTGCTGTTACAGTTATTGTGTTTGAATTGTTTCAACAGATCTGCGCTTTACAGAATCTCCTCTCTAAATGGTTGTTGTGTTTAGCTAAAGTGTTTTCAGCTGTATTTTTCATTGAATCACACATCCAGTGGCATCTGTCTTGAGTTTGATTTAGAGGCCTAAGTCGTCTTAATGTCAGTAAGGACAAACTCTTTAGTTCTGAATAGCAGAATGAAAGTTTTGGCCTGAGTCTCAACCCTTGCCCGTCGACGCCAATCCCTCTCTCTCTGTGTCTCTGTCTCAGTGTCTCTCCCTTCCTCTCTCTCTCTGTCTCTGCTGTGAGGCCCAGTAGTCGCAGCCAGCTGTTCCACTTCAGAGACAATTAAAACAAGCTGTTCCCTGCTACCGCTGTTGCTGTTATTTCAGTACCATATCTGTTTTAACCCAAAGCACCAAACCAAAGCAGCCCAGTGATCAATTTCCTGTCCCAGCGAATCACTGATATAATCCTCCTTTTTATTATTATGATTATTTTATTTAGGGTTGTATGAGACACTTGATAATTCAGTGTATTATCTACAGTAGATGCCGGTTAACATGCCTCAGTTAGGAGAAGCTGAGAGGGACACCAGCATGGAAGCTAAGCAATAAAGTGCGGTGGACACAGTCAGCAACAAAAGGTATTTTGGCCACTTGTGAACGGAGCACACTATATTTACAGATTGCCTTTTTTGACAGGACACTGCCACTGTATAAGCATGTTTGTGTTATTGTGTGACTTTTGCATTTTAGAAGAATAGTTTAGATTCACCAAAGTCACACAGTAACACAAACTAACTAGCAGATCAAGGCAGTGGTAGACCATCAACCCCTATGTTCTGTGAGGTAAAATTACAGATTTTGCCTATGGAATTTGGTTGGTTTGCAGAGTGGTATTTGACTTTTATGATAGCAGCTTCCTGTCAGATGGCAAAGTAACATGATGGAAATATTCTCAATATAGCGTACACTTAAACTGATATAGATTGTTTTTGTGGCTAAAATACCTTTGGTTGCTGACACTGTTCACAACAGTTCATTGCTTAGCTTTCATGCCAGTATACTTACTGTCAGTAAGTACCACATATGACCTCACATAAAATAATCCAAACTATTCTTTTAAAAATTAACCAACATGCACTTTCAACCTGACCCAAACTAATCAGATTCTCCCTTTAAAGTAGTCCTCAACCATCTCCATCTGCTTTGTTTTCTCTCCTCTATGCAGCAGTTTATTTCTGACCATCCATATGAATTTTTTATCCCTTGCTTTTTGACATGGCAGCTTTGGCGCAGCCCGGGTGGTTCAAAATCGTGTGAGGCCAGAGGGTCACTGAAAGTTCACAGTGTGACACAAGCAAGCACTGAATCATCAGCTTAAGTGTAGAAGCACCAGGGGTATAATTGTGTAGATTGAAATGTCATTGTCTGAGGTCAGCATGAGGTCAGTGACGACCTTTGCATAAAGTTCATATAGGGATTATAGGGGGTATTTTGCAGGTGATATTAATACACTGCATGTTTTAAGCATACCTGCTGGCTGCAAGATTACTTTGTCTAAAACTATCTGGGAACAAGAAGCCATGATGATGTCGGTTTCAGAAAGTTACATAAAGTTCAGATACTCCTCCTCTCCTAATCTTAATTTCAATAGTATTTTTTATAACCAAATGCAACACCATGGCTGCCTTTTTTCTTGCCATTTTTGAACAGAAATGTTTACCAACACTGGTGCAAAGAAGACCCATCACTTCACTGGTTTAGCTTTTTTACACTGAACCAAACAATGGCATTTTATACAGAAGCTGACTTGACTTGTTTGCACATCCTCCGTCGGCCTAATGGTGGAACAACAATGCCTCTCCTTTCCTTGCTAGAATGGCAGAGCAGAATATCCTGCAAAATTCCTGCCCTGAACAGGTTATGTCAAAGGAGCTTATGACAGCAGGGTTTTTGCCCTCCTTTGAGTGTGGTCAGTCAGAACAGCTATAAACACTTTAGCCTTTACACATGCTCATAAAACACATCATACAAACTAATTCATTTCATGCATACTGATACCTTAACACCAATGTCAGCTGATGTTTACGGGCTCCTGATGCTTCTCCGCCATCACTAGTTTAAGAGCAATAATATATAGAGAAGTCTGGATTGACTTCACTTTGTGCATGCTGGTGGTCACAGTAACATGATATGAAGTTTGTTGTGTTGCTGCCTTTGGCACTGCTCTTTTGAAACATCAGCAGACAAGTAGTTTTCCACCTTCTGCAACTTTTTTCAAGAGCAGTCTCAGTCTAGTTTGGATCAAATCCCCTCCCCTTGTCCTGTGCACAGGCACAAACGTAACCTGTCACTGACCACCTGGAGTAGTATCGTGTAGCTTGGTCCGAGCCACTTTTTGTCTACGATTTACAGAGCCGGGGCAGGGTACAAACATCTGATTTTTTTTTTCAGCACACACATAATGGGGAGCTGGAGGAGATATTCCCTGAATTTGATTTTAAAAAAGTGTTACTGGATTAGAAGAGCACACACCACCTTTAAGACATGACAGGTGTTCACCTGAATATTTCCAGTCCACAGGTCCACTACACAGTCTACTACAGTAATATTTATGGTAACATTTTTAGATTTGATCAAGATCAGTTACTGTCCAAAAATTAGTGACCACTGTGGTAATATAGGGGGAATACAGTGTATTTTATATTTTATTATATTTTCTATTTATGTGGTGCAGACACACAGACAGGCAAGGATGCCTCTGGATCTGGATCCACCAGACCAGTACAAGCTTCAGCTGGTGTGTGACACACTGCAGTTTGGGCAGTGTTTGGTTTTGGCTTGTCCATTTTCAACATGGCAGCTGGATTGAGAAATTTTCTACTATCAGAATTAACCAGAGGTATTTCTGGTTTCCTGGAGCAACGCCATGCAAACACAGGGAAAGCATGCACACTCTGAACCACTAAAATATGTTTCTAAAAAACTTTTAAGGCAAGAAATTGGTAATGCAGTATCAGAATCTTGATTCATATTTGATCAGAAATGCGTGGTTTGACAGTTTGCTCTGAGTTTCATGAGCCTGGTGCATTGCGCTGGAGCTCATTTGCATAAAGTGGGTCTGCCTGGTCCGTCATCTTACCTTGGTTTATCAATCATGCACCGCACGGCAGGATCTCTGCTCTCCATAGAAAATGATTAGGATCCGTTGACGTTCTAACAGTGAAGTACACAGAGCAGCCTTGCAAGCTGCCACCTGCAATCACACCTGGAGGCCACAGTGGCCACTGCGCTAACCATTGCCTGCTCCCATCACTTTGATCCTTTCACTTATGCCTGTATTTCTTCTCATTATGCTCTCTCCATCACCTACAGCAAGCCCTGTGACAGAGTGGGGAAATGGAAATAAAAATAGTATATCAAGTTGATGGAGAATGTGGAGGAGAAGTGGCATACAAATGACAGGGAGTGCAGCGTGGGAGGAGAGACGGCTGGAAAGGACCAACTAGTTACCTCTTACAAAATCTAAATTCATTGCTTTGTTTGAAAATGTAACAAATGTGGATGTTACGGGTCTCGGGAATGAGAGTCACAGTAACAAATATGTAACCTGTATCAGGTAGATAAAATAGGAGCAATTAGGACACAGTGCATCTCTTTTCATTCCAGATTGCTTTTGAGGAGACGGCGAGACGTGCGTTCTCTGACTGGTCCCCAGAACAATTGCAGTGAACATTAAGGTTCCGCCTCACTGCTACCCAAACAAAATGTATTTTTGTCACTCCATAAGTGCAATGAAAATTTAATTGATCTTCAGTATTATTTACCCCAAAAGTGTAAATATAATTATTACTTTCAAATTTGATCACATAAATGTGATGACTATATTTTGGGTGAGCCACATGAACATGAGTCACATACCTCAAACAAGTTTTATCGGTCCTTGAACCAGATGTGAATCACACACATTGAGCTTTTCAGCTGCAAACCCCCACAAGTCCAGAGGACTATTGACCCTGTCCTCATTACCTTTTTGACCCTCTTTTAACGCCTCTCTGGTGGTTATAAATTCTTATACTCTGTGGTTGATTTTGGGTGCTTTTGTTGTTTTCCACTATAAAAACAAAAACACAGCAGCAGATTTTTCTTTTGCGTGTCTCTCTCTGTCTCTCATTTTTCCGCTCAGCCAGAGCATTGGCTAATGGAAACACTGTGGAACCAAAAAGTCACATTACACTGCATCTGATGCCAAATACAATGCACAGATGCTACTGTAAAATGTGTTGCTGTTGCTCTGTTGTGGTGAAATTCAGAGTGATGTCACCACCATTTATACCAAAAAAATATACCTTAAAAACTGAAACCTCGGCGCTTGGCTGATATAATGTGATATGCAGCTTTTCTGTCTGGATGTGACAGTTCACATTTCTCCTGTTTGTAACGGTAATGAGGCAATAACGAGCTAATTTTGGATTTTGGGTAATGTTTCCAGACGCTTAAAAGTTTTGGGTGTTGAATTCTAGGCGTGGAAAAATGTGTGTTCTGCCCTGGCATCAGTCTCCCTCCTTCCCAAAATCCAAAACATAACTATTAATGGAGACACAGCAAAGCTGGCTCCAGGCGGATGGCAACTTTTACTTGCACTTTTTCCCATCATAAGTCAGACCTTTGTATGTTGTTTGCTCCACTTGGCTGTTATTTACAGTGTCCCTTTAAATAACTGAATCAAATTCCTTTCTTTGAAAGAATGTACGACAGGCTCATAGCCTGAGGCTCCACAATTTATTGCTTCGGCTGGCAGTTACTGTATTTGCTCTGTTTACATCCACTCGGGACAAAACATACTGAAGTTTTATCTGAGGAGGCATGTTGCTGCACATGCAAGAAACATACAAACATACACACACAGGCCTCAAAGACAGTGTCACCTTTGGGTGTGTTTGTGTGTGTAACTGTATGTCTGCACATCAAACAAATTTTCTTTTCTGTCAGTGTGTTCTTATGGGTCCCACACAGACACACTGTATGTAGAGTAAACAGCATATATGTCACACAAAAGTGACATTAAGCTTCTGAGCAGTGTAGACGTGCTGCCAGATAAAAGCTTGAGGCAAAAGGCAGTTTTTACAGTCAACTCAACAATATGAAACATCAACTTTACTCTTCAGTTGCTTTCAAAAACACTTACAGGAAGAAGCGGTTTGATAAGGTGGTCCTTAGTTGCAGGTAGGGTTGGATTTTGACCTGGTTTCAGGTCGATGACTCACTTGATGACTCACTAAGATTTAACAGATGTCAAATATAACAAATGTTTTATGTTTTGTAGTCCCATCTCAGGCTAAAACAAATGTCCAGTGTTCTAAGGCTAAAGAATGTCCTATATTCTAAGGCTAATGACCATCTTATGTTCCAGGACTGTAATGTACTGTGCTCTAGGCTAGCAAACATCCTATGCTCTGGGGCTAACAAATGTCTTATGTTCAGGGGCTAAATAATGTTCTGTGTTCTAAGGTTAACAAATGCTTTATGTTCTGAGGCTAATGGACCTCCTGTGATCTGAGGTTAAAGAATGTCCCATGTCCTGAGGGTAACTAAAGTCTTATGTTCTGGGGCTAAAAAATGTCCTATGTTCTGCCAACAAATTACTTAACAAATCTAAGAAATCCGTTATCCTCAGAACATTCATAGAAAATGGTAAATGTTTATCTCTCCTTACTTTTGTTGTAAAAAACCACGTACTAAACACTCTGGTTGCAGATTTTTGTGTTGCACACAACAGTGTGATTAGATACACTCTGACTCTTTGAATTTTAGTTGTTTATTATTATTTTTCCCTGCAAATGTTGAAAAAAAGCCTAAATATGTCCAATACAGGATTCAAAAGAGAGAGTATGGCTCCAGAGGAAAACTGGATTGTGATTGTTTTAAATGATACTGAACCTTAGCTGTCTCACTTTTTTTCCTTATAGCAAGTACATTTCTCAGAGAAGAAAAACTACAGGAAAATGCACAGCAATATTCCATATGCACTTAATGTGTCAGGCTGTTTCAAATGCGTGTGTGTGTATCTGTTTTCATTGCATCAGCTGAGCCCCCCAGAAGCCCTGACTCTGTGGTGGAGGGGAAATGAGGGCTCTGCTTTCCTTCGTTGAGCAGACTGAGAAACTGTCAGCCAGCCAAACAGACAGACAAACAGTCGGGCTGGATGAAAGACAGACAGGAAGAGAAATTGAGTGGACAACCAGGAAGACAGTGAGAACCTGTAGTCAGACAGACAGACAGACAGACAGACAGACAGACAGACAGATAAACAGACAGGCAGGCAACCAGACGGCCAAGTGGAAACACGCCGGTGGTCCCAACCAGTGCCGCCAAATGACCGTGTAAGTCAGACGGAAAATAAGGAGGGGGAGGAAAAAGAGAAACATTGCTACAGTCGTCCACTCTCTCTTGCACCCCCTCACTCTGTCTTGGCCTCAGTCTCAGTTACCCTCTCCTTTACCTTCTCTTCTGGCATTTTGTCATATCCCCTCCTCTTGTGAGCTGAGCCTTACTTGTCTCACTTTCCTCTTGTCTCTTGCCACCTCCTCATTGTCGTGACCTCCTTGGCCTTAATCTCCACCTTTTTACCACTCTCTTACATTTACCTTATCCTCTCAGTCCTGTTCCTTCTCTCTGTCTTTCTGTTCGACTGAGTCTTTTTCTCTCTTTTCCCTCCCACCTGTCTGGACTGGCAGCCAGGCAGACAGAAGCAGCTTCGTAGCTAGTGAGGCGTGATTGTGCGATAATGAGGCCCGGCAAACAGGAGAGGGAGAGCTGAGCTTGCCGCAGCCACAGTCCATATATTCTTATAGCCAACAACACCCAGGGTTGGGATGAAGCCTAACCACCCTGCCAGGTTATTTTTGGCCTCTGTAATGTCTTCTCATTAACAGCCATATTAGTGTAGCTAATAGAATCTGGAACGGACCTCAGACGCAGTTTTTATTTTGCAGTCATACATTGTATGTACTTAACTGACTACCGGTGCACCCCTGCACCCCTGCATGGTGGCCACAGCGTGTGCCAGAAAGCAATTGAGGTGGGGTGTTGAAATACAACCAATAAGGGTGCAGATGCACTTGCGAGGGTCCAATTATTGGCACCGATCAGCCGTGCAGATATGAAATAAAGATATCAGAGATGACTGACACAAAATGACCCTTCCCAACTGTAATTTTGAGCCGAGGCAAAGCTGTTATTAGTGTTTGATTGACCGTGGTATGTGCATGATTTCCGGAACAGTTTGGATTCTGCGGCTGAACATGTCAAGTGCTGATTTTTGAATTGCTGTGCAGTGTCCAGCCCTCCTTCCACTGTTGCCAGCATGATCACGCACTTGTTGAAGTGGGAAATTGAATGATGTGCGTGCGCTGTTGTGCACGTGCCTGTGTGCATTCAGTCAGTTGGGTCGATCTCACTAACTAGACAGCCTCACACACACATATGTGGACACACACATACACTAATTTCCCGCCAAATGGTGTGGTTTGGATGACATGCAAATCACGCCATAACTTCTCCCTTGTGGAAAAAGAGAGTGCTGCTCTTGTTGGCAGACACTGGCCTCCTCTCTTTCTCTCACACTCACGCTGGGACGGAAATTCTTCAACTTCCAGTCTGCCCTGCACACTTTGTGCTCGCAGATCAGGCCTGCTCCCTTTTACTGCCACTGGAAGCACAGTGAGCCTCCCTCAGTGGCCCCAGTCGTCTGGCCCAAGCATCCTCTCTTCCTACACAGTAGCTGCTCTGTAGCATTTCACTTCCAGTGCTTTTTCTTTATTTTCCAGGCTGAGGTCATCACTCCAACTTGAACTCCTGTCCGTTGCAAATCGTACTGTTTGTTTAGCTTCTTTAATCTAAAAACAAGAAGTATGAGCATGAAGAGGTTTCTCAGGAACAGACAGACCTGCAGAGCCAAACCGACTAAATTTAATGAAGTGCAGAAAGACAAGCTAGCTGAGAGGAAGATACCCAGACAGAAACTCAGAGATCCAGGAACACACCCTTGGGGGACACCTGGCAGGAAGTGGGTGGGTCCAAGCTGCCATTAGGTTGTCGTCTAATGGCTTGTCTATGTGGAACCAGTTTGGTTGCTTCTGGTTACTGGGCCCCCATGGGGAAATTGGCCTCATTTCCTTGGCTCCTTCCTCTAACCTCCCCTTTCCATCATATACACCAGGGTGTGATGCTATTTAGAGTCCCGTCTTTAGCTGGAGAAGTCTGTAAAATAGGGGAGTGGCCAGATTCATTTGCCACAAAATGGACTGGAAGTGAATAATGAGGATCTTACTGTGCTGTCATTTGTTTTAAAATTTGAACTGTCTAATGTTATGTTATCTTACTATACACCAAATTGTGACTGCATTAAAAGATCCATGTGCTGATCTCAAATGTGCTGTGAGTCTGACCTTTCAAAATAAAATTTGCTTTGATGACAGCAATGAGCTCAACCCCACAGTATTGCGGTAATGAGTGCATACTGGCTACACTCACTGGTGCCACTAACTGCACAGATTTTGTCCAATCGGAGAAATTTCCTTATGTTCCTAAAAACCCCACATGCTTGGAACATTCTGCTCGCCAGAACAGATAGAAAAGAGATGAGCTGTCAGTCCTGTGAGATGACTTGGTGCTCCTTAGTGACTGAACTGTTTCAGAAGAAATGGGCACACATGACAGATGGATCTCTGCCCCCTGAGTCACTATGTAGTGTTTCCTCCCTGCTCATGACTCACCAACCATTTACAGGTCTTGCTTGGATTTGACACGAAGTATAACAGTTTCTTTTTTTCTTATTGCTGTTTGGTGGGTTTTCAGTAAATAACCAGCATTTCTTACAAGATTTATTCATCTGCACAGGCTCAAAGGTTTAGAAGGCAGATAGTCTTCTGACAACTAAAGCTGATGCCAATAAGGAATGGCTAATAGCGACTGAGTGGATCTACAACATGCTCTTACACAAGAGTTGAGATGCCTTGACATGTAAAGATCAGGCAGTATACTGTATCTGACCTGGCTGAACACAATCTATCAATAACTCATTACTGACATGGCCTTGAAGTGACTGATCTTAGGGCTTCTGCAGGGTGTCAAGTAAAGTAGGGTTGGGTTACTGATAGCATTCCCTTCTGTCATTCCCAGCATTCCCGTCTGTCACTCCCAGCTTTTTATTCAGTCTTGCTAGCTGTGGCTTGTGGCCACAGTCGAGCAGATGTGGCTCATGAACATTTTAGGGTGACATGTCAAAAAGTGCTCCAGTCTAGCTGAATTTGATTGTGTATGATAATAGTACAATTCTAAGAGATTAGATTAGGATAACCCTACTATTACAGTATGCAGAGCAAAATGTTATTTTCAGCACACTGCCTGTTTTTCCAGCAGGTTGTGGGCTAAAGTTCAGCTAAATTGGCCCCCAAATATGCTGACCTTGATGACCTTTGTCCAATTGCATTCTGGCATTGGCAGGAGATTAGGACAGTGTTGATTTCACTGTAAAGAAGAATAGAAAAAAAATACTGGCAGTATGTACCTCTACTTTCCAATCCTGCTGGGACTTGGGTAAAAAATCAGAAGCATTATTATTGTTTAAATTCAGATGTCTGCTTCAGAAGTCTGAAGCAGTTTGATTAGATGCTTTGTTTGGTGGATTGGTTTGCATCCTTTGCTGTACCTTGAGCAAAGTAGGTGCTTGTGATCTGAAAGACATTAAAGGCCACTATAGATGCCCAAACATACGCACACATGGTCAGCTGAAGACACCACAAATGCGTAGTGGTTCTGTTTATACTACTTTCTTGAGTCCAATTGGAAGACATGTTAACATGTGTGCAGATGGTATTCCATAGCTTGTTGTAGGGTAGTGGCCTCATGGACAACACCACGCTGTCAGAGCAAACTGGTAGTATGTGGATGTCCACACAGAGCTTACACATAGATCCTCTGAAGATTAAATTTACGCCACGTGGAATAGGGTTGGGATAAGAAATAGCCTTATACTAATCTGATTATGATATTCTGAAACATCAAGTGAAGATGATATCAGATATCAGAGCTTTTCACCAGTAATAATGTGACTGTCATTCAAATAAAATGGGGCATTAAGTTTCAAGTCTTTTGCATGTCACTTCCATTCAGTACTGAAATACTTCATTCCTTATTCCATTCTCCACCCTGTTTTGTATAACCATCCCCCAGAAGCATTTTTCTGAATTCAACATCAGTTTTTGAGGGTGAGTGCAGCACTATCAACCTCCCCTATAGGAATCCCCTTGATGCTATCCCTATTTTGATCAGTAACTACAGCTAATCATTACCTCTGCCTCCATGTTTTTCTCTCTGGCACTCTGCACTCAAGGCCTTGGTTTACGTGCTTTGACGTTCCCCTCGCTAACAGCTTTGAAGACAGTCAGTGGATACCATCGGAGCCTTGAGCCTGATAAACTGAACGGCTGAGTGCACTAACACATGACCTGATACATATTCATTGAAGATACCAGCAATTTAATGCATTGAACCAGCAGGCTTGAGATGGCTTTCTAGTGATATTGATCCATCCTGATACAGTCTGTAGAGCCAGAGGGAAAATAACGAATGCAGCACTGTCTCAGTCTTTAATGTACAGTGTTACAACTACTTTTATTTTTATTTTTCAATGACACTGAAGAGCTAAATACAAATTAACCATGTTAACTGAGTCAGCTGAGGGACTATGTTCCTCACTGTTCTCTCGATGTTGACCATGAAAATACAGCAATGGATATTATGTCTTTATTCCATCTGGAGTAACAGCTAATGCCTCCAGTGTTCAGGTGCTTGAACACACTGTTAATTTCCATATTGCAGCAATGTACAAGAATAGGCAGTCATACACATAAATGTCACAGTCTTACTGACATATATACAGTACATATATGTGTAAATGCAGTATGAATCATATTGTGGAAGATAAAATGAACCAGTGTCTCAGAACCTGTTGCATGTGTGACATTATATACTGTATATTTTCATGTTGTGTCATAGGGCTGGAGAATATATTGATATTGTGTTGATATTTTGATACGAGACTCGATATTGTCTTAGATGTAGGATATTTTTTCTATCATGATATGTCATAAGTGTTGTCTTTTTCTGGTTTTAAAGCGATATTCCACCCTAGAACGATAATCGAGTCAATATGTACTCACCCCTATGCTGATGTGAGGATGGGTGAAGATCTTCAGTTCACTAAACAATCCTGGAGTTTCAGCAGGAAATAGCTTTGCAGCCAAATCCAGTACAATTGCAGTGAATGGTGACCACGTATAAAATGTAAAAAAAAAAAAAAGAACACAAAACAAACACAAAATGTCTCCATCCTGCTCATGTGGTGTAATCCAAGTGTCCGTGAGCCACGGCATTAAAATTTAACCCCGAAAGACGCCATTTACATCATGTTTTTAGCTGAAATGTCAACTGTAGCCTCTCAGACTGGAGCCAGATGCAGAAGAGATCTCACGATATTTTCACACGTGTATCCATTAAGAGATATACGAAGTCTTGCAATACATCGACGCCATGTTTACATGCTACCTGGGAGGCTGCAGTTGACATTTCAGCTAAAACCATGGCGTAAATGGTGTCTTTTGGGCTTAAATTTTAATGTCATGGCTCACAGACACTTGGATTACACCACACGAGCAGGATGGAGAAATTTTGTGTTCTTTTTTTTACATTTTATACATGGTCACCATTCACTGCAATTGCACTGGATTTGGCTGCAACCCTATTTTCTGCTGAAACTCCAGGATTGTTTTGTGAACTGTAGATCTTCACCCATCTTGACATCGGCATAGGGGTGAGTACATATCGAGTGGATTATCGTTCTGGGGTGGAATATCGCTTTAAAGGCTTAATTACAGTAAAGTGGTGTAATTTTCCGACCTTACCAGACTGTTCTAGCTGTTGTATTATTTGCCTTTTCCCACTCAGTCATTATATCCACATTACTGATGATTATTTATCTATTGAGATACACGTGTATATAATAAATATTGTGGCATACCCTAAAAATATAAGCCTTATAGCTCAGGCCTATTGTATCATAGCTGCCAGTTTTCTGAACAGAAACAGAAATAAAAGAGAAGACATGAGCTCTTATGCCTTCGAGTGTGCAGCACTTTAATTGTTTGACAATGCTTTTCCTGTTATGTAATTACATTGTCATTATTATGTGATTTTCTCTGTGGGAAATTCTCATTGGACTCCTGCAGAGATTATGAGAACATGCTGCCATCCATCAGTACGAGGGTGAGGGCTTTTGACTGCTTGAGGCAGTGATGTGTGCTCTGGGTAGACAGTGCCTCACCAAAGCTAAAAAAAGGTGTCGAGATTACCTGATAATTGGAGCTATTGATATTTTTTCACATTCCTAATTTTTAAATACATTTTATTTTTATATATTTTTTCATTATTTATAATTTGTCTCAGGATTATGTGCTCCAGTAAAACTAGTCAGAATAGTTGTTTTAAAAGTATGCTTTTAATGCTCATTCTGCTACAGCTTGCTCTTAAAAAACTACCTTTCTTGCATTGCATTAGCTTTAGCTTGTCTCTGAAGTTTGCATAACCATATCAATTATCCCGCATAGTTGCTGCCTCTAATTAATTCAAACTAATTACATAGTTTTAATTTGTTCCAACTTTATGTTGTGAAAAAGTGACAGCTGTAATCTGGAGTACAACAACTCTGTGTCCTACTGCTTTGGCAACAGTCAAACATCAATAAATTCTAATCAGATGCACAGTAGATGTTGCTATGTAGTAGCAACAACATTAAGGCAATTTCTAGTGTCCTGTTTCCCATTAGAGCCTCCCAGAAAGATGTTCTGTGGATCAAATACTCAAGTTTTCATTCAAACTTTACTGTCCCATAAGGGGAATTTACTTTGGAGACACTTCACAATAAAAGTACACAATAAAAACACACAATAAAATGACACTAGAACACAATAAACAGAGTAAAAGTTTTTAAGATGAAAAGAAGGCAGCCAAGAAATTGCCACAACCTGACGCATGCAGACAAACATGAGTTGACATGAGAAGCATGGAATAAAAACAGCTCTGTACGGTGGCATAAAAATCACTTGTTGGTGCAACATACAAACTGTTTTTTGGTGTTAGTTGCTAAATCATTTTGTAATGATGCTGCAGTTTATTCTTCTTTACACCCTCCAGTGTTTCCAGGGGCTGATTCTTAACTCACAGTTAACTTTAACAAATCTGGAAGGAAAAGCTTGTTGCTCACATGAGTGTGTTTTATGTATGAGTGTGTGTGTGTGTGTGTGTGTGTGTGTGTGTGTGTGAGAAGGCGGATATACTTGTGTGTTTCTATTTAGTCCAGTACAGTTGGGCTCTGCTGCTGTTTGGGTTTAATCTGGGGGGATCAGGGATCAGTGAGGAGTGCTAATCGGCTAGTCCAAACACCGGGGCCGTGATTAGCTGCCCACTAGCCCCCACGCTAGCCACAGCTCCATATCTGTGCCATGATAGGATTTGCAGGAGGTGCCAGAGCCGGCGGGCACTCATAATGGGCTCCATTCCACGAGATTTAATGAGCTTTGCTCCCAGAGACAGAGGGATTATTAGGTCTGTGGTGAATAAAGGCCACCGGACCCGGCAGACTTGTATCACCGCAGCATTGTTTTGGTGGGTAATATGCTAATCCAATTAGCAGCGGTGTGCAGCAGGAGACGTCACATACCACAAGTCCACATGAGTCACACAGGAGAGAGCGTGTGTGGAAATATGAAAGTAAGGAGAAAATAGTCAATGACAGCAAACTTTCCACAGGCTGTGGTGGTCCTGTGGTCTCATGTTTCTTACCAACACCTTGCTGAACTTTTTTTTTTAAAGCAGACAAAAAGATACATCATAGTCTCACAATACATTACTTTTGCACAAATAATATCCTTATGGAGAGAGAAAAATTAAGGGGGTCAGAGAGGGGCAATATGGTGATACTGATATAGCCCTCTAGAACTTATAATGTCAAAGATTTTGCCATAATTTTATACTTTCCATTTACTATCACTCATTAGGCCACTGAAGAGAATGTTGTTGTCAAGACTCATGTATTGCTGCCTAGCAATTTTTTCTATGCTTTTTGCATCTATTTGATGAAATACTTTAAGGAATTTACGATGTACAAACATCTACATCCTTATCAGAGTTTTTAATCCGATTTTTAAAAATAGATTTATCTCCTGCATATCCATGCCATGTTATAAAATTATATAGGCCTATACTGTCATAGAGCATTAATACATACGCTAATCCCTAAAGGGGGTGGACAATCCTATATACGGTTCTTTTTCTATTATTACTTACTTTGAAAATCTGAAGCAGTTTTTTTTTTTAGTTTGCAATTTTTTCTTTAATTACCATGCATTTTTACACCACCTACATCTCTCAGACAGGCACAACATATGAAACCACTGAAAACCATTATGAAAACAGGTTAAAAAGATGTGCCAAACTGCTACCTGCATGTATAAACCCTGCTTCAGATTTTTGAACAGATCTGTTTATATGCTAATATAGAAAAAAGTGCAACACTCACATCTGAAATCAAGTTCAGTTTTTTTTTTTTTTTTTTTTTTTTTTTTTTTGGCTGGGGAGTAGCAAGGTGCAAAGAAGACCAGTAAATGTGAGCTCTTTCAGGGTTTCGTTCCCGGACAATGGCGCTGGAAGAAGGGGGTCCAAGGAGTCATTGATCCTGCAGCTCTACAGCCTTGTTTGACATTCTTTTAAAGTTGTGAATCGCTGTATGCCTGATAAGGTATCGTCCGAAATAATCCAGTAGGCCTACCAAATTTTGAAACTTCTCCAGATAAACAATACCTGCAGTCGATCCTTTTATACCAAGATCTAGGTACAAATCTAGGTAGATCTGAATTATTTCACCCGCAGCCAATCAGTGCAAATATCCTTCGATTTAATGTGACGTGTGATTGGCCAGTTACCTTAACTGCTAAAACCCATATAGTCTGTGGTGTGGTAAAGTCAAGAACGGTGTATTTCAAGGAGTTGGTTGTTCAGTGTGCTGAAATGCCACCAAAATATTTGAAAGTATGGCTATACAGCCTGTGGCGTCTGATAAAAATTAAAATATAAAATGCAAAAGGAATATTTCAGGATGTGATGGTATCGGATGAGGTATTACAAAAAATGTTTTTATATGAATCTGTGCAGCTGTCTGCAATGGCTCTGTGCAGGCTTGCAGTGCAAGTTTGCTGTTTTATGTTCAAATTTTACTTTTTGTTTGTGTTTTTGTTAGTCTCTCATTAGTGTTGTTAGTAATGAGTCTGTTCAGAGCATGGCAGTTTATGTTGACTATTATTTTTGTGCTGGTTTATAGTTTTAACTAGAGATGCACTGATTCCAATTTTCTTGGCGGATTCTGATTTCCGATTTTTTTTTAAGGGTCTGACCTGCCGATTCCGATTTTGCCGATTCCGATTTTCAATCTTTCCAAGAAATATAATTGACAGCATTCACAAACATTTTTGCAACTTTTCTTGTAAAACTAAATGTTCACAATAAAACACTGACTATTAAATAACTTATATATTTTCTCCAAAAGTGCTCCAGATTACAGCCAGGCCTTATTATAAGATTAAATTAATATTATGTATTAGAGGAAACGTGATCTCGCCAGATTTCACGGGATGCGATTTCACGTGATTTTGTGTAGAAGCCGATGTAAACAAACCGGAGACAGACGTGGTGCAACAGTTTGCTGCAGTAAAACTTTGCAGTGAGAAAAACAGAAGAAGAAGTTTAATGAGTCTGGATGAGAAAATGTTTGAGACGACGCATCAACACAGGTTGTTTATTCTTCAGCCAGAACAGGAGGTGAGATTTTAACTGTCAGTCTGTGAACAGCAGTCTGCTGCTGGCTAACATTAGCATGAAGGGCTAGAAAGTTTACCAGCTGTTTGGTGACACCGTCAGCTGTTCTGTCTCGGTGTAGACTGACTGTCTGTCTTCTCTGTATCCTGTCCTTGGAGTCTGTCGCTAACACTGACTTCATGTGAGCATGTGTCTGAGTGTGTGCTGCTATGATCAGCGCTGTGGTGGCTGTGACATTATGGCCAGTGTGTGCTGCGCGCATGACGCGACCATCGTGCAGAGTATGTGTGTGAATATGACGGCACAGAATCAGATATGTGGCGCTTGTGGCTGGTTCTGGTCTCTGGCCGGTCAATCGGTGCATCCCTAGTTTTAACCATTAGTGAGGTAGTTGTTTAATTTCTTGACACGAGCTGTATTTTACCACATTTTCTCTCAATTTCTGAACCCCCCCCCCCCCCCCATTTCTAGGATTAATCTGAAGTACCGGAGGCCAGTACAGTAGAGACTCACAGAATGTTTTTTTTTCTTTCTTCTTAATATGCAGCTGAGACCATTTAGCTGTTTCTGAGAACATAATAGCAAAAGTATAATAGCAATAAAACATAATTTTACTTAGTGCCTCAAAAAATGCAGCAACATTACAAAACACTTAAATCTGTAAATGTCAATTATAAATTCTGGGCAAGGTTCAAAGCATTGAGAATAATTTCAATCCATTTAATTTCATTTTGATGTTTTTTCGAAGCACTTTGGTCAAACTGGCTCCAGGATTAACTTGATTTGATTTCTTTGTTGATTTCCTAGGCAGCACGGTGGTGCAGGACTGTCACTTCACAGGACTGAGCCGATGCCATCATCCATTGCCCAGTGGTGGACGGTCATTAAGCACTGAGTCATTTACCATTTTAAAATTGTGATTTAAAAGCCTTCTGTATTTTAGGTAGTGTGCTGTTGGTCATTGCACTAACCACTAATCTCTGTGTCTAGTTTATTTTTTTTGCTCAGTTACATTGGTGGCAGCTGTGTGTCTCTCTTTTAGTGTGTTTCTATAAATCATGCCTTTGTTATTTGGGCTTTTGTTTTCTTAGGTTAATGTCATCACTGTAGGCAGGTGGTTAAGGCTGAACACAACTGAGTTATGGATATATAGTGTAGAGACCCCTTTAACCTAGCACAGGGATCTATATCAGATGCTCACCTGGCAGTGATGTGAGAGTTGATCTGTCATTTCAGGTTTCAGAAACCTGGAAGACCTTTTCATGGTTTTAAGAAACCTGTACGACCTGCAGTACTCCAATAGAAACCAGGATATCCAGGTTTCTGAACCATTTAGTGGCCTAAATGGTGAAAAATCAAGACACACCTGTAGGCAAACAATCATAAACTTGGATGCTATTATGATCATGTATACAGCAATATTAATAACCAGGTTTTTATCTTCCATAATAACGACATGTTCTGAATATAATAAAAAAACAGGGTAAGGCTCAAAACAAGGATACTAATGCTCATGTAAACACACTCGATGTGAGTATGAATGTTTGTTTGGCTCTATATGTCAGCCCTGTGATGAATGGTTATAGATAATGGATGGATGAATGATTTCTTTGTTTAGGATTGGACAGCTCATTTAGCTTGACCATGCTTCATCATAGACACCATGATTTATAAGTTCACTATGTTGTTTCCCTCAAATAAACTCATTTTGTTGCCTATGCTCTATTTTTACCACAGACTGATTTTTCCGTGTGTGTGAATATCTGTGTTCCTTTGTGCTGGTGCACACATGTGGGCATGCAGATTTTTAAACACAGCTTTGATTTTTGCATCTCCATTTGCATGTAATTTCCCTGCCATGACTCGGTGCGGCCCACCTTTTGGCACTGTATCCGTAATGTGCCAAAAATAAATGAGTAAGGGATGAGCAAAGCTATTGTATGAAGTGATGGATAAACCAATGAACAAGGTGATTAATTAGCTCTATCCAGGGGTAATGACTGGCTACACTTGAGGATTGGCTCATCTCGGTGCTCCAGGCACAATCAGCCGTGAAAAGGAGCACAATCGTCGCTCATACATAATGGAATCCAAATGCCTGGATTCTTGCATGCAGTGACATTACACAAGTCTTCCTGTTCTGTTTTCCAACCTTCATGCAGGTCATCTGCTGTGGTGACAGGGAAGTTCATCAGCTTTTCAGGGTCAGTCCGATTGATCTGGCTTGTAAAGGGATCAGAAGAAAGGATTCCTTCTCTCTGCTTGATGAAATGACAGATTTCTTTTTTACATTCACTTCAAAGTGGATCCTTTTATCTTTACAGTGCACAGCTATTGGTGCAACAGGGGTGGTATGTTAGCGGGAGGGCCCTTAATTACTGAATGAAAAACCACCTCAAAGAATTACAGATTAGAAAAGGGAATTGCATTGCCTTATTCAATCCAGCTCACCAATTTTGTTCAATAAATATGAAAAGCCGCATTGTGGTACACATACTGTACATCACAGAGTGTTTAAGAACTAAAACAAAACCAAGGGTATTTGGGGGAGAGATTAAAGAGGCATTTTTGAAATTATAGTCATGTTTTGTTTGGAAAAGTGAGGGGATGCGGAAATTTCCATCAATAGATGGCTCTTGGTAATATGCAGAGTAATGAAGACCTTTCCATGTCGTAAAAGCCTCTCATTTCTAACCACTTCACTTGGAAGGCACACTCAGCAAATCCCTCCTTTATGTCTATTTAATGTCAATAGGAAAAACAAAAGGAGGCTGTGGAGAATGGTAGCAGGAGGAAACATATGGCTAAACCCTCATTCTGCCAATCACAGCAACATGAAAAAAAACATATATGAAAAAACACAGACACCAGGCTGCAGCCTGATTTATTTTCCCTCCTTCATCCCAATTCCAGGAATTTTATGAATGGAAAATGTCAGGGGATAGGTTTTCCAAAGCCGCTATGGCCTGTGTCTCATGAGCTTACCATGCTGTTCTGGTGAGTTCATGCTGTCTGGAGCGGCAATGTGGAGCGCCACTGGAGGGACGGGACCCCCACATCCACTTTACATTATGCTGTTTGACTTTTAATTCACAACCTCATCCGTACCAGCCTGAGAGAGAGATACATTCTCCGAAATCAAGAAACCAACAATAAGGAGTGTGTTGTGGCTTGGTGGTCTGTGTTTGAAGACAATAATATTTTAGATTAATGATACACGGCAGCAAAGCCTGGAAAATACATAAGTGAAGTAATAGCTAATGAAAGAATAGATCTTTTTTTCAGCTAGTGGTCTGAACAAGCCCTCGGGCTGCTTCTCCTTTGTGCATCTGCTGGTTCCAGTGTTAAAGTTCAGTGTTTTGTTTCTAAATCTAAGCTAACATTTGACTGGAGCTTTTCTTCCACTGTGCCTTTTGTTCCATCTAAAACAATATGTTCCTTTTTAACAAAAGTGCAGTACACAGAGTGTCTTGACAACAAGAACTGTCATGCAGCAGAAAGCACTTTGGCCAATCAGTCTGATCTGCTGTAATGTCAATTCTTTGTTTCTAGACACTTTAGCAGGAAACAACACAGGTACCTCTACCCTTTCTTAGACCCGTTATAGAAGCAGTGTGACAGTTCATTAAAGATTTAAAGCCCCCACCCTCTTAAAAACGCTTCCTTTCTCTCTTTGGCACAGAGGCACTTTTTAAAATGAAACTTTTGTGTCACCTTGCAGAATAAAACAATTAAATGTGAGCAAGCATTTCAGCCACTCCTGAATTATTTAATATGTTTGCTCTCAGAGGGCATTATCTGTCACCCCCAGCCACACTGGTCAGTGAGCCTGTGTGTGTGTTTGTGTGTGTGTGTGCATATACAGCATGTATGTGTGTTGTACTGTTTATTTGTTGGGTGGGCTGTTAGGGCTTTTGCCACTTAGGACACATTTCCATTTGTTGCGATGTCCCTTTTTATCTGCTGCACTTGTTTTTCTGTGGGGTTAGTGCAAGACATTCATACGACCAGCATTTTTCAAAGTTCATAGTTGTGCCCGCTTTCCCCAAACAAATCTGAAACAACCACCACATCTCCTGCGCTCCTCACTGTCAATGGGACAGTTCTTTTAATGCCTTTGGGGCCCTTAAACAGGAAAAATGTTGGTGTGATCAGTAAGTTATGCTGCAGGTTTTCCCAACCTAAATTTGCTGACATTTTGGCACATGGCACCATCAATAGTATGCTGAATTAGCTATCAGTGGTTCTTGTTTGCAGTGTATTCATGGATGTACAGATAATTGTCACTGGATTACTTTGATCCTGAAAAACATAAAAATATAATGGTTCTCAAGCACTTCCTTGACAACCTGCAGTTATAAGGAGCATTTTTCTATGATTTCTACGTGGATTTATGGACATTTAATCGCGATGGAAAACTGGGAGATTGTGAGGGAGAATTTGAGACAGAAAGTGTAATAACTGAAAAACATGGATCATGGAGACACTTTGATTTGATGTAAAAACACCCAAGAGGTTGCTCTGCTGCTTTGAATTACCTCTGGTTCTTTTAGTCATTTTTAAACAGATTGTACACAGATATGTGTATAGTTTTTCCCTGTTGGATGGCACATGTAGAGAGAAAACTTCTGTGGACGGTGGAACAGCGTCAGCTGATTATAATGGATGTGCTCTGCTGCGCCTTACATGTTTTACCGCATCCATATCTTATTTATTTTGACTGTAAGTCATACAGAATCTAAAAAACATATCTGTGTGTTTACATTTGACAGAAATATGACTTAAACATAGAGTATGATTTCACTCTGCATTTCATGCAGTCGCACACTAAGTGTTTTAAAGTACCTGTGTGTGTGTGTCTACACCATCATATATTGTCTCTTATAGAGACCATCTTGCAATGGAATCACACCACCTGCGACTACACCCATCTTTGAACTTGAACTATGTGCCTGTGACGTTTCCTGCCTGCATCTAAAACGGTTTTGAGGCTATCATGGTTATAAAATCCGTCAACAGACTAACAAACACCAGGCAAAGTTCTCAGAACTGCTTCTGTGGTAGTTTCTGCTACAATAGGTGTGTCCAGGACCACATTCTGCTATGATATGCTGATATGATATGCTATGAGACACACAGACTCACAAGGTGAAAGTGCTGTCACAGCTGGTAAATATTGTGACATCAGCCACAAAATGAAGCCACAAAGATTCCAGTGTTCACAATACAGTGATGGAGTGACCTTGTGTCACCCTCCTGGTATTGTCACTAGACTGACTTTGTCTGTCCTTGCCGAGCCTGTCGGGCTGTAAATAAGCCAAACCAGAGAGGGGATGACTGAGTGCAGGCGGGGAGTCCAGGTGGCAGGGCGGTCATCACCCCCCCTGCAGGAGAACCTCTGCAGGCCTCGTCTAGCTGGAGAGCTGAGACCTGTCTCTATTACCATTGTGCTATAACTACTGCTGCGGACGCTGCGGAGCTGCAGACAGCCCCGAGGGATTAGCAAAACTCCTGGACAAGAGCCAGAGAAAACTTAGACAGAAAGTAAGAGCAAAAAGAGGAAAAAAGACAGAGACAGAGTGATGCTGAGAGCAGCGGAAGGCGGACGTACTGAAACAGCAGATCGAGGAGGACTGATGAAGCAGAGACAAAAAGAGAAAAGGAGACATCCTGCTGTCAGCGAGTAGTGTAATCACGACCAGATGTCTTTCTGCGCTCTCTTGACTAGAGGCGGATTTTCACAGTGATTCATTTCCACAGCCCGTGTTTGTTGAGGGATTTAGACCCAGGATTTCACCCTGTTGTCTCTGTTGTTTGTTTGGGGTCCATTTTGATGCATCGCTTTGAGTTTGTGTTTGTGCAGAGGCAATTCAGAGATCTGTGTGTATGATGGCTCTGAGTCCTCAGACGGGTGTGTGCCTGACCTGTCTGCCCGCAGAGCAGACAGGATTACATAACAGAGTGGTCTCTACACTGATGCAGACCCCACACATCATTATCCTAAATGAACTCCTCAGTGCTTCTTTCTGATACTTTCACTTCATGCAGGTGTTGCATTTGTGTGTAGGTGCATTTTTCTGTATTTACAAGTTTGTGCTCTGAATTTCTCTGTTTTAGTGAGGATTCATTTCATATTTCACACAATGGAGATGTCACTGGTTTCCCAAGCATCTATAGTACTGATTGTCACTCTTGGGGCTGTTAAAACTCTGGTCGTAAACTCTTCTGTACTCTTCCACTGCTTCAGACACAATGCATAAATTCACAAGAATGAAGAAAATGTAAAAGCCCATTTCTCAAAATTACTGCACCAGCAGAAGACAGGCTTTGTTATTTCATTCTGTCAGATCATCTTGTTCAAAGTTTATTTGCAATAAATAAACATAAAAGTGTAATAAAAGTGAAATAAAGTGTTCTGTTTTAATCTGTGCTAGAAGAGTGATTCCACAGATTGCACTGTTGGTCCAACACTTACTTCCAGAATGAGAAATTTCAACAAATATTGGTTGGATTACTATAAAATTTAGTAGATTTGGTCCCATAAGAGAAATCCTAATAGCTTGGGTGACCTTCAGCAGCTCAGCTTCAAATGTCAGCAACTCTTTGCTGGTACCGACAGTCATGTTCTACCCGAGATTATTTGTAACAATGTTGGTGATATTTAGTGACTCAACATCAGGCCAAAATATCCACCAATATTCATTGCTGGTTGTTTTTTTTCTTTTGGAGGTTTTCTTTGGGCATTTTTTTCTCATTTTATTTAGCTAATTTAGTGTTCTGCCTCCCAATAACAATGAGAATGAGTGAGAGGAGCCAGAGTGTAGATCCAGAATATTTTCACATTTAATTTGGTGAATTAAGGATTTATACCAACCAAATCAGAGTTGGTGATTGTTAGAATAAAAGGGTGGAAAGGGTGGGTGGGTGAATTATTGGGTGAATATCTTGGTTTTCTGTCAAGTTTGAATGACAAGTGTTTTACAATGAGGCAAAAAGACTGTTAAGTGTGTCTTAGTTTGGTAAATGATGGAAACGTGAAGTCAGAACATTGTGATTTAAAGGCCTACTTTTTTGAGATAGCGCATCCCCTCAGACACAAGGCAGTGGTTGTTAGTTCTGTTGTTGACATGTGGGAGAGGAAATAAAAAAAGGGTGTAGTGAGCAAGCTGCTGGACATTGCACTAGGTATCCATATCTTATTTATTATTTTCTTATTAAACCTGCCCAGTAAGGTACGAGATGGTCCACTACATCGGTGTGGGCCACTGTCCTTTCAATCATGTTATTCTTCTTTGTATTATTGCTTTCTTAGCTCAGGTTCCTTAGTATAGCTAGCCACCTAACGAACAATGATATCATTGTCCATTGACATTGTCATATGTCAATTTGGCAGACATCTGTTGCAGTCTCTTACTGGAATAGTGTTGTGTGGCTTGGTCAAACCGTGAGAAAATATTTGCTGAATTTGACAAAAAGCGTATTAAATTAGAATGCCAAGACATCGAAAAGACAGTTCTTGAAGAAAAATCACAAAGGCAGTGTGATTCAGCCTCAAAGGAGGCTGTGATAACAGCCTTGGAGTGCAGATATTTCCAACAGGTGCTAACCCTTTTGCCTTTCAACATGATTGGATGACACCCCATACAAACCAGTTCATTTAAAACATAATGAATGTAAGCTTAGAGCAGCATCATAAAGTACAAAGTCTACACTTTTGTCAGGAGCTGACGCATGCTGTATCATTTCTTCTGCGTCAACAATCTGAACAGGAGAGGAGCAATCACTCACACACATCCAAACTGCCTTGTCAGTGAATTACCATGAGCCATGATGCCTCATCTGCAGTCTCCACTACGCTGCATACTCAATTTTTAATGGCAGCATCACTAGACTAACAAACAGAGATTTGACAGTGCCAGGTGTATGTTTCAGCCATTGTATAGCCTAAGGGGAGATAGGCAGCCAGCAATGTCTCAGATCTAGAGAGGTTTGCAGGACTCTACACTGCTGCCACTTCAGCAGGAGCAGAACAGAGCAGGAGAAAATGATTGTTCACATGAAAGTAGAGATATTTTCCTTTTTGCATATAGTTATATTCCCACGAAAACAGAACTTGAATACTCCGGCACTGTGGTGCTCATTAACATGCAGATCTCACAGTAATCTTCATCCACACTGTGCTGAAAGATTCTGGTTTATTACAGCTTGGGTCTTATTTCTGTTGAAGGTACAAAGTTCCTTAATGAGATGTGGAATTGTGGAGACATTGATAAAAAGAAGTCAGCTGTGGTAAGAAATATACAATCAGAGAGGCTTTTTTAAACAAACGCTCATGTCAGGGAAAATTAACTAAATTTCAGGTGTGCTCTCTTTTGGTTTTACTTTCAGATAAGGTAGTCTAGTAACCAGGTAACCAGGCTAAACTGGCTGGGTTCTTGGCCTTTATTAATGTCTGTTCACTCGTTTCTTGGCCTGTCAGACTAGGATATAGCAATGTTGGAGAATGACCTCTCACGAACAACAACAGCATCAGTTATGTGACTTGGTACTGTTGTAATTATGATAGGAGCAAAATAGGTAGTCTGGTGAGGTTGTTATAGTCCACATAGGGAGGAGGACTGGATGGATGGATGGGTCAAACATGGTAGACTGTAGACCGTCTCCTATTTCCAACCAATTTTCAACATTGTGTTTTTTTAGCCCCTAACCTTAACCACTTTTATTATTGTAACCATGTTGATGAAGCTCCCTTAAAGGCTCTGGAAACATGGCTTTAAATAGTAAAATGCATTTATTTTTTTATGTTTTTTTTTTTATTATTCTCTTCAAAGAAAAAGTATTTCTCTGAGTAACACTGGTAATATCATTCTCATTGTTAACCAGGAACCTGCCTAGATATATCAGTCTGATACAGTAGTTGAGAGTATAGCTGACAACTTGTCATGCTCCAGCTTACTGTACAACAGCAGCTTGCAAGCAGGCTAACACCCGTGTGTTTTCAGCCTGGTAATTTGATAATGAGATTGTAAGGCAATGGCTTCCAGATGTAAACTCTCTTACACTTGTACTGTAGTGTGAAGTAGCTGAACTGCCAGAGGGCCAAGCCAAGTAGCTACTGGTTGGATACAGATGCTTTAACACCTGCTGCAGGAAAAGGTCACAGAGGAGAAAACAGAGATCATGCTGTAAAAATCAGATGTCGGAAAAAGAGTGTGAAATGTTCAAGTGACATAAATTTAATCAGCGTCTCAAACTGTTTGTGCTTTTGAAACAAAACCGGGATAAAAATAAAAAAGTGGATTTGAACACAAATGAGGCAGGATGGGAACTTGGAGTAAAATCACAGCCAGCTAAACCGGATTTTATTTTAGGGGTGTGGATATTTTAACAACTCTCCAAACAGTTTGTGTTGGCACTCTGTTGTTGTGAAAATCAATATCCAGCCTCTCAAAGTGTGAGTTGAAACAACACAGCATGTGTAGTATATTGACAAAAATAAATCTTTGCATGCAACATAAAATTGCATAATGTTTGCTGACAGTTGCACCAACATTCACGCACCAACATACAGCACACACATATATACACACATACATGAAGCCCCTGGGGCCTGACAGGGGACAACAGCCAATCAGTGGGAGCACTTAAGCATAATAAGCGGTCTTCAGACGAGTTTAAATCTTTGCTGGTGTGAGTCAGCATTTTGAACTACATCAGGGAAACAACAGAAGCACAAAGGAAAAGAGTAAGGAGAACTAAGAAATAAGATTTGTGTCTGCCTTTAAACACACTCACACACACTCTCTCTCACACACACACACACACACACACACACACACACACACACACACACACACACACTAGCTGAGTTAGAACTGATAGATGCATTAGATGTGATGGAAGAGAGCCAGTCTCTTCTGGCCGAAAACCTTTCACATCTGTCAAAGCACCGTGGGCAAATCCATTTGTTCTATCCAGTCCATTATTATTGATGCCCGCTTTGCACACAACTTTATTGCTCTGTGTTTGCTAAAAGCAATTGTGGCTAATTGTTTTATTCAGCAACAGATTCATTTGCTTTATCCCTCATCCCTCTGAGGGTGAAACCGAAGACAAGAAACTATCTGTCTGCAGCTTTTGTAGCACCTGTTTGCATAACTCCCCGTCCAGACATGGAGAAAAACAGGGCCTATTATTCATATTGTCATTCTGTAAATATGTCCATCAGTGATCATTGTTGTCAAATGTCTGCTTTGAAGGCTCTTGGGCTTTGAAACTGAGAGCAGTCAGACCAGCTGAATGGATGTCTGATTCTTAATTCAAGGTCAACGATACAGGAGATGGGAACGAGAATGTCATTGTCAGCTGGACAAAAGAGAGAACTGTAGGGCATTCTGTATCACTGAATGCCATTTTTAAATGTAGCATCACCAAGTATTCAACTCAGCAGCCTTGATCATTGCACAAATTTTCTCTGCCATTGTTTGTTTCCTCTCTGTTGCTGTTTGAAATCTCTCTCTGCTGGGCTGCCATTTGTCAAATGCAGCATGCTATAATGTCATCCCAAGACTGTGTCCTCTTCTATACTTTTTGCGTTCTTTGATCCTGATTAATTTGATCAAAAACTACTCTGAGGGCATTTTGTTTCCAAGGTTTTATGAGACCAAAATGTTCAGCTTCACAGGGAATACAAGGCCAAGCTAATCAGATTCTGAATTTAACAGAGACGCAGGTTGGAAGAGTGTCAAGAATGACAGAAAAGAAAACATAAGGCTGAAGATGTACTTGGTTTTAACTAAGCACGCACACATGCGTGATGGGTGCCTCGCGTACCCTTAATCCTTTTGGAGCGTGCTGCGTTGCTTGTGCACATCCTTAGAAATTAATATAATGTGTTCATAAGATGCAATGGGACATGAAGAGTAGGGGCTGTGCAAGGGCAGTGTAGGGGCAAAATGGGGATGTGAGAGGGTCAGGGGTCAGTAGGCACATCAGCAGTGACAACAACTGTGGAAAGTTCTAAACAAGCTAATTGGAAACAAATCACAGCCTGTTATGTGTCATTGTGGCATGTTTTTTCCATCATTCATCAGGCACCTGAGCTGGCTAAACAATTTTATCAATCACATTTGTAGTTTGAATAATCACCTGAGGTTTCAAGCCATCACCCTCTCAAAATAAATTACTATCCTATTGTATCAAGGCTATCGGAAGCATCACTCATTTTAGCAAACACCCAAAAGCAGCATTTGCTGCTAGATAGCACCAAGGTTACAAGAATCGTGAGGAAATCACATCTCAACCCAGTGGATTACCTATAGGGCATTTGGACAAAAGTGTCTGACATATGAAATGTCAATGTAAGATTTTTGAGTGTCAGTGCTCCTCACTACCATCATAACAAGGAGCACAAAAGCTGTTCTGTAAGCTCAGATGGAATAACACCTTAAGTAATGATGATTTAATCTGTCACCCATCTGTGTCTGCTCTGATAAGACCTCAAATGATAGAAGAAAATTGTTGCTTTCTCAATCATGGTAAAATCCCTGAAAATCCACTAAAGCCGGCAGAGTGTTTTTGTTGTCACCAAACGGCTTGATGACCTTTTCATGCTAATCTGTAGCATTAAGACACTCCTGTATAAAGAGACACACAACAGAACAGGCACCATACTGGCACTCAGATATTTCTTAAATTGCTGTTTCTTCTCTGATTTAAACCTCTTTGATTCATGTCGTTACTTGAAAACATCCTTTGTGAATGTGAATGTGTCTGTTTCTCATCTGCATTTGTCTTTTGTTAAGCAATATTACACGAAAGGGTGAGCTTTACTGTCATAATTATTACAACAGTGATGCGGTCAGGACCGATTGTATTCATATTGTAGGGCAATTCACTCTCAAAATGAAAAACAAACAAAACAACTTTTTGCTATCTCTGTTTCCCTGAAAACGCTTGGGGTCTGACTAATAACTAGAAAACATCAGTCATGTCAGTAGAGCTCCTCTGTAATAAAACCTATTTTACTACTCCAGCAAGTAGGTCGACCCTTAGTAACAAAGATTTTTAGTCCTTGTTAAGTCAGCAGCCAACTCACATTAATGCTGCCAAGGGATTGTGGGATTTCCCAAACTCAATAAATACCACACATAAAAACACAAAACTTTGTCAGTTCAGTCTTGCTGTAACTGAGATAACTGCTGAAAAAAAATTAATGGACAGATTAAGCTACTACATTGGTGTATTTTCAAGCTGGTAGCACCATGTCACAGACCCACCGGGAAAAAGCTGATAGAGGATGCTGGACAGTTTCTGTGTGATCCAAACATTTCCAAAAACTCCAGAGCATTGTAAAGTTCAAAAGTCAAAATGTATTGAAAAGAGATGTATTCATTTGTTCTTGAGTTTTTATCTAATTAAATATCCTGTTTCCATCCTTCGTTGTCTTTCAAAAATTAAAAAATATTCACTGTGGTCACAAGACTGTTTGCTCTCCGGCTTTTCACACCAGTCTTAACGAAATGGTCTGTAATCTAAGAGCACCATAAATTACATTCATTAAAGAATTTGATTTAATTATTCTATAAATGTTATTTTGATTGCTACAAGAAATAGCCTAACAGGAGGCCATAGCCTATATTGGCTCACTGTGATTCTTGATTTATTTTCATGAACAGAAATGTTTCCAAAACATCCCCTCTCTTGGCGGAGTAATATTTTTTTAGTGATGAGGACGGTGTGTTGTCATGCTGATTTGAGCATGTTCTAAGTGTTTAGTTGATTGATTGGTTGGAATTACGTGTTGTATAACCTGATTTTGGCCATTTTATGGTCATTGGTGTCACAAAGAATTTGCAATGCTCGCCACAGCAGCTGTCAAAGCTGGTCACATCTGCATCACACATCATTCATACATTTGGCTTTCAAAAATACTTCAGCTGAGAAGATAATGTCTGCCAGAGTATATTCTGCAACTGTTTATTTGGTTGCATCAGTTGTGTTTATTCATATCATATGAATAAACATCATATCATTCAGTACAATATGCAGCTCCCTGTTATAGATTTGTGTGTGTGTGTCTGTGTGTGTGTGTGAATAAGAGAAGCTTTGCTTGGCACTCTGGGCTCAATAACTTCTCACTGACGTGAAACATCCAGCCAGAGCTCACTCGATTATGATGCGATTAGTTAATTGGGTGAAGATGTGGAAAGTGAATTATGAGCATATCTCATGCTACGCCACTAATGGATGGAAAATACCTCCATCTCCAACCTCATCCTCCCCACACCCTTTAACCAAAAAACTTCTCATAATTTCCAACTTGTGCATTCTAAAGTGAATAGATTTAGCATCTCAGATTTATATCATCTTTCCATTTGGCTTCCTCGGCCTGTCTCTCATCATGGCTACGGCTTGAGCCCGGTTGTAATTTACTGTGAGGTTGTTATCGTTACTGTAACAAAAACAGCCAAGTGGCTCCTGTATTTATGTGTTTTATCTTCCTGACCCTGTGAATGCCCCTCATATGAAAAATGCGCCTGGTTATTAAAAACCAATCTTACACCATAAAATGTCTCGCTGTGTAACCTTTCACCAGAACATTTCTCTGTCACTCTGAAATATTGGAAAGCCTCTTTATGTGCCTCTTTCTTTCTGTTTTAGATTTCTGATTTCTGTGTTACACCACGGTGGCTTGAAGTTCAAATTACCTTGAACAGAAAAGTCAACAGTTTTTCCAGAAAACTGATTATCTGGCACCTCAATTATTGTTTCCACAAAAACCGAGCAGCTCTTTCAGTCGCACGCATCGGTCTGAAGCGTACCCACTCTGTAAAAACGCCATAACAAATCCCTTTAACAGAGACACTGAGGGCCCGCCAAAGAATGTGCTGTTCACCACTCTGCGACTGAACAGGAAGCGTGCTGCTTTTCCACACGACTCCACAGAAAATGGTTTTCCCATGAGTGGTGGCATGCAATCAGGTGCATGTGTTCACTTGGCCGTTAATATCTGCTGTCATTCGAGCCACAGAGATCAATAGAGCGGCATCAGGGAGGTGTTATCCTGCCGTCAATCAGGTCTCATCATCTCAATGCTGCCAGAGCGAGAAAGATGCTGAAAACCACCTTGAATGTTGTTATTAGCAGAGGCAAAATTTTAAGGCACTCCAATAGATTTTTAAGTTTTGAGCTCTACACAAACTCTCAAGTTTTGAAAAAGTTTTACCAACTACTGATCATTTGTTCAGATAATTTACTTTCCTTCTTTTGATAAATTAAGTTTTAGAAACTCACAAAATGTGTATTTCAAAAATTATTGTGTTAACTCAGAGAAGTAAAGGTGAATAATGGTTAATAATTTAATATTTTCCATCAAAACTGGGGATGCAATGCTGTGCTCATGTATTCATGCTCATACTCATAAAACTACTCCGCCCACACCTGATACCACATTATGAAAAGTAGCTGCTTCAACACAATGCTGTAAAGTTTTGTCTAATTTAAACTGCTTTGGCGAAAAAAAGCTACAGTCTGCATCTTGCTATTGTCCATAAAATTGTTAAACAGTCAGTGTAAAGCTGAAACAACCTCACAAGAGTGCACCTGTAGACCGCAGCCACAGTCCAATGAGTCCCACCAGGCGTAAACTGGTTGAACACCCTGGCTAATTAATCCAAAGAAGAAGAAAAAGAACACCACAGCCACAAGTCTGTACCCTCTTGTCTTGGTTTTCATCATTTTCCAGTCCTTCTGTGCTTAATAAGCCAGCTACAGCTTCTTCTTGTACATTCTTCCGCTTATTCTTCTCCAAAACGACATGACAGCACAGTATGCCAAACTTCACTCTGTCAGCAGGGTAAACACTCTATTACATACATAAATGTATAATTATAATAATAGCTGAAGTGCTGAAAATGATCATGAAATAACTAACATTATATATAAAAGTAAACAGCAAGTCCATAATAATGTTGTGGAAATATTCCTACTGAAATATATAATGTACACAGTAAGCTGCACAGCTAATAACCCAATTTCTTCATGGGCTGAGAATAAAGGGATGAACTGGGCTAGGTCTCATCTCGTCATATTACGACTTAATAATGTAAATCTGCTGCCTGATATTATAGCTGGGTGCTGAATATGCTTTAAAAAGCCATTGTTTGAATTTCGCTCTTCTTATGCAGTGAATCATAATGAGCTGATGCATACAGTTTATAAGGGCCCACACAATGATGAGGGAAGTACAATGCAGCATGTAGGAAAGACTCCTAAGTGCATGCTCATTGGGGAGGGGGGGGGGGGTCTGTTTAGTTATTGTGTTTTATCATCTCTGCGTCTGTTTAGTTATTGTGTTTTATCATCTCTGCATGTAGCTAAATATGAAGCGAGGCATACGTTTTCACAGTGACGCGAGCAGAAATGTGTTGATTTGTACTTTCCAACCTCCCGCCCAATGAACAGTGCATGTCGGTGTGATACAAGTGTTTGGATGATTCAGGGTTTGTGTAGTTCCTGTATCTTTGAGGAAGAAGTAGTGTAAGTTTTCATTTTAGGAAACAAAAGGTTGCTGATGGCGCTTTCGTTGACAAAAAGACAGCATGTCATTTTGTCTTCTGTCAGCTGCAGTGGACATGTGGTGTTTTGCTGCAGCAGCACTGCTGCATTGATTGTTTCTTGTGTAGTGACACCTTCAGTTCATCTGAAATCTTTTATGTCATTTCTCTCATTTGCACAACCTGCATATTTGTATATTGACTTGTCAACATAGTGACACTTTTTTCCCACACTTTTTGCCTTCCTCCCCTTTGAAAAAGGAGAGGGGAGCATATGATGTGACATATGATGTCCTCAGTTAAACGTCTTGATGGACAGTGATATATCGTAGCTAAAAAGGTCTTGGTCTCAACACCACATGTCTGTGTTCAAAATGAAAATGCAGTTTTTCTCAGTTGTTTTGGCTCATTTTTCGAAACAGTCTCAACAGTCTCTAAATTCAGTTGTGCAGTTGTCACAACTGTTTCATGGGACATCAAAACTCTTGCATGTTTGCAAAAGGAAAAAAAAAAACATTAGTAAATTGGTCAGTGCCACCAAAATGAAAAGTTGTTTTGTCATCATGTAAGCCATATTGCTCGAAATGTTTAGCTGCTTTTTCACTGTGACAGTTGATGTTGACTGGTTACTGTACTGTACAAGATATTCAATTTTGTCTAACTGAATGCTGGTGTATATTTCACTGTGCTTTTTAAATTCAGATTTCAACATTACCAGGTAAAATTCTACTGGGGGAATTTGATACCATACGATACTCTAGTACACAGAAAAAAGATTTTTGTATGTGTGCAGTAAATTTATTTGTGTAGCAATGTGTTACATGCAAGGGTATAATGGTAAATACTCTGCACCCCTGGTTATACGTGCTGTAAACAGAAAATTCACCCTTGATCTGTCGTGTAAAGTCATACAGAAAAATTTGCCACAAAATGACCTCCGTGTGATTTCTACTTCATTACTGTCACCTGGCAGGTCATTTGCTAATGTAGCAAACAACAGAATCATTCCATGTCAGACATTTACTGAATACGCACTTATGTCTGACAGATTTTGGTAATTCTTATCATTTCGCCAGTGATGGCTCAAATGATGCAATAATTTTAGAAGTTGTGAAGAATATAAGAATTTCACTCAGAATTAACTCATCAGTTCTGATCAGCGAGCTATGTTCAACTGGTTATTGTTCAAATTGTAGATAATTGTACTTAGTCTTTTGCAAACATGTGCCAAGACATGTGCAGTTTGCTTGAATGAATGAGAAATCCCACCCTGTTGTGCACAAGAAAATAATTGTTCTGAGAATTGAACTTGCTTTTTTGAAAAACACAATTCTCATTTGAAAATTGAGCCAAAGTGAAAGAGAAAAACTGTATTAATAAAGCCTATACTGCCAACTTCTGACGAAACCACACCAAACTAGCCCAATTTATTCTCTCCAAACCAGCTGATGGAAACCTACCTGATTTGCATTTTCCTGTTTTGTTTTCTCTTTTGGGACATTTCAGATGTTCACTTTGAATTTGTTTCGCAATAAGATGGAAACACGGCTATAGTTGATTCAAGAGACAGCTTTGACATACAGTATTCTTGTATTTTTTATTTACAGAAACTTGAATCTATGTTGCAGCTGTTTGCCTATTTAAACACAGACACTCCACCAAACAGCCCCCCCAACAGCTATTTTAGAATAGAATTTTAAAAAGGCTGTATATACTATAAATGTGAATGAAGCAGACCTTGGGTTTCACTTTGCCTTGGTTTCTATTTAACAGTCTACATGCTCACTGATGTGTGCAGACAGGCCTGGCTGGTGGCATTTTTTTTTCCATGTTTCACACCAACTGGATCAGGGATCATACTGTACATCCTGCTCAGCTGTTTCTGTGAGGCTATGTTTAGAAAACCGGATGTGACGCTATCACCACAATCTCTGATGAGATTATGACTGGGTGAGTTGAGGTGACACTGTAGGGATGGTTTTGTTCACATTGACGTGGAGATAAAAACACGAAACACAGATTTTTTGGAAAAAAATGACACAAAATGGAACCATTTCCAGACGTGTAAGAAGAAAGCTGCTGTTTTTCCACGTGTGTTGTGCAGTGACGACAGATTGTTTGATATGATAGAAGGTTATTGATGACCTTTGACGTTAAAAGCATCTTGGTGATTTATGCTGGCTGCTATTAGAGATGCTGACTCTCAGTCGTTTTCCTTGTTACATCAGATATCTACAGAGAATCATTAAGCCTCATCGCCCAGACCTCTGTATATTTTTTATGAGATCTTATCAGAGTTGGAGTTATGGAGTCTCAGTAAAGTCTTTAGTGTTCCCCTGCAGGTCATTTGTCATGTCATCCAGAGGTCATTCATCACAGTATTATCACATTTCCAATGACTGTACTCCCAGTCTACCACTAAAGAACTGAATGGATTTTAAGTGGTAGTATTTTATTTCTCCAATGCAGGTTTTAACAGCTGGAATATATGTTTCATTCATGGGCACATTATGAGACAGTCTATCATCAGACAGATTTGTCTCTTGACAGAAATGTTTTACCCTCCAAGAAGGAGAATGATTATGCCATGTTTTTTAACTTTTCATGTATTGTCACAATATCAGCGCTAAGTTTATACTCACTGAACCAAAAAAGGCCATTGTCTGAAGCAGAAATGGAGAAAAAATATTTTGTGAATGGATCTGTCATTCCTCTCACTCTGTTCTTCCTTCCTTGCTCTCTTTCCATGCTTTTTAATCATCCAGTTTGACCACAGATATCCAACTTTAATTCTTCATTTTCTGATAGCCATCTTGTCTGCCACCCTTCCCGCCCACTGTCCAGTTGTTGTTGTTTTTTCCCCCTCTGCTTTTCGTGCATTCGTGGCCTTGCTCGAGGCTGCCCGCTCCTCTGAGAGACACTGGCGTGTTTAGCCTTGTGGTGGATCTTGAGATATTCACAGTAAGAGTCAGAGCCCCCAAGCTGGTTTTTTTTTCTCCCCTTACTGATATATCTATGCTCATAAACTGTACATACACACACAAAACCTCCATAGAGGTTTGATGCATTGTGGGTATTAATGCAAGGTTATATGTAGATTCACTGATGTATACACACTGTAGTCTGTGTAAAAAGAAAATAAAGTAAATGTAGAAGTGGTGATGTCAGACTTTGAAATAGGCTACTTTGAATTTTGGCCCCTCTATATCTGTCTTTTTTCTGTACATGAATTGATTATTTTTATGTTTTCAGGAGCGAAGATCTATGAGGAACTTTGTAGTTTGCTTGAGCAGTATAAGGCATTATGGTAAAAGACAAACAAAAGAGCACTATCTGACAAAAGCGAACACTTTGGACAGAAAATCCAATGAGTCAATCACAGAGTATAAGAATGATGTAGTCATCTCCAAACAGAAAGTGAAAAAGAACATTTTCATTAAAATAAGAAATGACTAATAGCAGCAAAAATGCACTTTTTCTTTGTGCTTTGAGTGGTTGCTAGACTAGAAAAGTGCTATATAAATACAGTCCATTCACTAAAATAAATGGAAGACACCCCATGTGCAGCGGCGTGCTTCTCTCCTGGGTGCCAGCTGGTAAACCACAGTCGCTCTGTGCTTAGTTGCCATCCGGTGTCAGCCTGATATCTGACTGAAGTGTCTATGTCATATTCAGTCTGACATCACCTCCCCTCCAACTGATTTCCCCGTGGGAGAGGGGATTCGATTTTCCCTGACCAATCAATAGAGACCAGCGACATTTTAAGTAGACACTGGTGCATTGCCATGCCAACATACTTTGTTTTTGCCCCCACAGTCCTCTGAGTGGGCGAGGGGCGTTTAGGTTTCTTTTGTCAACCATAAAGTGTGTAGATAAGCCGTGTGTTGTGTTTGTTACCATAGGAAAGAAATAAGAGGTCCCTGTAATGTTACTAGCGTCTTCATATACTCTTCGCAGTTGCTCCAGACTGTGAAAAGCTAACTAGTTAGCAGCTACGAGTCAGGCTAAAGACAATTAAATAGCCTAAAATTAGAGGTCTCCCAAAATTTGCATCTGCACTGCAGAGGTGGAAGCTGTGGGGAAGGTAATAAATGTGATCAGATGTTCGGATGCATTTTCTTTTGGTTGTGGGGCATCATCAGGTTAGCTTGTAGCTGCTAATTAGCTAGCTCTGCTGTTGTATAACACATTACACAAACAGAAACTTCTTATTTCTTTTCTGTGGCAGCAAACACAACACACAGCCTTTAGATCACTAATATACAGGCAACAGAGCTGATCAACACACTGTTTTTCTTTAGTCAACCTTAAACAGCCTCAATAACAGCATCTATAGCGGCCTTCACCTTGAAATCAAACTTTTAATTGTGTCGTCTCGTGCCTTCTTCTGCAGTGGTACAATGGTTTTCCAAATGGAGAACTGGTGCCACTTACTGCTTATCTGGATGAACCAACTCCTAATAATCACATAACAGCAGTGGATGGAAACAAGTACACATTTGCATTTGAGCCAGTCGGCCCTATACGCTCACTATGCAAGTTGTATAGGGCCCCATGAGATATGCAAGGGCCCCACCTCCCTGTTATGGATGTCAACATTTACAATTAAGAGATGAGAGAACAACACATACTCTAACTATCCTTCTGGTCATTAAAAGAGGAAAAGAACACCATGACAGTGAATTTCAGGATCAGCAGTCGGGTAAACGTTTTTTCTCCTCTCCAAGTTTGATATTAACAAATAACAGTAACGTTTAGCTGATGTCAGTTTGCAGAGCAGGATGCATCTGTCTGTCTGTTTCCGTCTTGCTGATGTTAGCTGAGCAGTGCATCTGTCTGTGTCTGCATGCATCATATTCAGTAAGATCATCATATATTAGTGGTGTTGCTGTGAGAACTGTGTATCTCTAAAAGGTTTTCATGAGTTCAGAAAAAAAAGCAGGCCTGTTTTCAGCTTTGTGCAATGTATTTTTCCAGGTAATCTAAGAGAGGTTTTAAAGAATTTAGTTTGCCTAAAAAATGGGAGAATTTTCTTAATCTATAAAGGATGAAAACTTGTAACCTGAAAGGTATCCTGTAACTAAAGCTGTCAGACAAATCATGTGGACTAATGACCAGGCAGTAGAACCAAAGCTCAGTGTTATATTTTATTTTTTTCTACATTTAATTTTTTCTTAAATTTTTTATTTATGTTAATGTTAATACAAAGGGGACAGTTCACTTTTTCTGCCAGTTGTGCCATTTATCCATCTTGATGTTTTTTGGTGTAAGTTGCAGAGTTTTGGAGATATTGGCTGTAGAGACGTCTTCCTTCATGTAAGAATTACTTTCTTTCTAGAAAGTAGTTCCTGTAGATTCTACAGTACTGTAGAAAGAAAATATCTCCTGCTCACAAACTGCTCACAGCAAGGTGTGTGGATTATCTTGAGTAATTGGGTCATGGTTTCTGGAAAGAGATGCTGGTTTTCTATCTTTTTGGTGCTTTTGAGCACCACGTGCCCATTATCTTGGGAGGGAAGGCAGACATCTCTATGGTCAACTCTGCAACTCACACCAAAACAATCTAGATAGACAAATAGCACTACAGGCCAGAGCAAAAAAATGTATTTTTTTTTATGTTGGAGTGAACTGTTCCTTTAAGACTAGAGCTTGACCAATACTGGAATTTCCAGGCTGATTCTGATACCTATCTTAGGAGTAAAAAGAAGTAAAAACTTCTGATATCAATATATCGGCCACTATTCTTTATACAGAATATAATAACATGTACAAAATATAAGAAAGTATACATAAACAGGAGGGCCCCTAGGGGAGAAATTGATATGGTGAAGGTGTTTTCAAAAAAGTTGTCTATTTATACAAGAGGCAGGACAAGCCCAGTTGAAGAGTGTCATTATTTTAGAAAATTTTCTCTGTAGTTGGTGGCAGACACAATTGATTATATCTGGATGCCTTCCTCCAGCATCAGCTTCCACTGAAGAAAATAAGCAAAACAGAGGGGCTGAAGATTAAAGACTAAAGTTTGTGTGTTGATTGAAAAGCTGTCGTCACCATGTATATCTGTGATGTGATTAATAATTCAGCTCTTGGCACAGCAGCGCAGCCCATTTTAATGTTCTCAGCCATCAGCTTCATCCTTTTTTATCACCCAAATTTAGACTGCATGGAGATGGATGCTAGACGTCAGCCCATCGAGCGGCCCACTCCTGCTCTGCTGATTAATGGGGTCCTTGCTATTTTGAGGTCGCAGGGGTTTGCCTGAGCAGATATCATAGTGAATGAATTTGCTGCACAGCACTCAGCTCCACTGGTCTCCTCCATACTGAGTGAAAGTAATGTGTGCGGTGGTTTACCCCCTTGAGTTGGATTTTTCACTGAGTGGGTTTTGATTTAGTTAAAGCTCTAAAGTTTGAAGCACATGGTCAATTTGTCTTGACAACGGCCTTTATTGTAGCGCTGACCAGTTGTGCTGAAACTCTTTTGATCTAAACTCTGCTGACCTTTAAGATTCTTGTTTTATGCTGCAGCTGTCCTGAATGAATTGAGGCCTCTAACTTTATTTTCAGCCGCTCTGCTGATTCATCTTCCACACATACAGTAGGTTTATTTATCTATGAATTTGACCTTTGAGTAGGTGGCTGAGCACACCACAGGGGAGCGTGGGCGTGGTGGTTCCAGTGGTCACTGGCCAGAACACCATCTGGACAGGTGATGCCTTTATGCAGGACATAAAGGTATTAGTTTTCCAAACTCTGTGGGGTGAGTCCAGGACGCTGCTTCACTCCTCTTCCATGTCTGTCTCATTACGACGTGACAATGAGAGCTCTGTGTGCCTCTACCACTCCCCGACCTCAGTGAGTCTATGTCTGGGTGCTTCATTATTCCCTCACCTGGCACCATTAATACTTGTTTGCCTAGAGGGAGATTGGAGGTAGAAGTGGGGTGGAGCCCGAAGGCCCAAGTATTGACCCGTCACTGGCTGGAGAGAGTAGACAAATAGTGTTGATCGATGGAGAGAGTCACTGAAAAGTGGGACGCCACTGGACGAAGCACATCACAGCCGAGCAGATGAGACTGTACGAGAAAGTCACCAAGGACATTTTGGAATGGGATCAATAGACTTACAAATGACACAGATCAATCCCTGACAGTGATTGCTTTGGACAATATCCTCTCCCATAACAGGGGTAATGTGAGCTGTGTTGGAGAAATACTCAAATTAAAGTAGTGAGGATGAATCGAATGCCAGTCTTGTTCTAAAGGGTCTTTTTTCATCAGTCTCGGTCTGCAGCAGGACTGTGTGATACGACTGGTCTTATATTCCAATATAGGTCATTTCATATAACAATATTTAGCAACATATAGCACAATGAAAGAATGAATGAATAGTTTCTATAAAAGTTTAGAGAAAATGACCACATGGGAAGGCCTATTTCTTATCACATTTTAAAATATATACTTGACAAATAAAAGATGCTCATATTTGAATATTTTTCTCCTTTTGTTTAGAACCTTTGTGTTAATTTTCCAGTTAATCATGTAATAAAATATAACAATATTTATGTATAGAGTATGAAAAGGTAAATGAAATACATATGAAGCATTTATTTATTTATTAACTATTCTTAACAACATTTTATATTGAGTGTAAGTATAAAACAACTTGAAAATGATCACAGTGGTACTTGGGGACCTGTACAAGACTATGGTTGCTTATAACAATATAAAAAGATTTTTAAAATAGAATTTTTAAAATCTGTCTATGTGGAAATGAACAGGATATTTTATGGTTTTAGCATCTAATTATTAAAAATTGTTGTAGTGAAAGAACAAAACAGTCATGCGGATGTAGGCCTATGTAATTCAACAAAGGAACAATAGAGCATTTGCTGTTCCAAACAACTTCAGTGGGCATTAGAGTGTAGAATTCTAAGTTTACAAGGTGCACTTGAATGCACCATGAGGTCCCTGTTGGCAACCATGCACTTTGCCATCAGGGACTTCGTTGAATGTGTGTGTGTGTCTGTGTGTGTCATGGTTAGTTGGAGTCCTCCTCCTGTCCTGTATCATGTTGGCCTTTATGCAGATTTCTTGCCTGCATCCGTGCTGTGCGAAAGACTACAAAGCGGCATCCAAATGCCAAAAAATATTGTTGTGAAGAGATTTACCAAACAAACGATACAGCATAACATGAAACCACATTTCAAAAACATTTTGGTATCGCCATACAAGTTTCTTGGTTCATTTGCAGTGGGGTAATGAAAGAAAGAAAGAATTTATGAATGAGCACATATTGACAATATGATTAGACCACTGACACACTCCTTCACACCCAGCAACCACTGTAGCTCTCCACATATACACTTTATACATAATTAAAACACTGTTGAGTGCTCCCGTTTAAAGACGCTGCCCATCAAAACACCAGCATCTCTCTGTCAGTGCAGCACGCTGTGATTTGAGGGCCAAGTTACCAGATGGGAAACTGTGCTGTAGGAGGAGGCCTGTGACTCTGAAATCTGTTCTCGTTAAACCCCAGATGTGAAAGTGTGTTTGTGCAAAAACAGGTGGCTTTTTTTTAAAGAGGGTGTAAACAACCACACATCAGTCACATGTTAATTTTTAGAGCAGATGTTCAAATGCACACTGTCACTGCCAAGATACAGTGATCAAACAATGAACCAGTTAGTCACCTGACAGAAAATTAACAGCTGTTTTGATAGACAGTTGTGCAAGTTATTGATTAAGTAAACACAACAAACATCCGCTGGTCTTGGTGTCTCATGTAGGCTTTGTTCTTTATATCAGTGTGAAATGAATATCTGTGGGGTTTTGACTGTTGGTCAGATGAAGCCATTTGAAGATGTCATCTTGGGCTCTGTATTAGGCCTTTTTTCCAATACTTTTTGACATTTTATAGACTAAACCATTAACAGAAAAAAGTGAGAATGATTACAAGAAAGTACTCCATTCTTTTTTTTGCCACTTATTGTATAAAGAGATACTGCTGTTTCTTCAGAGAATAAAACTAAATTAAAAGCGTGTTTGATAATGTTTCATGTCAGACTAATGAGCTAATTATAGCTCTGACAGCTCTGCACTTTAACTGTATGAGCTAACGTTGTGTTAGCTTCACAGTCTGACAGTACAGACTGCCTCCGTGTCCTGAATGAGGTGCAGAGGCAGATTTTAACAGGAGGTTCTGATAACTGTGTCGACCAGCTACCTGTATTTTGCACTTAATTGTATGAATAATGAGTTAGGCTACTTGCCTGAAATTGAAGTCAGCTGATTTAAGACAGCCCACTGTTTATTTCTTCAAACATCAGAGTTAGCCAACAGATGTAACCATCTCTTCATACTAACGTTGTCAAAAGTATCGATACTCAATTGTTTTTCAATACCACATTAATACTAGCATTCAGTAGTAACAAAAGTAGGCCTGCAACTAATGGTGATTTTCATTGTCAATTAATCTGACATTTATTTTTTTGATTAATCAGTCGGTTGTTTGGTCTATTAAATGCCTGACTCTCATACATGTTTCTTAGCTATTGAAATGTTGTGATCTTGTTTTCTTAGCTTTCCCATGAGAAACAAATCCAGTGCCTGTCTGGTCACAGACTGACATAATAACTCTGCACCTGGCCCTTAGAATTTCTAGCAGAAGTGACATGGGCAATAGTGAAATCTGAACACACACAGCCAACTGGACACTTCAGAGACTCATGATGTGAACTGAGATACTGTATAAATTGTACAGTTACCTGCAGATGGAGAGCATATTAACCAACAAGAGTCTCTTTTTAGTTTGGACAACTAACATACTAATATTAAAGAGTTACAGTGGAGTACAGTTGTGATTATAGTTGGTGCAATTAATGCTTGCTAACAAAAACCTTTTCACCCCTGTAGTTGTAGTTCTTGTGATTTTAAGACTCGATTTTGATATGAAAAGTATTAGCCATTCAGCCCTATTTGCAGTCCCACCAACATACATCATTTACTGTAAATAGCTGTATGAACAGAGAGCTCACCAGCAGCATAGCATTAACAGTGGGAGGCCGCACAGTCAGGGTCTGGCTCATTTATGAAGTCAGAATTGTTCGGTTCCTCCTTTTCTTTCCATTACACGTCCACCTACAGCTCTGCTGATGGAGTTTTAATTTGCACAGCCTCTTTACGTGCCTTGATATGAGAGAACAGGACACATTAAACTGGAGTGAGGCTGCTTTACGGGCTCGCACACTTGTGGTTTCATCCAGATGTATCGCTCTTTATTTTCTACCAAGAGTGTTAGAGGCCCTTAACTTTTCATTATACACCCATGGCAGTTTTTTTTTTTTGCTGAATTTTCATTATGGTCTCTTGGATGTGTTCAAATAAAGGACGAGTGTGAAATAGCAGTGCACTGTGGGTGGGCTCTGTGGCTTTATCTCCTCGTAGCGCCTTCACATTTCACTTTTGTAATAGAACATCCATTCACAGCACAGAGGATTATGTACATGCCCCCACACAGGCTCCTCTTGTTTCCCTCTTGTGTTTCTTTTTCAGAAGCTGATCTGCGATATCTCTGCCCAGCTGTGTAGCTGTGTATCATTACAGCGTGATGCACCCTGTCCATCTGCTTTTTGCACTAATTATCTTTTTGGGGCTCAGTAGGAAATGAGGAAGGATGACGGAGTAATTGGTTATACAATATAACACCAACTAGGAAAATATTGTAATTATATCAAAATAAACAGCATTCCACTGCGACTTAAACTGGATGTGTTGTTTTATAAAGACTTTAAAAAATCATTGCATTATTAGCGGAAGGGAACAAATAGCACAGTACACACTGTGTTCCTATAAACCTAAGAGCCTGTGTGTATCTTCCCGTCACATCAGGACATGATGTTATGTGTGATATTTAAAGTGTTTCATTTAACTGCTGTTCAAAAGTAAGCGTTGCTGTCAGGCCTTTTTTCTCTCAACCTACAATACCACTTTAACATAGTTATCATCTTGTCAGGGAGAGCACAAGTAAAAATGTTACGCATCTTTGATCACACACTTTAATTATCCTGCAAACTAAATCATAAAACAAGTCAAAATGAAAAAATAAAAAAAGTAAAAGATTGTGGGTTTTCAGTCTTTGTAGTTCCAAATTTTATAATATTAATCTTTCTTAATAACATCACTGAACATAACTGAACATCAGCCCTTACACAGAGGAGGAGAAGCCTGGTACAGAGCGTTGCTTTTAAATATTAGGGACATAAATGAAGGGGTTCAATGACTGAAACCAGCAGAGTGTGCCCCTCTTGAAAGGTTTTCATGTTTGATGGTGGTGGAAGTAAGAGCACAAAAAAGATGCTGACAGGTACATCTGTGAACAGGCTGAGGCAGGAAAAACTGTCTGCATAATGTACTCACATTTAATGTGACATGACATTTCACATCAGTGCCCTGCCATTAAAATTGAAGCCATCATTTTCAGTAATTCTACAGCTGCATCATGTTAATGTCATAAAAATTCACCCCAGTTCGCACTCATCCTGCATTCTCAGGGCTTCCTGGGTATTTTGTCTATGAACACTTATGTCATTCATTTTTTTCAGTAACAGGTACAGTAGTAAGGGATTGAAATTTGAAGTTAATAGTTAATAATCCCAGTAACACTTCATCTACTAGAACAATTTGTTCTTGCTGTTTGCACCTGCCATGCCTCATTCTATCCCCTAGTAGCAGAGACAGTGTTCATTGATCCTTTACATGACTAACGTTTGTGCAGGTTAGAATCTACAGCCCCGACCATGGCTCTGAAATATCATCAGTCTTTGCTGTGTATTGATAAATCCAATGCCGCTGTCCGTGGTGCGGAAGGAGCAGATGGATTTGTTATTGCGCTCTTTTTCTGTCAGTCCTGCACTTCTGTCAGTTTTGTCTTGGAACTATAAAATTCTCTAAACTGTAGTTTATACAGTGGGTTAGTTTAGTTTATGTAGTTTATTAGTTTATTTGTAAGGGATGGGTACAGAAAATCATTGACAGTTGCATAAGTAGTGTTCAATGTGCTCATCACTGGTTACTTAAAACAACCAGACTTCTCATCAAGAGGGTGCTCCCAACGGGCCATCCCCGCTGTTAAAAATGAATAAATAACCTACTGTTGATGGTCAGAAGCTCCTCCAAACTTTAGTCTGGCTGCTTGTTAAATGATGGTGTCTTGTTTGCTGATTCAGGAGACGTGATGTGTGGGTGTGGAGGATTTGAAGTAGAGCCAGTGACAGTATACTGCCCGTGACAAAGCAAATTGGTCTATATCAGCATATATGTTGTCCAATACTTGTCCGAACTTTTTTCAGAACATTCAAGCACTTAGTAAAAGTATAACTATGTAAATTGCAAATATTCATTTTCCTCATTTGGAGAAAAAAAGTGGTGGAGCATCATTCTGGTACGTCACAGCCATGTTCAAAGACATCAACACAGCCAGACACATGCTTGTTAAGAGGAGCAAGGGACTCTAAGAACAGGATTAAGAAAAGAGTTAGCGGAAGAAGAGAGGGAGAGATAGAAGAGAGCACATTAGTAGAGAAATCAAGAAAATGTGACAGATGACAGGGGGAGAGAAAAGGAGAGAAGAAAGGTTGGAAAAATGAAAAGGTAGAGAGGGAGAGAAAGAAGAGGAAAAGAGGATAAGGCCTGACATAACCTTGTTTGTATATGCTGTTTTATTAGTTCTTAGAAAGGCAGGAAATCAGAATTGACTGCAATCAAAATCAGCAGGTCAGACTTTTAAAAAATTGGAATTCCGAATCAGACAAGAAAGACAGAAGAAAATTGAGCCTTGATTCCTCCATCCAGTGATGTCAGAACATGTCAGTGGAGGTAAAATTGGTTGAGCTGTAAAACTTGACAGCATTGGCAAGTATCATAGATGTAACTGTGCCTAATTACACTGCAGAGCCTCAGCCTGTGTGCATGTGCAAAAGCCAAACAGCAAAAATAAAATTCAGTGACAGAGAAACGTCTCTGTCCACAAAGTAGAAGAAATCTTGGCAATCAACAAGATGACTTTCATGTGTTGACATTGCAATCTTTTCCAAATGTTTCAAAGGTTTTATTGTGATGGAGAGAACTTCCTTTCTTTAACCCAAACAGCCTGGCAGCGCCACACAAAATATGACGTCACTGAAATTATGTAATATTCAGGTTAGAGTCTATGTGTTTGTTATTTTGAATGCAGTCACAACACTTACAAAATCCCTGTGCTTTAGTTTGTGGATGTGGATGTACAGAGCACCAACAGATCAGACTCAACATGCATTATTTCCTCAGTTCTGTGTTTTGTCTGTGTTATCAAAACTGTGACTCCTCTAAACACCATGCACATCAAAGAGCCTTACACACCAACAAACGAACCCACAGGACTCCTCCTAAACACCTCAGGATATCAATAGTCAGATGCTATGAAAATCCTCCCTCTTTGAGCCAACTTTGCAAGTTCGTTTGCACTCGTCTATAATCTCCAAACACATTCTGCACATTCTGCTCTCTCTTTCAATGCCTCTTGCAGTGTAACCCCCACCCTCTGCTGCTGCTTGACAAAATTCATTGTGCATCCCTGGCTCAGCCTTTCAAAGAGTCCAGGTGCATTATGGAAATTGTTCTGTCGTCTTCGGTCTCGCAGCAGCGTCCTCCCAGCTTTACAGTCACACTTGTTTCCCTGGCTCACTGTCAGCACTGTAGCTTATAATACAAGGCTTGTACAGAACACATGCACACACATGCTGTCTTGCAGATTTAGAGTGTTGTGCATATGTGTGCGACTACTGAAAGAGTGCACAGGCAGGGAATGTAATTACAGTACTTAAACAAGTGATAACAATCTGATGGCATATGACACATCCCCTAAATCTCCTCCTCCCCCTTGTGTAAGCCTCTGAAATGTGCTGAGTACACTGAGAGGGTCTGTCGCTGTTGGAACAGACCAACACTTTGTCAGGACAAGAGTAAAGAATGCTTAGAGACATGAAATGCATGGCCGCCTGTGTGGAGGAATGTAAGTGCATGGCCTCACAGGGGAGGTCAGAGGTCATGGGTTGAGTCTCTGGGTCACAGTCACCATAAAAGACAGTGGGTAACTATGTTGAGATGAAGTTTTTATCGATGATGTGTTACTCTTTGGATATAGTTATTTCTGATGGCTATAGTGTTTAATTGCAGACAGAAAACATTAGTTGTAGTCTGTTGTATTTTTTTATTATTTAATCTTTAATCTCTTTAAGTGCACAACTTTCAGCTCCTCAGTATTCCTTAATGAACAAATGTTATATTGCTAGGTAAAAACTGAGTTAGCCTAGTTAGTCTACTCATGATGGCTTGGCAGAAACACTGTCATTTCTCTTTTGAGAAAAACCTTTTGGCCCAATTATCAACTCATAAAACTCAACTGACTTTGTCCCTTAGCTTAATTATTGTGCTTAATCTATCTAAAAAAATTTTAAAAGTTAATCCTCCTCAAGTGAAAGTTTAAAGTTAATACAAGATCACAGATAGAACTGGAGTTGAAAGTGCAACAAAATTAAATTTAATCTAGGTTTAGAATTTTTTATTTAAGATAGTTTGAAAGTTTGGTTCAGCATAATTTCAAGTTAAGCATGATTTAACCTGGTTTAAAAATGAATCCATGTTGTGTAACCCAGCCTAACAGCCTCAGACTTGAAACCTTGAGCTCAAACATGAAAATCACACAAATTACAGGACTTTAATAACAACAGAAATTTCATGTAAAGGCTGTTCAATAATCTAATAGTACAGCACATGCAAATTCTGGACAAGTAAGCAATAGTAGACAGTCAGTACGTGTACTAATAAGACACACAGACATCTGAAAGGCTGACATACGACACTATTTTTATGACCCCAAACAAGTTTTTTATTAGGGTTTAGATTTCACTTTGTATCCTCACCGCCTCATAAAGTTACTAAGGATAACGCAGAGCTGACATTAGCTGACATTAACGCGACACACACTTCCCCTGCTCCTCCGTCTCAGCTTTATTTAAGAAGTCAAGTCCATTTTTATTATGTCTGCAATCCCAGCAATGGTATTTGAGAATGGTAACCACTGACCTCCTCACCTCACTAACCTATATCTAATGACAGGGTCTTAGACAGACTCTACAAACTGATTTAGTGCCCTTTTAGTGGATTAATTGGAAAAATAATTGATTGATAATGAGTGTTTTTTTTAGTCACAGCCTTAGTGGAAAAATTACATAACTAGATTGTGGTGTCCTTTTATTTTTTGACAGTGACAGCTGAAGATCTGACAGGAAAGGGGGTAGAGAGAGAGAGCAGAGGACCAACAGCCTCTATAGGTCTACCAACTAAGCTATAGGGGTGCCCCGAGTGTTTGGGTTTTGATGGATGCTATTAACACAATATAGAGGGGACAAATATCTTTTAAAAAATTACAACAAGTGTAGCCATGGCTGAAACAGCTCTAGGAACATCTCAGAAAACACAAATTAAAGTGTCCTTGGAAAAAAATTGTGCCTCCTCCTTAACTAGCTGCAGTTTCCAAAGTTTTATTAGCATCTGTTTGTGCACATCTGATGTTATTTCCTGTTTGTTCGACATGTTGAAGTGCATTTGTTTCTGGTATACTAATTGGCAAGGATAGTAGTATTATGTGGTTTGGAACTAAGACACTGTTTAGATGGCAGGGTAATAGGAAAAGATAGTCATTATCTACAAAGACACGGACAATTAAATATCTATGTTCATCAATCATCAATCAGTCAAGCCATACTAAATGCCATGACAGTGCACTGTAAGCAAAACTTCATGCTGAATTAACAACCCACGGGAATAATCAAAGGCAGGAGCAGAATTTGGTTTCAGGACCATGGACAGCATCAGAGGACATGTCTACATGTCATGTGAGTGAGAGCTTCTTCTGTAATCAACCGTCATAAGCAACCCAGTCAGAGGTGATCATTACAGTATCATTAGTCTGTGCTGTGACTCATTAACACATGACCAGGAGTCATCAGAGTAATGGTTCTTCACACGATACACTCTGCCAGCCTCTGGGTTGAGGCGTTGCATTGATTTTCTCTGTATACGTATATCTTGGTTCACTGAAGGAACAAAAAGAGAAGTCCTTCACCTGACACACAAGCCAGGCTCTGTATAGTCTGGCCTCTAGTGTGGCATAGACGAAGAAAAAGAAAGGACAGAGTTCTCAGGGAAAAAAACAAACTGTAGTTTATTATTAATTAAACTATTAATTCAGTGCAATGAATGGACTTCAAGTATTTGAATATAAAATAATAATAGTAAATTGATTAAAAAAAATAAATAAATAATCCCCCAGCCATGGACAATTATAAGACAACAGGCCCCTGGACACAGATGTGTAAAATCCCCCAACTGCTCCTACACAAGTTCAAGACAAGACTAATTGCGGTTACTTTGTGGTTATTCTGTGTATCTTTGTAGTTGTGTTGTGTGTCTTTGTGGTCATTTTGCATCTTTGCGGTTATTTTGCATCTCTTTGTAGTTGTTTTGTGTCTATTTGTGGTTGTTTTGTGTCATTGGTGTTTTTGGTCTCTTTGTGGTTGTTTTGCATCTCTTTGTTGTTGGTTGCATCTGTGTGTAGCTGTTTTTATGTCTCTATTGTTGTTTTGCATCTCTTATTCATTGTTTTGTGTCATTTTGTTGTTTTGCATTCTTTTGTGGTTGTCTTGCATCTCTTGTAGTTGTTTGGTTTCTGTTTGTGGTTGTTTGGTGTCTCTTTATTTGATTGATTTTCTAACATGAAATGTTGACAGTAACTCATGTAGTGGCTCTGAGAGTAAAGCCAATAACCTATCGCCTTGGATTCTGGTAGGAGGGCGCCAGGGGTGGCCAATTGGATTCCAGGTGGAGGGCTGTGCCACCTCTCACAACCCCTCTGTACACAAGATAACTAAGAGCGTCACAGATGTGCTGTAGCCTGTATCTGTTTTATCCACCAGTTGCAGTGTGCGGACATCAGTCGTTAGTCTTCAAACTCAATTTACAAATAAATCAATTAAATTATGCAAATCAGAGCATCACTCGCCGCTCGTTCAATGGTGCAGGGTCTCATTCTGTTTATGTGTGAGTGGAGGAGGTGATTGGGTGAGTGGGTGGAAGGACAGATGTCTCTATGTTGCGACTGTGAGGGTGCGTTTGTGTGTAGACCAGCTTAATTTTTTAGCCGTTGCTGTTTGGAAGGTTAAGAGCGATCATTCTGCTGGGAGTGCAGAACGACACTCTCCAGATTAATTCTGTCATCTATGAGCGTAGGGCGTCATGACACACAGATCCCAAGGCCAGCGGAGAACACTAGTTTGTGGGATTAATTAGTGAACTTCGTTGAGAGCTTAATGATGCTGTCAGGGTGCTTTTCAGTAGTCCTCTACTCCCATTTAAAGTAAATATATATTTAAAATGGAAACACAAGTTAGGCTATGGATGAAGGGAGTTGATTGTCACTCTGTAATTTTCGGTCTGACAACCTTGTAAGTGCGAGAAGCGTAGGTGTGGCGGTGACAAGGAGCTTGCTTTTCAGCTGACAGCACCACAATGCTTGTCACTAGATGTTTTCCTCCAATCAAAATCACATTATTCAAATCTTTGGAAATGTCAACAGAGCAAACCTCAAACTTTTGATACTTTATGATTTTATTACACTGGGAACCTCCAGCGGCTCTCTGTGTCTGTGACAGGGCAGGAGGAGAATGTAATGGTCGAGAAATAATGACATAACCATGCTCGTGGCTGTGGAAAATTTTGACCTCCATGTTGGCTCTCTGGATGTCAAAGAGGGCCCGACTGGGGTCAGAACAGCACAGTCCTGCACTGTACTGTGGGCTATGGGACACTGACCCAGTCTGCACACCCACCATTTTCACACAGGCGCCATTCACAAACTGGATGTTATCCTGATGCCCCCCCCCCCATTTTCAAGCTTAAAAGACTTCCTTTCAGACTTCCTTTTCAACTCTCTGACAATCTGGGGTCAAGTTGGCACCAAGGAGCTGCTAGTAAGGAGTCTCCAGTCACTATTTCAATACAGCTGTGGATCTGGGCAAATTGCATTGTGGGTAGAGCAGATGTTATATTGCTAATAAAGACATTTTTTGCAAGCAGAAATTAATTCTGTTGGGCAAAAGCCTTTTGAGAATGCATGTGGCACTGTACTATACGTTGAGAAATCAACATCATGTCATTGCACTGACTAAGAAATCCAGTATTTAAATTCTCAGCCTGTATTTTCAGCAGTAAACTGGCGGTAACAGCTTAACAATACATGTGTGATGCATGTTCTCCTGTTCACACATAAACCATGGGTTGGGTGTGTAAAGTATGCTAAATTTGTAATCCTGTATGTGCAAGTGTGCATTTATACACATGTATGGGTGCATATGTATGAATATGAGCATGCATGGTCCATATATGTTTTGCATGTATAATAATGTGTCAATACTGTGTGAGAAGTGCAATGTGTCGGTAATCTAAGATCACTGTTTATTCCAAGACATGAATACATGCGGAGAAGTCATTTGCCATTTTTTGTTTCAAAACTTTTTTCATTGAATGACCAAATACAGTATATAAGGCTTTTTAACAATAAACAACAATAATAAATTGAACAAAAAAACAAGACAAAGAGTAAACAACTCATTAAAAAAATAATACATTTATAGTATTAATTAAATTAATTTTTTATACATTTTTTACATTTATCTCTCTCTATAATGTAGTTTCCTGCCCCCAGTCATTAAAAAACTGCTCACTAGGTGTTGACAAATTAACCAGAACTGAAATCTTAAAGCTTTAATATGTAACATTTCCACATTAAAATGTCTAAAAACACTGGACCTATGTTACATATTTTGTTGAGTTGTGTACTTACATTAACCCAAAAGTTTATAACTATGTTCAAACTTCCAGGGAAACAGTGTACCTCAAAGAGCGAGGAAGGAAGTTACTGAACGTGACTAAACATAATGTGAAATGCAGAGGAGCTACGTGCCTGGCTTCCCTGAAAATGACATGAGCTCAAAAATCCTCATTTGAGAAATTCGTTTTTGGCATCACTGTTTTTTTGTTTTGTTTTGTTTTTCCACATTCATGTTTCATCTAAATTCCTGAAATAAATAATAAACCAATCAATAGTAATGTATGTGTTTACTCATGCATAATAATTTCTGATCATTTGCATCTAATAAACATAAGGCTGTCTCTTCCTGCTCTATTCCTCTGGTCATCCATGCATGGTGACACACTCAGCACACGTGTAATGTATGTTATCCTTATTTTTTTTTTTCAGCAGTGAGTGATTTAAAAAAACAAAAAAAAACATTGCAATGCTAAATAATTGTTCAGTTTCTTTGTTGTCTCAGTTAAATGAAATTTAAATGTATTGATAGTATATTTGTGCAGATAGATAGATGCATTTATGTATGCACAAGCATGTGTACAGTACCCTCTAACTCTTGAAAAATAGGGCTCCAAACAGTGCAAATCAAATGCTGTCATCTCTGAATATGATTTCTGCTTGAGTCTATCAGATCTTCATAGATCTTCATCTGCAAGGTGGTTGTTTAACCACGAAGACATCAAATCCAAAATTTTTCAGCCGCAGCAGGCTCTGTACACTATCTGCTCTTACTATCGTGAAACCAGTGACCTGAGAGTGAGTCGCTTTTTTGAAGCGAAAATTTCTCACAGATTTAGAGACCTAAAGGTCAGGGCTTAGCTCCAGTTTGAATTATTAGTGTACACTGTACAAACTGTACAAACATGAAGCAGGACTGAAGAAAGCTGTGTCTGCTTTACTTTAGCCTCTCTTTGGACACTGAAAAGTACACACAGCCATGTCAAACAGCAGGCTTATGAGGAGATCTGAGATGATAAAATGCAGATGTGCTCACACCGTTTAGCATCAAGAGCCACCGTAACTCTAAACCCCACACTCATATTTCAGACAATGATGTGTTTTTGGAAGATTTATGTGATGGAAAAAAAAACATGTTATGGTTACGAAGATGGAAGGCTACGGTTTCCTGGCGGAGGGAGCGACAGTCAGAGTGTGGAAATGGTCGGATGTTGCTTGTTTTCCAATAGCCGCAGTTTCACTGCTTGTTTCTTGCAAATCATGTTACACAAACAAGCATGATTAACTTGATATCTCAGGAAATTGAATAATAGTTGGGCTCACGGTTCACTGCAGAGAGGAAATCAGTTCTGTGATTGTGCTGCCAGGTTGTTGGTGTTCTGGTTCTTCTGCAGTGCCAGAACGGGTTCAAGAGTTTGTCACGGAGGAAAATACAGCGGACATTTCCACTTCAGTACACACTTCTATGATCAACAGCTTGTTTGTGACCAGTGGAAATAATGTTTTGGAATTTGAGATTTGATGTGCTGATCAGTGCGGCGGTTTCAGACGTCAGACCGTTGATGTCTTCCTGTACAACTGTGTGTGTGTATGTTGTATTTATGATTCTCTCCTTTGTTTTTCTGTTTAGGTTCATCTTGGTCTTCAGCTGCCTGGTCCTCTCTGTGTTCTCAACCATCCCGGCTCATCAGGACTTCTCCTCCTACTGTCTCCTCATCCTGGTTAGAAACTGGACTGTTCGCACTTTTTTCCTAAGTGATACTTTTTTCTTCAGCTCTTCTTCCCTTCATACTAGAGCCTGACCAATAAATTGGCTGGTCCAACCTATTGGTAACAAAACATCGCAGTACAGAAATCATAGGTTTGAAGTGTGTCTGTATTTTTTCCATGAGGGAGCACTGACACTTTCGTTTCCACTCTCAATACAATGTCTTTAAAAAAAACTGGGGGACCTTTCACACCTAGCTCATTTGATTCCGACTTTTGGACTTTTTAGTTTGGTCTGAACCAAATTACAGCCAAACCTTGCTCCAATTGAAGGAGGTTATCTCAATTCAGATCAAACTGAGCCATGGTTCATCTCAGTTCTACTGTAAAAGCATTTTTTGGGATGGTTCAGAATTTCAGACCTATTGTCAGAACCAGAAAATGGAAAAGTGTAAATAGAAAACCTGAGCAACAGTCTTTGTAACAGTCTAGCATGGAAGCCCATTTCTTCCATTGTGATGACAGAAAATACCCTATAAGTCATAATGATTAGAAACTTTCTGGAAATTACAAAGTATCTCAAAATAATGACTTAGTATTGTAAAATAATGAGAAACGTTCTCAAAATAATGACTTAGTATTGTAAAAGAATGAGAAACTTTCTCAAAATAATGACTTACTTATCTCAAAGTATTGACTTAGTATCTCAATATAATGAGAAAGTTTCTCAAAGGAAAGACTTAAGTCATATTTTAAGAAAGTTTCTCATTGTAAAGACTTACAGGGTCTTCTTTTTCCATTACATTGGTGGAAATGGGGTTCAGGAGTTGAGAGAGGAGATATGAAGTACTCAATTAGGATTACAGAGAGTACCTCCTCTATAATAAATAGTACACCACGACTTCAGATCAGTGGCTCATTCATTTAAATGTCTGCCTTCAGACTGGAGACTTCTGACATGAAGTACTAATAACACTAAAAGGAGTTCAGCGTTGCCTTCAGACAGAAAGTCAGGAAGGACAGAGTGAGCTACTGGTAGGCAAAAAGGCTTTTTAAAAGACTCTCAGTATGTTTTTCTGAAGCCTCTGACTGAAAGGAGAGGTAGCTTTTTTAATACAGTCGAGCTTTTACTGCACGATTGGCCCTGCAGCAGTAACCACAATTTCACAAATTGCTTTGCATTAATTGCATCAGTGTCTAATGGAAGATGAATTGATGTGTGTGCATTATCAGAAACCTGTTATAGTCATTATGAGACACAATACTTTGTCAACCTGTCATCCAATTTAATTCATGACAAAAACATTGCATTAATAATGTGATGATGTATTCATTAATCTACACTGATGAGAATTGACTCATATATGATGACTCTGCTACCAGGAGCGACTCAAGATCAGACCTTGAGGCTTTAACCACACATGAGAAATACTATTGCGAAATACTACTTTCTCAGAGCTAAACAGTCACTATGATGATCTTGACCTCACTACCCAGTTTCTCACCCGGTTCTTCCTCCTCTTGCTCTCTCTCTGTCATCTTCCTCTTCATCTTCCTCTCTCCCTCTCTGCACTGACAATCACACACAAACATTTTGTATGCAGCTAGAAGACATATAATATTATGACACATAATATTATAGTCAGGCCATAATGTAATTTCAATTTAAATAAAGCAAAAGAAAGTATTTATGCCTTACATAAATATGGGAGGAGGTTTGGGAGAACAACATTTGATAAAACCACATCAAAACACTGTTAAAGAGACAGTTCATCCCCAAAATCAAAAATACAATTTTTTCCTCTGGCCTGTTGTTCTCTTTATCCATCTTTACTGTTTTGGTTTGAGTTGACTAGTTTTGAAGAGTTAGAGATTTCTGCCTTCTTTCAAATATAACGGGACTTAACAGTATAAGTCCTGTAACGCACAATAAAAAAATAAATTGGTTCATCGCTGTTTTCCCAGTTGTAGCTGGATATAGCTGCAGGATATACCATGTGTGGGGATGCTGTGTCATTTGCCAAATGAAAATAGCTGTATTTAATGTTGCTTTTGTAAAAATGCCCCCCAGGCAAAGCAAGCTGAGTATCCCGCTCTACCCCCGACTTAAGATTTCCCTGGTCAACAAGTAATTGTTATTTCAAGCCATTAGTCGACTAGTTGTCACATGTTTATGATATTAATTTAATTATTTAAATATATATTTTGGGGTCATGAAAACATGACACCTGTTAACAACAATGCCAACGGCAAAAGCAGTAAAGATTCTGAATGTATCTGAACAACCAGCAAAGAGACCAAACATTTTGTTATTTATTTTAACGCAGTATAACCTCACACAAGTCTCGTTGTTTGAAACACAGGAATAACTAACTTCCAACTTAATAAAAACAAATACTGACAGACTTATCCACATGATGGATGATGTATACTTAACACATTAACCCTCTAGTAACTCCCCTCACACTCCTTGTCCCTGCCAGAACCCATTGGAGCTGCAATAAATCACCTTGGTTTTGTATTTGACCATCAAAATGACTCGGAGGTCTGTGTTCTAGTCTTATAGGACCACTAACTGAACTGACTAGCTAACTAGCTAATTGCAGCTAAGCACACTCACAGTTGTGACAGCAGTGACTTCAGTGTTGTCTGCTGTCATCATTAACACAACTCTTGTTTCTGTCTTGTTGGACAGGAGTTTGTGATGATTGTGGTGTTTGGGTTGGAGTACATCATCCGAATCTGGTCGGCAGGATGCTGCTGTCGCTACAGAGGATGGCAGGGACGACTCCGGTTTGCCAGGAAGCCTTTCTGCGTCATAGGTGAGTTATTGGACCTTTTTGTTGAGTCTCTTTTGTGGAAACAAACACAGATAATTCCTCCAGAAAAAAGTTTTTTTCCCATCACTGGTACCATTTCCTCTCCTTCATTGGTTCACCTTCCAGTTGCCCTCCAGTGGACCACAGTTGTCCTCTCTGTGAACGCAGTTTGATAGTTAAGACGTAAGCACTGTTCCACAGCACGCTATTGACCGGCGTTTGCTCGTGTCATTTTCAGTTGTGGTCAGAGCTCATAAGAGCAGAGAGCATTTACGTAATGAGGTTGCATTTACTGCCTTTTATTCTTTCCACTGTTTAGACATGGATCTCTCTGCTGCCTTCTTGGAAAGTACAGTAGGGTGCTTGAGGGAGGGAGGAAGAGCAGAGCTTAGAGGTCACGCAGGGTGCCGTGAGCTCCCGTCATGACGCTTAGTAGTGGGTGCTGTAGTTTGCCAGCATTGAGGAAATATGAGCAAACAACAAGGAGAAAATAAAACAAGAGAAAGTGAGCCAGAGTGTGAGAGGAATGAAGGGATAAAGTGATGAAATTAAAGAGATATTAACTTGAACTCAGAGGATCTGAGCAGTGAGACATAGATGGAGGTGATGCAGGTACACATGATGATCAGTTCCAGCAAGAGTTTGTGGCTTTCACAGAAAAATCTAATCAATTAGGTTTATCATTGTTCATCACTGTGTTCTTGCTTCCTTACAGAGAGAAACCCTGTGATTGTGCTGTGTAATAACGCGTCTTCATCTCATACAGTGTGATGTAATCGAATTTAAGTACGAGAAGGGGATTGTGTGAGTTTTGCACAACATCACAACTATAATGTGAACATTTTGTTTTTAGATACAGCCCAGCTGCTACTTCATTTAATTTATAAGTCACTATGCAACAGGAGAATTTTAACAGACAACAGCAATAATTGTCACGTTTTGTCGTCTCCTGAGGATTTTTACAGTACAAATAGAGTTGTTTTTGTTTCATCCACAACATAATCTTTGGATCCCAATTTTATTACTTTTGGACCTGCCCCTCCATGATAGCTGTCTTGTGCGTTGGCTTTAGCTGGTCTGCTGTGTACCAGTAGGTTGCCAGATTTGTACGCATTGCACTAAAAATCACCCTCGTCATTTTTCAAAAATTAAATGTAACTACTTAAATTAAAATACTCAATCTAAAAAAAAAAACAAGTCCTTTAGAGTCATCTTTCTCAAGTCTAATTCAACTCTCAAGTCATGAATACCAAGTCAAAGTCAAACTTTTATTAATGTTAGTCAAACAAGTCTTAAGTTCTCAAATTTACATCCCACCTCTGGTACTGTACCACTGGCCTACTTTTTTTTGTCTCAGGTCACATGACAACACCTGAGCCAGTTCCATTAACTAATGAAGACTGTGTAATACAACTGAAAGTCCTGACAAAGCTAGTAAGTAGATCTTGAGTTGGCATTTTTTGTCACATAATATTAAACTTACTGTTATACTTAAGGACCTGTGAGTGGCGACAGTATCAGTATAACCATAGATAGATCACTCTGTTATAAATTAATATTATTTAACGTGGCCTTTGACAAATAATGAGCCATATTGAATCCTTCCACTGTAATATCTACAATTAATACTGAACATTTTAAAGCAAACATTACTCTGAAATTATTTGCTGGTGGGTCATGCCAGACAGAACTATTCTATTAACCAGTTTATTTGTGGCAGCAGGGATCCTCACTTACACAGTATCAAATATGCATGTAAACAACTTGGCTGGAATATACGGAATCATGTTAGTGCCAAAATAATGCTTGCCAAAGGAAACAGTTTATTGCTTCTGTGAAACTCTGCGTGTGATCAAGTTATCAGGTTGCATGCAGAATAACATTTTTTAACACAAAAAAAAGTAAAACCAATGTGACCAAAAGCTATATTAGTAGGGCTGTGTAGTCCTCTCTATTTTGTACTCATTCCTGACTGGTAAGATCCTCATCTCAGGAGCCAGCAGAGCAGCTGATGCTGTGTGTGTTTCTGTTCATGTATGTTTCAGTGTAGTCTCTTACATGTACAAGTGCATAAACATTTTTGAGTCCCTCAGTGACCAGAATGAACTCCCAAATTACTGGAACCAATTTCACCTCAAGTGGTGTAAGCAGTTGATTTGTCCATTGCGGTCATTTAAAGCACATTAGGACCAAATCCTGCAGTATGGACACTCCCTGAGGACTGGGAAAGAAACACAGCTGCTGACAACCTGAATGAATGACTCCTGCTGCAGAGTTCCCACCATTCGCTGGGGCTGGCCCTCACAAAATGTGTTTGTAAATGTGTTGTAATGGTGCGCCTGAGGATGGACAGTGATATTTATACAATCTTCCTGATATGTTTGTGTGATTTCCCTGTTGGGCTCCACAATTGAGGGTTTGCCTTAAGGTCAGAACAGTTAATGCTGTGTAGTATCGAAATCTATTTTGGATAGAAAAATAATGATCTAGAGTTATCACTCAATAATTCTTGATTTTCTGCTATTTTATTTAATTACATGGCTGTTATTATTATTTTTTTAGAATAGTGATTATCTTAGTTTGGAATTGTGCGCCTCACAGAAATGAAAAATCAGTGGAACACCTGCAATGAAAATCCAGAGAGAAACAATAGGAGTCAGAATTGTTTTTTGCACCTCCAACAAATTTATTTCCTCTATTTTCACCTCCGCCTACATAACACAATATGGAGAAGTGTGTTGTATTTGACCAAATTGAGGTGGTGATGACATATTATTCAAGAGTTTTCAGAAAAACCAATATTCTACAATTTGCATCTGCTATTTGATAGCTTTAGATATGATTTAAGATTTAACACTGGATATCAGTATGAAGAGCAAAAATAAGTTAATTTTCTAGTATGTGACATAAACCTATGTTACATAGTGGGGACATAACATGGGCATTTACCAGGCATGTAGGTGTTAACATGGCAATACAACTTCACCAGGTTCATTACTGTATAAGTCAGACTACACAATGTCAGCAAAAACAAGACCTAATAAGGGAGTTTTGAAAATATTGGTCTTCTGAATATCATTGAATTAAACGGCATTTGACTTGAGGCACTCAAAGCAACAAAAAATACATCTGCAAAGTTCAACACCAGTGTCTCTTTCCAGAAAGCATGACTTGGTTTGCACAAGATAACCACAGACCTCATTGTGAGCAGTTTCATGTAGTAACTATTTTATTTCTACTCTAGAATAGACCAGAACTACTTTTGCTACTAGAAAGAAAATAGTTCCTATATGAAACTACTCACAACAAGGTCTGTGGATTATCTTGAGTAACCAGGTGGTCCTATTTAGTTCCATTATACTCGTGTTGTTTTATTTATTTATTTATTTATTTTAATGGCTGTAGTATGGGTGGTTAGCCCAAGGCAAATTTCCCACCTGGTGGGACAATAAAATTTACCTTACCTTACCTTACCTATACTGGATAGAAGACAGACAGCTCAATGGCCGAACAGTACTACAGGTAAGAGGGAAAATATGTACTTTTGATTTTGGGGTGAACAGTCATTTTAAGTACAAAATATTATTCCCAAGAAGTACTCCAGATACCCCAAATACTAGTATTTGTTACTTTTGAATGGTTGATATTGGATGCAGTATCATTCAATTGAATGGGGTTTCGATTTCATTTCCAAATCCTCAGTCTAAATTACTCCCAGCTCCTGCTCTGTTCTGATCAGTGGTCACAGTCACGTCTCCAAACCTGAGTCTGCTGCAGAGTTTGTTTTCATCCGTATGTCATGGTTTTCACTGGCCTGTTGGCAATCAGATAGCCTTGTTGGCTACAAATATTCAGATGAAAGGTTTGGATATTATTTCAGGTTCTAGGCTATTCAGTACTGGATTATGATTTAACAGTGAATAAGTAAATTACATAGTGTAATGCATACTCAGTCATAAAAGTACAAGTACCCAAAAAATGACTTAATTACAGCAATTAAGTCTCATCATTTTGTGATGTACCGAACGCCAGGAAAATTATTCATCACAGTTTGTTGCACATTGCCTGATACGCTTTTAGTCCAGAGTAACCCATCTTTCCCAAAACAAATCAGACTAGAAGAGTGCACCCAGTAGAGTGCAGATCTCTGCCAACCCCAAAATAATATTTTGGATGGAACCCCTTCTTAATCACCAACATTTAACTGTAATTTAATTATCTCTGCCAGCTGGGAGGGGTTCTGACTTGATCTTATCAGTCACCCTTGTCCTTCCCTGATTGGTCAGGCTGCTATCATGTGGCCCTATTGTGGAAGAAAACAAACAACATTAGCCTTTACCTGCAGTTAATTCAACAAGGATAAGGAATTAAGGGAAGCGTAGAAATATCTGGTCTTACTTTTTGCCATTGCTGTTCTTCATTTATAGTGTTTTCTGCAGCTAAGCAACAAACCACAGAGTATAAAATCTGCTTCTTGTCTTCACCAGCACAGGCATGCCCATTGTACATACATGGTCATGTGATATGTGTTTTCAGACATGTCAATATGGACAGAGGTTATTTATATCTGAAACTGTGCTAAGACACTCGTTTTGGACTGTGAATTGGGTTCATTGTAAAATGAAAGCATAATGTGGATGTGGCCTTTGTTTTTAAGTCATGGGAGGAAGCAATAAGTGTCCCTGTGACTGATGGCTGAGGCATGAGCACACACCATGATCACGCACACTGATAGTCAAACTCACACACACACACATCCGTCTTTCTGTCATTCACTTTCCTCATGTTTCTCTACACCTTCAAAGGGAGTGAACCCTCTGCAGCTCTGCTGGTTCCCCGGTGTCTCTCATCTCCTTGGTGTCATTAATGTATTTTTTATGGTGCTGCTGCTGACTTTTCCCCTTTTCCCTCCCCTCACGGTGGGTCAACTGTGCTAGGGTTTAGAACAGGAGCCATTACCCATACCTGGGCTAGCATTTTCTTTCAGAAAACAGGTTCGCCAAAGGAGAAACCTCCTGAACTAAAAACACTACTTTTAGGTTAGAGTGTTCAACTGTCACTGAAATGAAGATCTTTTTGAGAGAGATAGAACTGTTGTTCCTGGAGTCAGAGTGTTACTTCAGCTGTATGTTCTCTTTGTGGGTTTGACGTTATTCACTTGTTCTCTGTGGTTTTTATATGAGCTTCCTCTTCACAGAGTCAGAGCTGTATGTGTGTGCAGCTCTGAGGGGCCTGTCTGCCCCTCTGTGTCTTTGTTTGTTGATGTCTTGTGTATCTGTCTGTCATAATCTGCAGCAGATACAGTTTGCCCGCACTTATATGTGCTTATGAGAAAATGAAATGATGAAGCCCCCAGACTGTTAGAATCTCAAAGGCTTGCAGTGCAGAGATCTTAATTAGTTCAGATATGCTGCGTGTGAAGAAATATTGTTCATGGAACAATGCTTTAGCCAATTTCACTGTCCTGTTTGAGTCCACAGCAGATCGATGTGGCAGCCAGGAGACTTATACAAACATATAGTGTATATACAAAAGGAAGAGTACACAATATGTTATTGCAGTGTTGGTGCCCATGGCAGATTATGTCGGCTGTAGTAATATGGAGTCTTTGTTGGGATATGTGAGGGGTGAGAGTGTGCTGACAACATTGAGCTGCTGTTATTGCAGCAACATGAAAGACATCAAGCCAGTCCCAGATACTGTGACCTCCAGGCTCAGATGAGTCTGTGTAAGACGCCAGCTTCACATTAAAATCAATATTAGTGAGATATACTTGCCTTTAGGTTGGAATTTTAAAATCAGGATGAACACTTGTCATCTTCAATGAAATATTTCTTATTTTTCTTACATACATAAGTGTAGGTAATCTTTTTATATCACTTTATCTAGGGTGCAGTTGTTCCCAATATTTGTGTGATGCAAATATTCCTTTTGCATCAAGAAGTCTCAAATAAATCATCATGTGAGTCCGTGCTCTACTTGAATTACATCATATTTTAATCAATGAAAATAGATACAATGAAAATAAATAACATGAACTCAGACATAACAAAAAATATTTTGCGGTGAGGAAAACCTTAAAAATACAATTACATGAAGAGAGCTTTAAAAGGACACTTCAAAGAATCAAAATGATATTACCCGTAGTGCTCTTTATCCATCCAGATTGCTTTGGTGTGAGTTGCAGAGTTTTGGAGATATCAGCTGTAGAGATGTCTGTGTCTATACCCTCCAATATAATGGAATTAGATGGCACTTGGTTTGTTTACTCAAGGCACCAAAAATTCTCAACAACAAAGTTTCTTTCCAGAAATCATGACCCAGTTACTCAAGATGAATCTCAGACCTTGCCGTGAGCAGTCTCATGAACTATTTTCATTCTATCGAACTACACCTGCCAACTAAATCACCCTGCAGATGGAAGTGTGCAGAGGCTTGTGCTCATGACAGCATGGGATATAAACATTAATGGTAGAGATGTTCCAATGAAATGTCTTCTTTTGCGATACCAGTTCCTACACGAAACTGCTCACAGCAAAATCATGATTTCTGGAAAGAGACCTTGCTGTTGAATTTTGAACTTCTAGAAAACCATCTAGTTCCATTATCTTTGAGAGAAGGCAGACATCTCTATGGCTGATATCTCCAAAACTGAGCAACTCACACCAAAACAGGGTAGATGGATAAATAGTTCTACAGGCCAGAGGAAAAACTGATGTTTTTGATTTTGTCATGAACTGTCCCTTTAAGTTCTGTTCTAGAAGATTGTTTATGTTCAGTTAAATATATTAGGAACATAATAAAAATAATGTGTATGAAGATGATGCCAGATAAAATGCATTTTGCTTCCAGAGTTGATCAAAATGAGTCACAGTGCACATTTCTGCTTGTCTTTTGGTAAGCCTGTGTGTGTGTGTGTTTCATCTCTGCCCTCCAGACATCATAGTACTGATAGCATCGGTGGCGGTGGTGTCAGCTGGTAGCCAGGGCAACATCTTTGCCACCTCAGTCCTGCGGAGCCTGCGTTTCCTGCAGATCCTACGCATGGTGCGAATGGACCGAAGAGGAGGCACCTGGAAGCTTCTGGGCTCTGTGGTCTACGCACACAGCAAGGTGGGCTGCCACAGATGAACGGCTAACACACACACACACACACACACACACACACACACACACACACACAAAACAGAAGAGGATCCCTGGAGATCCCTGATGCTTGCTAGCATGGACCCTTGACCTTGTGACCTCCAGTGTGAAGCCTTGAACTCATTACACAGTAGTGGTGCAGTATGTTTACATGCACTGTAATAAGTTGATTCTGAGTATTGTCATGAAATTAGTGTAAGCACAACCAATTTAATACACCTACATTTCTGCTCTTTTAGACACCTGTAAATCGTTTTAGTTGTATCTAGCATTGTCCCCTAAACATCAGGAAGTCAAGATGCCCCAAGTCGACCCACATTTTGTCAGTCAAATCAGTGCCCTTTGTTGTCACTGTACACAGAGCCACACAGGATAACAGCATTGCAAGCTTAAACTTTTACAAACCGAGCTACAAAACTGATGGAAACTGGCCTGAGTTTGAGTTGACACTGAAAATGCTGACTCAGGCACAGAGCTCACCTTTATTACTGCAGCCATCAACACCCTGTCAGGTGTAAAGAGAATTTAAACAAATATGACAAAAAATGTTTCAGAAATACATTACACCAGAAGAATGCAATCTGGTAGCAGAGACCTGTAAGAGATCCTGTCTTGGTGAAGCTCATTACTGTATGTTGAGGTGTTGATTCAAGTTAATGGTCATTTCTGAAATAGTACTTAGTGGTGGTGTCGTTTCTAACATTTTGTCCCCCTCATATGTGTAAATGGGATGTACAACACATTATAAACACCATTAATTATAATTGTTACAACTGTACATTAGACTATATTCCATGCTGACTTTTTTTGTATCTTTGTGAAAGCTGTCAGTTGCCTGATCCGATTCATTGAATGAAGGGATTCATAAGGTGTTGATTTAGTTAGTTTACATTAAAAGGTGCAATATGTATTCATTTCAATTTAAAACATTCAAAAATTAACTGAAATTATCAACAGAATGTGAAAAAATAACAGTTTTGATGTTATGTCAAAGACACCTGTGTATTGTGTTGCAGAGAATTATGGAAGATAACATGCTAACCAGCTAGCTGGCTGTCACGTAATCGTGACAGAATTCCCCTGCCCTGCCCGAGTCTGAAAACTATCTCCTCCCAGCGATGCAAAGCTCCTGTGCTAGCAGTGTAAATACTAACACTCCTCTGGTGCTTTGAGCTCCTAGTCCAAGTAGACTCGAGTGAGTTAATAGGACCCCTAGTTGCACGGCAAACAGAGTTAACTAGCTAACTGCAGCTACAGTTAGCAGCAGTTAGCAATTGCTCTTGTGCATCTGCTGCCTCCTATTTGTTCGGAGTATTTGACAGGTGGCCACTTTGTACATGTTGCGCCTTTAATTACCAAATGCTGTACAGTTTTATTTAAAAGGGACCATTTGATATTTTTACAAGTTTAGAAGTATGAGACCCAGTGTTGGTTTTGAAACATTTAGAGCTCAGTCCAGCTTTTACTTTCTGACATGTTCTTTTCAGACATGTCTTGCCTTTTCTTACCTCAACTCACACTTATCTCTCTGTGCTCCACCTGGACCGACCCACACAAATCCACCAACTTCTTTTCACTTCTGTCTTAGATCAGTTTGACCCCCACAGAAGCAGAGGCTAGTACGGGTCTTTGTTAATGACACCGTTCTTCTTTACCTGTAACAAAGTTGCACATTCAAACTGAATAATCAACACAACATCTTAAATGAAGGGGTCAAATGATGTAAGACGGTGTACTGTATGTAGCAAGTATGTGTTTTGTAAAGGATGTTCTGAAAGGGGTTCTTGGGTCACTGAGGATGATTCATAGAAGTTTCTGTCGAGGCAAATGTTTCTAGTGAATTGACAGTTTGAATCAAATAACAAGAGACAAGGGCAAATGCTGAAGTAGAGGATGTTGCATTTTGAAATTGCAACAGCAAGAGCAAAGAGCAGCAGTGGGTAAAATCAATTTATATGAAGGTGGACGTTGAGGTGGTGTTTGGTGCTCAGCTAGCAGTGGAAGCCAGTGGTCAACATAAGCTATTGCAGTAAATGGTACCAATAGCAGAACAAAAAGCTGGGTATTTATAGTCAATTTTATGTGAATTATTGTGTAGTTTGGAGGTCATAGTTATACCAAAAATTGAGACCCAAACCAGCCTGTTCCATCTTTTAAAACCCAACTCAGCTGAACAGTGCTGGTACTGTCAAGTCTGAGACCTGACCTGACCTGACCCACCTGGGAACTGCAGATAAACAGTAGCTACTAGCTAAATTAGGTACAAACCATCTGTTTTCTTTGTATGAGATAATTGTTCCTGACAAATTAACATAATAAAACTAAAGAGCCTGAGACCAGAGGCTGTAATTTTTTTTACCCATTACTGACGTTAGCCTGTTATCTAATGCAACACATTGGGTACTCACTGTATCTTTCTATCTCCCCACTGGGGATTGTGTACCTACCTGCAACACATGACGCGCATGGAGTCAGGCAACTGACACAATTAGAGTGAGAAGAAGAGATGCTTTTTAAATAATTGCATTTGACAATAACCGAACCAATCCTGACCTGAGCCTGCAGCTTCACACAGCAACATGTTCTGAACACAGCCTGAAACCCGATGCTTGATCTGGTCCACGATAATGATTTAATGTTTTAGCCTCAAACTACATTATGAGCTCAATTTAAGCATGATTCACTGACATCGTGCTATGCTGGCCCCACACTGTACACAGTGCTGGTACAGAGAGTCACTGAACACTTCTGCTGTGCTGCAAGCCAAAATTCAGGCAGTACAATAAAAACTGAACTAACTGAGGTCTTAAATGTCTTCTGTTTTTTTTTTTTTTTAGCTTTGGTAATTTCAAAAATATTGAATGTATAATTAACACAGATGGTATTGTTCTAAACATGTGGTATCAAAAAACTAACAAAGCATTTGTACTTTAACCTTAATATTTATGACTTGGACACATGTAGTGTGAAATGAACAGTGAGGGAATATCAAATAGAAACACACAATAGTCAATGAACTGACCGGGACATGTCATAACCAGATGTTGTGTGAACGTGTAGAACAGAAACATGGCTGCAGTAACTCACACTAAAAATGTATAAGCTACAGTTTTTAAAAATATTTGTTGTTTTTACAAAACAATAACAAAAACAAGAATAACAATAAAACAGGATAATTTATTATAACGCACCACTTTTTAATGGGACAACAAAATACAAATTTTTCCTCTGACCTGTAGTGCTATTTATCCATCTTTACTGTTGTGGTATGAGTTGCCTAATTTTGAAGATATCAGGTTAGAGATTTCTGCCTTCTCTCAAACATAATTAGGGGTGGGGATCAATTAAAAAAAGTATGATGCCAGTACCCTTGAAGTGATACTGATACTATTATATTAATCTATTTGATACCTTTTTAACATGTTGCAGCTTATGCTTGATGTGGTGTTATTCACAGTTTTTAAATCCTTCCACATTATGCATTTATTTGTATCAGACACTAGGCACGTACTATAGCAATACTTTTGAATGTTTTTCACGACATGGTAAAACCATACAAATAGTCATTTTTCCTATATTGGGTACAAAATGAATTAAATGCAGGTACTAAGTATACTACTTGGTTTATGATTGGTTTATTTCAGTCAATACCTTAAAGGTATTGAGAACTGATACCCAGCCCTAAATATAATGGGACTAACTTGCACAAATAAACCTCTTTCCAGAAATCATGACCCACTCGCTCAAAATAATCCACAGACCTTGTAGTGAGTAGTTTCATGTAGGAACTACTTTATTTCTGCTGTAGAATCTACCAGAACTACTTTAGAATCTCTTTCTATACTATTTTGAGTAATGTATAAGATGTATTTTTTTTTGGCTCTACAGCAGATATTTCCAAAACTGTGCAACTCACTTGTAACACACCTGTAAATTTAGGTCCCTCTGAAAAGCTCTCACACAGCTGTAAAAGCAGAGGGGACTGTACCTGCATGTCAGAAAATAATCAGCAGCGATTGAAGTGGATTTAAAAAAGTGGATTCAATAAAGGGTCATAACTTTCTCATTAAATCACCTGCTCATTCTATTACATGTAAAGTTTTGTCCTCAAAGTTCATAGTAAAGCAGATTTAGGTTGATCAATAGTGAATGTTCATATGCTAAAGTGTTTGTGCATTAACAAAATTCTCTTTTCTCCACGATTACACTCTGAAAGTCTGTTTTGACCCCTGCCTGCAGGAGCTGGTAACCGCCTGGTACATCGGCTTCTTGGTCCTCATCTTCTCTTCATTCCTCGTCTACCTTGTGGAGAACAAGTTCAACAAGGAGTTTGCTACCTACGCTGATGCCTTGTGGTGGGGCACGGTAGGTTGTGGAGGAATATCTGTTGCTGTGCCTTTAAGGATTCAGTGAAAATTTAGAATAGAAAGGATGACTTAACTTGCCAAACTTCCTGATTTTCCCAGGAGACTCCTGTTTTTCATTGTCCTCTCCTACTTTCCTCTCAGGGTCACAATTCCCCCGTATTTCTCCCAATTTATGCCAGCTTCTTGCTATCAGAACCAGTTTCAGGCAGCATGTATATACCCTACAACTCTAAAAGTCTACTGTTTCCACCCAGACAACAACACAGCTGCACGTAATGCAGAAAAGAGCTGCTTGCCTGATGTGAGCAACAGAGAGAGAGGAATGGAGATTAGTAAGAGAAAGAAGTCCTGGAAGGAAGAATTCCCATTTCTAATGGACAGTTTTAAAGGGAAGGGGAATGGAAGAATTTTTCTACAGCAACCTAAAATATTCATGTTTCTTCTAATCAAATTTGAGGTTAGACTTAGTTAAGGCTCAGTGCTGTGGTCCCATTGTGTTTTCCTGCAAATGAGAGTCAGTGAGAATCAGTGAAATTGAAATTCAATTATACATTTACTTTTTCTTCAACTTTATATGTGATACAAATTTATATGCAGCTGCATGATGATGTATATACATTCCTGCCAATTGTTTTACACATTTCAAATGTTTGATAGTTGGTGCTTACAGTGCACCAAGACATGTTTTAGTGCACAAGCAAAGAAAAGAAAATGCTAATATTTCAAAAATCAGCTTTTGAGAGTAAAGAAGTATATGCAACATGTTTGCTAGGCCTCAAGGATACATGCAATGATGACAATATACTGTAATATACCATCAACTTAGCATAACCTAAATGAGTATCAGGGGATTAGTCATAAAGTCGTGCTCTGTCTTGACTGAGAGACATGACAGATTACACTGGTCCCTGACCAATCAAAGCTTGCCTTCTTTCACGATGTGGGTGATGTCACTGGGAGGTGCAGGGGACGAATGACTAGACAACAATGTAAACCAACAATGGCAGTGTGTATGACACTTGCTGCAGTTGTGCTGTAGTCTGTGCTCTTAGAGGTTAACTTTGAAACACATGGAATTAGAAAAAAAATCAGTTTTTCTTTCTGTCGGGACATTGGTTGTTGTCCACTGTGACACACTACATGGCATAAAATGATCAATTGTCCCTTTGTTGTTCCCGACACGACGCCCTACATCTATCAGATCTGGCTGTAATCAAGGTGATACTGTGTAGTCTGAACCCAGGATTATGCGTCTTTGCATCAGAGGAAGATTTTCACCTCACCGCCACACTGCTATCTCTTCACATAATTGTCTGGCATTTGACGCTGAAAATCTGGGTCTTTGCTAATATTCCTATTTTCTGTTGGGTTTGTCATTGCCTCTGAGCTTTGACAGCTCCTCCATAAACATTAGCCCTGCACAGCTCCATTAACCACCATTTTCATACTGGCTCAAACAGTCATAATGGTACCAAATGGCTGCAGCCACCTTTGTCATGCAAGATAACTGGAGCCTTAATAAAAGATAATCCAGAGAGATCAGTCTGCCAAAACAGAGAGATAAATTAATGGATTGATGGATAGACAGACAAAAGAGACAGGCAGAGGATGGAAGGCAAGCAGTACTAATTCAGGTGTTTTTGTTCCTGTTATTAAATAATGAATACACTGCATTAGATGCTTCTTTTCGGGCTTTTGCTGAACACGTGAATAATAGTTCTATTCAGTGTTCACATTTTGGTGTGCCAAGTACCATCGCAATCATTATCACAATTAACTCAGTTTATTAATTTTTTTATTAAAGCATAATTGGCTCCTTCTGTTATCAAGTAATTTTAGTCCGTCAAAAGTGTAATATTGTCCAAGTGGCCTCTTGCTGTGTCTGCACAGATCATCCTTATAGACATTAGTATGTCTTCACACATAGAGGACAACAAGAACACACATTTTTACCAAGGCAAAATAAACATTTGAGCCACAGGCTTTCATAACTTTACTTAGAACCAAGGCCACATTGACTTTCTCCTGTAAAGCCTCCACACAGGTCTAATCATCACTGTGACTGCACTGCCTGAAGGCATCATTTCAAATCATGCCTCAGTGTGGCTTAACTCAGGCAGTATGCAAAAGAAAAACATGCAAATGTAAAATACAGTTATGCACACCAGAAGACATTTACAGTAAGTCAAAGAAAAATAAAGGCAAACAGTGACAGTTGGAGAGTAGGGCTGCACAATATGATAGAAATATATATATCTAGTGATTATTTTGACCATATTACAATTGCACTGAATAAAACTATGAAAATCATGATCATGTGACATTTGTTGGGGTCAAACAAACATGTTTTCTTACATCTGTGCTGTAGGGCAGCACAACAGTACTTCATTATAATACTGTTTGTCACAGTTTTCTTTTTGCAGCAATATTGCACTTGGCCATTTCTTATCCATTAATTTTGCAGCCTGATTAAAGAGCAAGGTATACGTCTGTGGTATTGATGTTGTGTTTGTAAAGTTGTTTGTGTAATTTCTCATGGCTGTACGAAAAGTGAAAACAATTATCCTGAAAAAAGGACAATAAAATCTAAATCTAATCTAATCTAATCTAGCCATAAATCATTTGTGCCGTTAAAAAAACAAACTCTGGCACATCAGGTTCAGCCCACTTAGACACACACTGAGTAACCAGCAGATGGGTTTTTAGTCAAGTCTGCCACAGCTGAATACAAACCCTTTTTATGTGTTTTTTATTTTCGTTGAAAGAACCACTTTATCCAAATCACAAATATATTTTAGTATATTTTCTCATTCAGCCTGATGCATCCATGTGAATAGTTTCTGTTCTAGGAGACTCTGAAGTATTTGATTCAGACACCTCTGCCATCTCAATAATACAGCAACCAGTGGAATTTAGTTTTTGCTCCTCAAAGCAATAAAACATAAAAACTCTTGAAAGCACTTGATGATTCATTCATTCTTAATAGGGGGGTGGTCCAGTGATAACAGGAATACTGTAGGAATACTATAGCCATGTATCTCTATGATCCTCTTGCTCCTCTGTGACTATGCGTTGCTACTTGTCACTTTGATTAGGTAACACCTCGCTATAGAGCATATAGGCTGTAATGTAGTATAGAACTGAGCACTTATAGTATAGCTTAGAGAATATTATAGATCCAAGATGAAATATTACAATTACAAATCTATTTGCTACTTCAGTCCCACGGACAGCAGCTCCATCAGGCTGCTGATGTTTCACAACCATGTTTGAGGCCATGGATTCTAACTTACATAAATGTCAGTCAGATTAAGTATCAATGACTCAGGCAGACTAGACTAACATATTCATCTGAACAGCCCCTCTGCCCCTGCACTCTCTCTGCTACTAGGGAATGGCGGGGAATGCATTTTGGTCATTTTGCTTACAATGAGGATGGCATCCTTCCTCAAATGGCCTATTGCTTATAAGGCTTAATAAGGTGTAACTAATTGCGGTTAATAATAACGTTAATAATAAATCATTCACTTTCAATCATTTATGCTTTAAAGATAGTTTCAAGTCATTAATAAGAACTTTTAGGTTGCCAGGTTATGAAAAAAATCTTCACTTGTATTTTATGAGTAAATGTATCTTAAGTAAATGTAAATGGGCTGTTAATAAAGAAACTTAAGTTAAGATAAGATAAAGAAAGTCTCCTGCTGTATGAATAAATGCAAATATTGTTCTTATTAATGTCAGATAACTGATCTATTCTGCACTGATAATTCATTTATTAGCCATTAACTTTCAAGAAACTGTTTTTATTGTAACTTTTTTTTAATCAGTGAAATAGTTGTTTGATATTTATGACCTTATATACAACATGGCTGTAATTTGTTTTCTCAGATCACCCTGACAACTATTGGCTATGGGGACAAGACACCAAAGACGTGGACTGGAAGGATGCTGTCTGCAGGGTTTGCCCTCCTGGGCATCTCATTCTTTGCCTTGCCAGCAGTAAGTCTGTAGTCTTCAATTCAATCCTTTCTTTTTTAAAATCCTTTCTTTTTTAAGTGTCCAGTTTATCAGGTCAATTCTGACATATCCATTTGTGAAGCTTAAAGAGGCTGCAGCCAAGTTTTTACACTGTCATTTGATTTGATATGTTCTGTCTCATATTTGACTGCAGGCCTCTGAGGTTTACCTAAAGGGAATATTGACTTTAAGTAAAATGTACTTCATTGAAATTCCTACATGCATGCATTTATTTTTTCTTCCACTTTATATGTGATGGGTTTTCATATGAGGATTGAAGTGACTCAGTTAAATTCTGTGTCGTAAACAATACAGGTTTTAAAATATTCCAAAAAAGGCTTTTTAGAGGAAAGAAATATTTTGAACATGTTTCTAGGCCTCAGTAATGTACATAGTGAATATAAGCATAACGTGTTTACAAGAAAATGCCACAAGTAAGTTCAAGTAAGTAAAAATCTGTCAGTCAATTATTGAAAATATTCTCACAAATTAAAAACATGAACCTGAAGTAGTAAATGTAAATAAATTCCATATAGTTTGATTAGCTTTCTTGCTGAGAGTGAGATGATAAGATCTAGATCTAAACCCCTTTAAAAATGCCCGAACAGTATGAGACATATGTACTAGCAAACTAATAAACATACGCAGGGGCAGACAATAACTTAACACAAAGAGACCCTGCAGTGGCACAGCAATTGGCTGATCAGGATCAAAGTTTAGTACATCCACACAGAGTAACATGTCAGATCCACTGTATATGCAGAAGGTTTTGGAGGAAGCATGCGTAAAATCTTTTTTATTCCACAACAGAGTGATGTCAGTTCTCTCATCTAACGCTGTACAAGACAGCAAATGATCATACTTTCCTTACTTCAAGAAGCATGTTAAACACCATTTCCAGTTACTTTTCATGCAGCCACAGTGGACGCCCTCATTAGTGTGATAGTGGTTTTCTCAGCAGCTCAGTGATATTTGTGAGTTTTTGACCTACAACATGCATCCAGTAGTTACTGTTATTATGATCATGCCAGGGTATTCTGGGCTCAGGCTTCGCCCTGAAGGTCCAGGAGCAGCATAGACAGAAGCACTTTGAGAAGAGGAGAAACCCAGCTGCCTACCTCATCCAGGTAAACCCTGTTCTTCTGACACACATTACTGTTTGGGGGCTGGAAATAAAAACATTATTATTATGAACTGTTGCTCTTACTCAAAACAGTACACCAGTGTCTGCGTGTGTTTCAATGTGTCTGAGAATATAAAATGTGTTTATGAAAGCCTAAATAATTTTATTATTCTCCAGTTTATTTTTTCCCTCCGTCGAGTCTATGAAACTCTGAAACTACTCAATGAAAAGCACAGGGCATGCAGCTTCACTCTGTGCAGCCCTGTGACTCCTCATCCTCACTCTGCAGTAAATTCCCTGATCTCTCTTTTTTTTTTGCTCCTTCCAGACCGTCCTGTGTTTAAGCCCAGAAACACCAGTTTAATAGTTTACCTAACTTAAAGGTGGGCCACCTTTGTATTATTGGCTGCCACCTTTCTTGAAAATTCTGGCACAAATGGGGAAATACAACTTTTTTGTTTTGTTTTGTTTTTTTGTTTTTTTTTTAGCACCAATACCTTTGTGCTTATATTAGTGAAAATTGTGATTTGGCCTCATGTAGCAAACCTATTTTGATTGCTAATGTGTAATTGATTTACTTTACATAAATATTTTAATAGAAAATCATTGCTTTTTTCAACAGCTTGTGACCCAGTGACTCCGGATCAATACCAAACATTATTAATACACATGACAAATAAAACACACATTTAATTAGTGAATTTTAGTGCTTCTTCTGCTAAATGTTAATTAACAAAATTCTGTATTTTTTGGCTGACCTGTTAGTACCTGTTCGCTGGTCACATCACTTTTTCATCAGGCTCTGTGCCCTTTTCTTTTATCAAAAAATAGAGCCAGGAGAGTGACATGTGCAGAAAAAATACGGCACAACTGTGTGTTTTTGTGTTGATTCCTGTGCCAAAATAAACAGGGTAATTTGTTACAATCTTTGGTTTTTATCTTCTTGCTCCTTTTTTTGTTCCATCTTGGTGTTAAATTTAAACTGCTGTGGACACTCTTCTGTCAAATTGTGATTTTTATTTTTAATTAGTTAATGTTAACCACATGCCACATGCCTCCAGTCTTTGTCTCAAAAACATCCAAGGAAAACCCTGGTTTTTACAGAGCCATTCTTGCCATCCCACTCTTGTCTGCTTCACACATTTCCTTCTTTTCCAGCCTGATCTCCACACGCGCCTCTTGTTTCATCCTGAATGTCAGTAGCGCTGACCTCACATTGTCCTCCTCACATATTTCTCCACACATTTCCTTTCTCTCCTACTTTCCTCCCACTTGCTTCTCCATTTTATTCCTCTTTGCCTTCCCCCTCGTACCTTTCTCTCCCATCTTATGTTCCCATCTTCCATTTTTTCCTGACCTCCACCCCCTCTTGTCTCCTCCTCTCTCTCCTCCCTCCTCCTCCTCTTCATGCTGTCCATCCCCATGTTGTACCAGGCTGCGTGGCGTTATTACTCCACCGACAGCACCAGGCCCTACCTGGACGCCACGTGGCGACACTATGAGAGCCTCCTGCCCTCCCACAGGCATGTATCCATGCCTGACCTCCGCCCACCCACAGACGTGTGACACACCTGTTTTTTGGTTTCACTAATCAGCTTTTTTCATTTGTTTTCTTTTCTTCCTCTTCTTCTTGACTCCCTCCTCTGCCTTGTTTTTGTTGTGTTTAATTTTTTTTTATCCTCTTAATTTATCTTTTTTTGGGGGTGGTCTCCTCTTTTTACTGTTTTCTTCTTCTTGGTTTTGTGTATTCTGCATGCAGTGTGTTTGGCGTAGTTATGCGGCTGATGAGAACTCGGTTTCCATTGCTACCTGGAAGCCTCACTTGAAGGCGTTGCATACCTGCAGCCCTACAAAGTAGGTACAACTGGCAGCTGGCGTCTGTATTTGGTGTCTGTGCCACTGTAGCCATCTTTTCCCTGTACTTAAATTACGTACATTTTAAGTTGTTAATCTTTTTTAAAATTATTTATCCTCTTCACATATTTCTGCTCTGTCTTATTGTTAAATGTATCTGCTTTGCTCTCTTTATTGAAAATATAAATGCCTTGATTTTATAATTGTCTTTTTCTTATGAGAAATTGGTTCACAGCCATCAAAACGACTGATCATTTCCAGGCTCCGTTAATCTCAGCTTACTTGAATTACCAAAAAAAAAAAAGAAAAAAACCCCAAAACTGCTAACTTCTAAGACCTCTCTACAAGCCTTTATTTTTACAGCTATTATATAAATGGATATTTTATCCCTCCACAGCATTCGCACTGAGTCAGGCTCTTTGTGTTGGACTGAAGTCAGTTGAGTGCTCAATGGTCCAGTGACTGCTGTCACTGCAGTCACTTTGGGGGACTGAAGCAGCAATTTTAGCGTTCGCCCTCTGTGGCGGATCTATTTATGACAGCAATTGTAGCCTCAATGAACCAATCAAGATCTGAACTTCAGTCTACTTAAATTGGGTGGCCACTGAGCACCGATGCCCTGAGAAGTTTAGAGGTACAGTACATACAGTATACTTAAGTCTGTCAGTGGCTTTGTTAGCTGACATACACAAAGATAAAGTATAGATCAGTATAGATGATTTTCCATCCTACAAATGAGTATGTGCACACAGCAGTTGGTAGAAACTCATGGATATTTTCATTCTTCAGCTATCAAGCAACATGCTAGTAACCAGTAGCATTATTATTTAGCCACTTGTTGGCAACCACCTTTTTTTAAGACGTGTAAAAGCTTTTGCGTCCCTGAGTGAGTTGTTTACTGGCATATTTTATGTCATAGAACAAAACGTGAAACTTTCATAAGTTTGTGTTAACCACAGACCATGTCAGACATCTTTGCAAAAACCCACTGACTTCAAGATGAGGGATCAGAGGTGTACATATGCTAACTCAGTTCCAGGCTTTTGGGCTCATTTATGCAATTCTTTATACAGCTAGAAACTTGCTAGAAACCAGCAGAATTGTTCAGAATTTGATTTGGGTGTGACCTTTTTCAACTACAGTAAAAGTAACAGCAAAAGTAACCACCACCTTCTTAAAATCCATGCTATATGCTAAACCTGCATTCTGAGTTAATTGAGAGGATTCCTTCTTGGGATAGTGAATATTTTCCTTCCATTACTTTTGTAATTCTTACAGTTTATGGCACTAAAACAACTTTTGCTATTGATTTCCCAATCAAACACCCATTCTGGTTTGATTTCTAACCCAGTGTGTGTATAGCCTACTTGTTACAGTGATTTCACTCTAAAATCCATCTAAGGAGCCTGGAAATATTGGTAAAATCATCTTCAAGGCACACAGTGTGCAGTTATACAGTCATAATGAACTTAATACAAAGCACACTCAGAAGACACTGCTTAAAGTGATTAAATTAACAGATCTTCAGTCACTTCAGTCACCTTCTCTTGTTGCAAGTGCTTCCTTAGTTTGCATTGATCTGCATGTCTGTAGTGAGCCTGCTCTTTATTAAGGTCTATTTCCCCTGAATGCTTATTATTGATCGATGTGTTGCTACCCTCAAATCTTCTGCAACAGTGGCTGACAAAGCCATTAATGCAAAAATCTTCCTATCATGCTGATTTAGAGGACCATACCAATGTGTATGCAGGTTTTAGACTACAAATTATGTATACATAAACCTTTGCCCATGTTTTTAAAATTGTTTTTTTTTTTTAATGCATATAATTCCAGACATCTACTGATTTCCATCCATTTCTGTACAGTTTATTGCAATTCTCATAATTGAAAAGCAAGCAAACTCTTGAAACCAGCCTGAACATCAAGTCAGCATTCATTTTTGTTAATTTTACATGATCATTGAATGATAATGCAGTTTCAGTGAAGACTGGTTTAAAGAAAACATTGTTACTTCACAGCAATAATGTGACTTTGACAAAAAATAATGCACTGGATGCTCTCTGTTACTTTACTTTAACAAGTTTCAAGAGTGTGCAAATGGATTAATGTATTCAGATTTCTGCAACACAGCAACACGGTGGGAAACCTGTTTAGCTGTAAACTGAAGTCTTTGTGATTTGTAGTAAATGCACTGGTATGGTCCTTTAAGTACAGTTTTGACATTTAAGTCTTATGAAAAGATGTTTTCTAACATTTTTTTTCTTCTTCTCCTCTGTCAACTGCAGGAAGGAGCAGGGAGAGTCAACCACAAGGTTTGTGACTTTCACTGAACATTCACTGTCTTCCATTATGTTGTAGCTCCATAATTTTAAGGCTCGGTATCAAACCTAAATACATTTTTGCTATTTACTAAAAAAAAAAAAACTGGCAAGAACAAATAGTTTGGAATTCAATACCTTTTTCATTTTCAGATAACAGCAAAGGTTTTGGCTGCTTCTGTATAAAACACAACAGAAGCTTGGCTTATTTAAAAAAAAAAAAAAAAAGGATTTTATCAAAAAAACATGTTTATATTCCTTGAACCTGCATTTTTGTGGTGACTAAGAGGCAGAGCAACAAGCTGTAAACAAAACAGCAAGCAGTTGCCTATTTACACATCCAGCAGATACGAAGCAATATTAGCATTCATTTATGAATCATGATTCTGGCCACCTGGGGAATATATTCTCTGTTTTTGTTATGCTCACCAGCTAGTTGCTAATTTAGTCTATCTGCTGTTTGGTGCAGGCCAGATGGCACACAGCGGGATTAACAGAGCTGTTTGAGGTTAATAAGAGCAGTGAGAATTAATCAAAAAGGTGAAGTTTTGGTCTGTAAAGTCAAACCAATAAGCTGACAGATGCTAAAACTTATAAACTGGATGATAATTTCCTGTGGATTGAACATTAAGAGTGATGCCTTTAACATTATACAGTCAGTTTTTACGTTGTTAATATGCATTAATGCAGAGTAGAACAGCTTTAAAGTAAGGTAGCAAGGCATCAAACTTCATTTTGTTATCTAGTACCAAAACTACAACAAAATACAATATTTAGTCCCATGTGAGGAACAGTATTAAGCATTATAGACCTAAAGATACTTCTGTGTGAACGGCACTGTCACTGAGACAGTAAAGTCGCCCTGACTGGAGGTGTTAAAGGCTGTGGGTAATGAAATGTGGACCTGTTGATGCAGAGTCTAGCTAAAAGCACTCTCTATGACTCATTGTTTTATGTTTCTGTTTTGTGCTATCTTTCTTTTTTATCACTTGTTCTCCTCCAAAAAACACCCCTACATACACATGCTGCAGCCCTCGAATACAAGCAATCATATAAATAAACTCTTTATTTTTTAACCACCCTCTTGCCTCAGGTTTATGTTACACTCTTATTAAAAAATTATATTTTGTATTAGTCTGTGTTAATATTGCCAAAATTTCTGATTATATCAGCAGTGGTTGAAGAAGTGCTCACATCCTTTAGTCAGATCCTTTAAGTAAAAGTACCACACTGTGAAAGTACTCCATTACAGTCAGTGTTTTCCTTTTATATATATGATGTTTTAGGATTGATATTACTGCTGCATTAATGTGTATGTTGCATTTTACTGCCGTAGATGTTGAAGTTTGAGCAAATTTTAACTACTTAATACGATGTTGGGAAGTTTAATCTACAGCAGTGCATCATTTTCTCTGAGATCATATTTGCTGTCCTGTGAGAACCACATAGTTCTAAAAGAAATCTACTTTTCAGTCAGAAAAATAGCCCTGTTTTCAGCTTTATGATGATACATTTTCCAGCTAATCTAAGAGGGTTTTAAAGAGTTTATTTAGCTTTGCAGAATTTTATCAAGCCCTAAAGGAACACTTAAAGGCATGTGAAAAAATAAAAACCTCTGGCTCCTCCTAGTGCTCCTAATGGCATTTACAAAAATCTACCAGGCCTGAATGAAAACAACCAGTCAGAGCCACAGTCTCTAAGGCAGGTGACCCCCTGTGAAAGAGACTCTATAATCAGCTATCTTTCTACAGAATCGCCTGCCCGAGTTTTAATCCTTCAGAAAAATTTAAATCATAATCTACTAATGTGAAGACACATGGGTTTCATTGGATGGGAAGGATATGAAAAAGTGTTATCTGAAAAGTAACTAGTAACTAAAGCTCTTAGACAAATGTGGGTAAACAGTACAATATTTTCCTCTGAGATGTCGTGGAGGAATAAAGTTGCATAAAATGAAAATACTCAAGTATAGTACAAGTACCTCTAGTAGTACAGTACTTGAGTAAATGCACTCAGTCACACTCCACCACTGGATACAAGTGCCCCTGATGTTTGTCTTTTTGTTAATGCATTTTTAGAATCATTAGGGGAGGACAGCATGCAGGGCGGTGAGGGCTGAGTGATGTAATATGTTGTGTTTGCAGTTATGAAACACTGAGAAAATGTTTATCTGCAAACCACCACGACAACCTGAAGGCATTCATACTGTTTTTCCCTTCAGACTAGTGTCATGTATGAACTAGCCTATAACACACAGCAGCAGAGGCCAAACAAAATGAAAAATAAAATAAATAACTAAATTAAGCAGGTTGAAGAGAGTCAAACTCGCCTGCACACAATCAAGAACTGGATTCATCCCACGCAAACTTAAGTGTGTCTTAAGAACAAGGGAGGAGAGCTCCAGCCTCCACCTATGTTTTATGTTTGTTCTTTGCAAACCCCCGACTCCCTGATTTACATCTCCCCAGCAGAGCTGGAGAGGAGATGAGAAGCCACACAATACAGACCTTACTTTATTTATTAGCTAAATTTATTAATTCGTCTTCACAGTAATATATCACACAAGTGTAGTGATAAAAAAAACAGCTATAGGCCAAAAAATATATGAAAAACCAACAAGTTCTGCATATTAAGGGACAGTTCAGATTATTTGAAGTGGGTTTGTTTGAGGTACTTGTCAATAGTCAGTGTATTAGCTACAATAGATGGTGGTTGACTCTCTCCCAGGTAGGAGAAGCAGTGAGGAGTACCTGCACGGAAGCTAAGCAATGAAAACCGCCATTATATAAGCGAAACTTCACTCTCTCTCTCTATTGGCAAAATAAGTAATTTTACCTCACAGAAAACAGCAGTTGCTGGTCTATTGCTGCCTCAATCTGTTAGTTTGTTTGTGTGATTTCAGGGAATCCAGATTAACATTTTAAAACACAGCACATAAAAAAGAAGTCATACAATAACACAAACAAACTAACCAACTGAGGCAGCGGCAACTGCCGTGTTCTGCAAGATAAAAATAACTGATTTTACAATGGAGTCTGGCTGGTGTGGCTTATATAACAGCATTTTTCCGACAGAAAAGGCTGACGGCAAGGTAAAGGGGTGAAAATATTTGAAACACTGAAACTGATATGATTTTTTTTTTAGGTGGCTAAAATACATGTTGCTGCTGACCCTGTCCACAGCAGTACATTTCTTAGCTTCTTACACTCCTGCTGCTTCACCGATATACTGACTATAGGTATATAAGTACCAACACCACTTTAAATAATCTGAACTATGCCTTTAACACCCTCAGCGAACCCACAAGCATCCATCTAAACGTTACTGTCCTCAGAGTGGTGACTCAGACACTTGTTGCCATGGCCCAGCTGAATTCACATAGTTAAATGAGGGACATCGACATGAAGTATGTGAGTCACCAAATTGCTGCCTTTTTCAAATGGTGCTGCTGTAGATGTTCATTTTCCTCTACTAAGCTCAATTGCCTCTGTTCTGCTGCTTCTAAATGTCAGTGGTCGACAAATGGAAGCACCGACAGAAACAGTGCTATATTGCTTTATACTTCACAGCCTTTGTACGAACAGTCTTACAAAGGATCATTGCATTTACATGTCAGGCATTTACCTGACAGTCATTCAGGCTGATTTAATGCAACAGTAGAGAGCAGGGTCAAAGTAAGAAGGATTAAATTAAGGGTAAAGAAGCACTTTGTTTAAGCTCAATAAACGTTCAGAGGTAAAATTATTCTCTCCTCTGTTGCTGCATCATGTAACACATCACCGTGTGTCTATCTCCCCTTGATTTTTTAGTAAAATTCATAGTAATAAACAGAAGCTACTGAGGAGGCGTACCACTCGGAAACATAGGTACACGCAGCATTCTGCTCCCCTGTGACATGACGTTTTTTATTTGGGAATGCTGACTAATTCTTGGTGCATGGGTATCTGTAGGAGGCTGTGCAGCCACATAGTGCAGAGTAATTAAATATGGCAGGGAGACATCAGTCGGCTTTGTAGTTATACACTATCTGCCTTTGTTTGATCTTTGCCTGAGCAATGCGCTACTTCTGCCTGTTGTGATTTCGATGTTAACAACATTTGCTCTTGGAATTTTTGTACCAGGTTTCATTCTCAGTAGCAGATTCTGTGAAATGATTAACACTTGTCAGCTTTTTCCTGATGTAGCGAGATGATTTTGGAAATTATTTTACTTCGTAGACTACCACTATTTTTTCCATCACGTAACTCCTGGTGGTGCATCTGAACTTCACATCACACTCCACTCCCTACATCTCAGATACAAAACTGATGACATGTTGCTGTCACTCCAATCACCTGCCTCCATGGATGGATTATGACACAACAGGCCCCCTGTTTTGTGTCCCTTCGTAGGTGTTTTGTATTTTTTTGCAGTTTCTTTGTGGTACTTTTATGTCTCTTTCTGTACTTATGTGTTTCTTTGTAGTACTTTTGTGTAGAGCTTCAACGATTCATCGATTAATCAATAACTGATTATTAAATTAATCGGCAACTACGATGACAATCAGTTAATCAGTTTGAGTCATTTTTAAGGAAAAAAAATCCAAATTATTTGATTCCAGCTTCTCAAATGTGAATATTTTTCAGGTCCTTTACTCCACTATGACAGTAAACGGAATATCTTGGGTTATAGACAAAAAAGACATTTGAGGACATAACCTTGGGCTTTGGCTTCACCAATTTCTTTTTATGAAATAAACAACTAATCAATTAATCAAGAAAGATCAAGTGATCTTCAGATTAATCAGTGATGAAAATTATCATTAGTTGGAGCCCTAGTTTTGTGTCTCTGTTGTCATTTTCTGTCTTCTTTTATTTATGTCTCTTTTTGTTTCATTTTGTGTCTCTGTTGTTGTTTTGTCTCGATTAGTGGAAATATTACAGTATTTTTGTTTGTTGTATGATTGAAAATTTCACTAAAATGTCAGTTCAAACACATGTTCTGGCTCAGGGCCCCCCTGACACCTTGATTCCTGGGGCCTGTGCCCATTAGGGCCCGTTCAGTAATCCATCCATGTGTGCCTCTGTAACCACAATCACTAGATAAATCTGGTGATATTCTATATATTTTCTCATCAACAAATCTAATGAAAAGACAAAAGACCAGCATCTCATTGATCCTAACAAGCCAAACACTGATGTATCTTCTTCCATTCCATTCTTGTCCAAAAACCTTTAAAAACACATCAGTGAGCCACACCAATCCACTGTGACATGTTCCTTCATTAACGTGAACATGACCACTGTAGTTCATTTTGACTCAATCCCACATGTCCTGTATTAGTCTGCAGCTGAAAGTAGTCCTATACAAATGCACCATTTAGTCCTGTTCAGGAACTGTTTAAAACCTGCAATACACTGCTGTTGTAGGACAATATTGTGTCCTTTTTCAGAACACAACCAGATATGTGTGACCTATTTTGAACCAATAAGCTGGTGCCGAAGACAGGTTGAGAAATACATTGATGGTTCTTGGTCTTTTCATCAGATTTACTGAAATAAGAAAGATATAAATACAAGCCTTATCCTTTAATGCACAATTACACATGTTCAATTCAATATACAGCGCTACTTTTAAATGGGATATGCCTGATGCTTGAGCACTGCCTTTGCATGCTGTCATTATACTTTATATAGCTGCATAAACACAGAATCAGCAACTCCCAAACTTTATCTCATTATCCTGTTCCTCATTTTCCTCAAATAACTGTCATTTATTGTTTTTCCATAACCTCACCCATTCATGACACATTAAAGGAATAGTGCAGATTATTTGAAGTTGGGTTGTATGTAGTACTTATTGATAATTAGTGTATTACCTACAGCTGATGGTGGTCGGCATGCAGTTTGGAGAAGCAGCAGAGTACCAGCATGGAAACTAAGCAAGGTACTGCTGTAGACAGGGTCAGCAGCAAAATATATTTCAGCCATCTAAAAAAATCAATGTTTAAATGTGCACTATATCTGAAATTTTTTCACCGCTTTACTTTGCTGTCAGACAGTCTTTTTTGATGGGAAACCGCCATTATAAGCCAAATGTCACCCTCTCCAAAGCAACCAGACTCCTCTGGCAAAAACAGTAATTTTACCCTTCAGAATTCAGAAGTTGCTGGTTTACATCTGCTTCAGTTGGTCAGTTTGTTTGTGTTATTATGTGACTTTGGTGAATACAAACTAACCCTTAAAATACATTTTGCCGCTGACCCTGTCCATAGCGGTTCATTGTTTAGCTTCTGTTCTGTGATTCCTCTCTGCTTCTCCAAACTGGGGATATGCCGACCACCGCCTACTGCAGGTAATACACTGACTATGGATTAGTACCTCATACAACCCCACTTCAAAAAATCCAAACTATCCCTTTAAAGTATAACAACATTTAATATAATAATGTGACACTGAATGTCCCTTTCAGCAACATGCTAACTAATGGGTCACAAGGAATGACATACTGCAGCTGATGTAGGGCACAAAAACATGAAATTGTGTGCACATCAAGGCAAAGCATCATCTAACCTGAACTTGAATTTTATGTAATGCACCTGCTTCAATGCTGCTGCATGCTCGTCTTTCTCCATCTTGCAGCCCTCCACCCTCATACTAGTAGAATGATGACTGCCACATGATTAGATCATGTAAAGGAAAAGCATTTTGCAAAAAGTCTTGGATAATTTATGTTGTTGCCCTAAAACGTCACTCATCAGTAACTTATATTTTTCTGTCTGTCATTTCACCTCCTTACAACATCATCCCCTTCTTCTCCTCCTTCTTCTCCAACTCCCCCCTGTACCACTCTTAATCCCTCTTTCATTCTACAGTCAGAAGCTGAGCTTCAAGGAGCGGGTGAGGTTGGCAAGCCCCCGTGGTCAGAGCATCAAGAACAGGCAGACGTCGTCAGTGAACGACAGGCGCTCTCCGGTGGCCGAGGCTGGGACAGAGGGCACCAGCCCCGCCAAGGTACAGAAGAGCTGGAGCTTCAACGACCGCACACGCTTTAGACCCTCACTCCGCCTTAAGAGCCAGTCGCGCTCCACCACTGACGGTGAGTCAGTCCCATTATTCCACCTCCTGACAAAGTTTGACTAAACATGGATTAATTAGCAGCACAAGTTTGTTCTGGTCTGCCTGTCTTAATTATTATTTTATTTTATTCTTACTTATTTTATTGTTTTAACTCATGTGTTTTATTACATTTACATTAAAATGTATAATAATTTAGTGTACTGTTTAGCTGTAAAATGAGAAAGATCACAAACAAGCAGCCAAGATGTGTCCAGAAAGGAACTCTCAAAACTTGCAAGAACTTGTGTTGTTTCTTCATTATGCACTTTGTACAAACTAATTATTTTTTATAATGTAACAGTTCTGTGGTTAAGGTATGTGTAGGTTTAGGGACAAAAAAACACCTTGTTATGGATAGGGAAACATCATACTTGGGGCAAAAGTGATCACTCTCAAAAGATCTTTTGTGGGTATGGGGTTCCCTTCTAAGTGCGACCAGCTGGCCGGCCTTTTTTCCGACAAAGCCTTCTGAAACTCAGGTCAAACTGTAAAACTAGGCAGTGCTGATCAAACATGAACCAATATTCTGTTACCACATAGCCTATATATCACTTAAAATGTTTAGAGAAACATGTTATAGTGACTGTTTTATTTGTAATATGAGAAAGACCACGATCAGGCAGGCTGACATTATTTCCTCCTGATGGGACAAACCAAAACTTTGCCTAAGTCATAGTACATCACCCACTCGCTCCACGTTCTCTTCAGGACTGTGCATGGTATGATTGCAAAAAAACAAGATGGCAACCCCCATAATGATTTCAAAACAGTAGTCCACAAAACAATAGGTGACATCACAGTGGCTCTGTCTATGCCTGCTAGTTTAGGTTGGTACAAATTCAAGTTAATTTACTGTCATTCTCACAGTAGCGTTCTCTGCACAATGCTGCCATTGAATTCAATGAAAAAGAGAAAGATGCAGTTGAAGAGTAATGAAACACAATAATCATATACTCAAATGCTAAAAATATAGAGACCAAGTAGTTCTTGCTTAATTAAGAAGATTGATACTGCACTCATGTTCAAAATGAAGCTACAGCCAGAACATAATTGGCTTAGCTTAGCTTAGCATAAAGACTGGAAACAGCTACAGTAGCCTGGCTCTATAAAATCCACCTAACAGCACCTCTAGCTCACTAATTAACCTAACCTAATACCTTTTTTTTTCTTTTTATCCGAAAAAAGTTTTAAAACTACAAGTTGTGGTTTTATGGGGGTTATGGGCTATTTCTTGATTGGGCACACTAAATTCCTGGAGTCTTGTCATCTCCATGAGACTGCAGGCAATTAAAAAGTCAGCTACAGTGGTGCTATTTTTTACCTTTGGACAGAGCCAGGCTTGTTATTTCCACATGATTCCAGTCCTCATGCTAAGCTAAGCATTTTCTGGCTGCAGCTTCACATTTAACAGACAGAAATTAGAGTGATATTGATCTTCCTGAGCAAGAAAGTGAATAATTAATTTGAACTATTCCTTTAAGTCCAAGCATGAGATCACTGAATCCCCAACTTTAACTACATGTATATAATTGAGGTGTATTGGCCAACCAGCCAACCCACTAGAATTAGTTTTTGCCCACTAATTCAGACAGCTGAGTGGAGGAATGCTAATGGGCGTTTGCACTTCCTCTCTTTGGCCTAGCAGTGCCGGCCTGGCAAGCCCCACTGGGTAACAGCCAGTTGGTGTTTGTGGGTGGACTGATGGATTGATGGAAGGTGGGGGTGGTGAGCTCCAGCAGCCATATGGGGTGTCACAGCCGGCCAGCTGGCTGAGGCCTGCTGGTGGACAGGAATCAATAGCCAAGCTAGCCAAAACCAAACTGGTTTGCTTGTTAGCCATGCTCCGTCTGATCATTCACCAGCACTGACATGTTTGGCTCGCAGAGATGGTAGAAGATGGGAAACGTTTCCTTTCATTATGACTTCTTTTGACATGAAATAAGAAGTCACTTTAATGGAGCAAATCTATGTTTTGTTACTATCCCGGCCACTCTCTATCTCAATAATCAGTAGAACTGACTAACATAAGCACATGCAGATCCTACATGCTGTGACCTATTGAGCGATGCTAATCCAAGGCCATTTACATTATTTGCTTAAACAGAATAAATAGCTCTACTCCACAGTGCTGCTCTTGTACTGTAGCCCTCTGCTTACCTCCTCAGTGTGCCATAACTCAGGAAGCCCATAAAGTGCATTGTCACAAAGTTGTATTGTTAGTATATATCTGCAGGCACACCAGAGACCTGCTCTTTACTGCCAGTCTGCTGTTCCAGACAGCACTCAAAACACAACAGTCAGAGTGCATGCACTGTTGTAACCAGATTAAACTGATTAGTCCCCAGTTTCAATCGATCAGTGATCAGACTTTGATGGTCTATTCAGAGGACCAGGATGTAGGATTTAGTGACATCTTACGGTGAGCTTGAAGATTGCAAACACCTTGCCTCACCTTCCACTTCCAAGCCTGTAGGAGAACCCTAATTACCCTGCAGCTCAAAAAGTATTTTACCCATTGCACCATTATAAAAGAGATGCTACTCAAACTGTTGACAAGACACTTTGAACTGCAAACGAGGTCAATTTTGACTTTCTATTGTGAATTTTTGATCCACAGAGGCTTTATATTTGTAAAACTTTCCTTGAACTGAGAAACACATATTCAGTGGACTGCACATCGCGGAAGTTAGCCAGATGAGCAAAATCTTTGCATCTGGTATCCAGGTCTTAATAATACATCCATGGCTACTGTAGAAACATGGCAGTGCAACATGGCTGCCTCCATGAAAGAGGACCTGCACCCTCTGTAGATATAAACGGCTTATTTTGAGGTTATGGAAACCAGGGTGTAAATTGCAAGTTTCATCACAATACATTATTAAATCAATTCTTTGGATAACAATACGATATTTGCCGTGATATAATTTCGACTCAATTTAATTCAAGGGACTGCGATTGATATCAGATATCATATGTCCATTTAACACATTCAGTTACATTTATGTCATCTCACAAAAAGCAACTAAATTATGATTTGACAATTTTATGACTGAACTTCCAGATATATATGACATAGACATGCCATGTGATTTTCAAAATAAAGATGTATCTTAAAGCGATATTCCACCCCTAGATGATAACCCACTCAATATGTACTCACCCCTATGCTGATGTGAGGATGGGTGAAGATCTTCAGTTCACAAAACAATCCTGGAGTTTCAGCAGAAAACAGCATTGCAGCCAAATCCAGTACAATGGCAGTGAATGGTGACCACGTATAAAATGTAAAAAAAAAAGAACACAAACACAAAATGTCTCCATCCTGCTCGTGTGGTGTAATCCAAGTGTCCGTGAGTCGCAACATTAAAATTTAACCACAAAAGACGCCATTTACACCATGTTTTTAACCGAAATGTCAACTGTAGCCTCTCAGACTGGAGCCAGATGCACAAGAGATCTTGTGATATTTTCACACGTGCATCATTAAGAGATATACAAAGTCTTGCGATACATCCACGCCATGTTTACATGCTACCTGGGAGGCTACAGTTGACATTTTGATGTATTGTTACACCCCTAATGCAAACACAAGACTTGTTTTTTTTATATTCAATTTCTGCCATATTTTGCCAGTAAAATCCCTAAATCTTTCACACTTGACCTTAAAAAAATTATGAATAACCCAGTTAATTCAGATAAAATTCTGCTTTAAGACATAGTAACAGTGGATAAAATAACTGTGTAATGGGAAATAAGTCCTTTGTTGTGATCAGTCCATCAAAAATTATCATCCAGTTCTGCAGTATTCTTAATGTGAGCTCATTGTTTTGGTTTTCTGACCTACAGACTCTAGTTTCATCAGTCTTGTTTCCAGCAACAGCAGGGAACTGTTTTCAGTGAAAAACTTCTAATAAACCCACTGTGCTAACACATGAAGTTAGCAACTAGCTGGTGAATGTAGTGAAGCATTTAGCAGCTTAAGAGCCACAGACGCACCTCAGGAGCTGGTGGAGACCAGGGCTGCACGATATGGTATAAAAAAAAGTCATATTGCAATTATTTTGACTACAATTAGAGAGAAATATTATCTTTACATTGCAATTTTCCTTTTTACTGAAAAAAACTATTAAAATCATGATGATGGGATATTTGATGGGATATTTGTTGGGACATGTACCAAACAAACATGAGAACAAGATTTGATTTTTCTATGCAGCATTACAGTACTTCATTATAATGCTGTTTTCTGACACATTTTTTCTTATTCAGAAGATTGCAACTTAGTTCTGGTTCTGCAATCTGGATATTGCAATTGGCCACATTGCAATAATACTGTATTTAATTGTGCTCTAGTGGAGACAATGTACTTTATAAATAGTGGATGGAGCAAGTGCCTTAAACCTGCATTCTGTCTCATAGCCAGCAGGGCGGTACTCCACTGGGTGCAAAAAGGAGCCCAATTAAATGTAAGCTTGTGAGACAATAACGCTATCTCATTTCATTTATGACCTTAGTAAATAGTTTCCAAGTTGGTTCAGTTTATGGTCTCAATCATTTGTTTCAAGCCTTCTTCAATACAGCATGATGTTCATTTTCTAAATTATAGCCCCATTTACAGTGTAGTAGTCGATTAAGCAGGGTACGCTTCAGAGGGAGGTTACTTTGTAACAAGTTGCTACCACAGCAACCTTCCTCTCATCCAACTATTGACACTTCTGGCTCCAAAAAAACAAGATATTGACGGCTGAAAGTCCACAAACCAGTGGCTGACGTCACAGTGGGTTAACACTTGGTGGAGACCAAAAACAGAGATAAAAGATGAATTGCATTCTAATGGTGCTCCAGCAAATGTTTTGAAACATGTCTGCCACGTTGCGTTGGAAAGTGAGGAATTACATTGATCTTTTCGGCAATAATTAGTTCCAATAGCTAATTGTTGCTATGGTTATGATTTGCTGGTGAAAAAATCATTGGGAGAATAATAAATCCCTGTTGTACAGCCACGCAGGGAAGACTAATCATAAAATCAGATGCTTGTTTGGAGGTGGGTGGGAGGATTCTGATCACTGATTGGATATAAACTGACAGAGTAAGGCTAATGCAACACATGTAAATGCATTGTCAGAGTCTCTGCCTCACAGTAATCTGCTTTTTGTAGTCTGATCAATGAATGAAATCAAAATAACCTTCCTTTTCTGTATCCTCTCTCCCAAGCAGCAGACTCCAACATAGCAGCGGAGGATGGCTTCGATGAGAAGGGCTGTCACTGCGAGATCTCAGTGGAGGACTTGCTGCCCTCTGTCAAGTCTGTCATTAGAGCTGTCAGGTGAGGCAAAGGAAATGTGACTTCCTCCTTCTGTGCTTTCCTCCTGCATACAAACAAACCCTGATTGCACCCCTCCGCCTTAGAACAGCTCTCCTGATTGAAAATGTTCAGGGGATTAAAATGACCGAAAGATTTATTTATTTTTTAAATTTTATTTTAGGTTATTTTTAGATCATCTTTGGTTCATGTGATTGGATACTGTGTTGGGGGACAGGAAATATGACTAGTGGGAGTATAACACAAACGCAAAGCTATGTAAAGTGATCATGTCACAAGGATGGTGTCTGTCTTGACGTGTCCCAAAAGAGTTTGCATTAAAAATATTCTGTATGAAAGTACAGAAGTATTATCAGCAAAGGCTTCAAATATGTTATATTGTATTTTATATTGTATTTTTAATTATTATTATTGGGCCATTAACATGTAAGCAGCATTTTACTGTTGGCTTATTGATCTGGAGCTTATTTTAACCACTTTATGTACCGCTGGGCAGACGAATCCCTAGTAATGCTTCATCTTTTAAAAGCTCATCAAGCCCCAGCCCCTAAATTTGCCTCCAGAAACCACAAAATATTGAAGTTCCTTGTAGTAGCTTTAATGTCGAACCATGACCTCTTTATCTGCAAAGCAATAAGTCAGATAAATGTAGTGAAAGTACAATAATTCCCTCTGAATTTGTACTTAAGAACGGTGCTCGGGTAAATGTACTTAGTAACATCCCACCCCTGCACTTACCTCTTGTTATGAACCCATTTATGATCTACTTCTTCAGTAATCAGCAATAAAAACTGAGCACAGTGAGGCACGATTCTGGAAAGACATGTTGCTGTTGCATCTTTAAATCAATTTGTTCTTCCCTTAAATGTTTTACTCTGGCATGTAGTTTTTAGGAATACAACGTAATTAGCTCTACTGGAAGAGCAGCACAATTTACCTATAATACTATTAAGTACGGTTTTATTTCTGTTTATGCTTGCTGATCCCTTCCTCTCTTCACTTGAGGCCTCAGAAACTCACACATTCTGCCAGTTTCTCTTAAATTTAGCCTTAAGGCTCTACAGGTGCCTCCATTCAGAGAGCCACTTTCTCAGACTGATAGTTTTACATGCATACAGCTAAAATAAGCAGCCACAACCGCACTGGATATTTTTATAACATCCAAGGAAGTGATTGTTCAGGTGTTGTGACTGTTTGTAGTGGTGTGAAGAAACAGGTAGTTGGCATGCAATTACACATTTTGAGCACTTTCAAAAACAAGAAAAGTAAAGGGTAAGGTTTGGTGTATTTCTCTTAAATAGATTAGACTGTGTTTCATAGTAGGGTTGTGTGCCGACTGTATGAGAGCTCCCTCTTGTGACTGATTTATGAACTGTTTGTGCAGGATAATGAAGTTTCATGTAGCCAAGAAGAAGTTTAAGGAGACGCTGCGCCCTTATGATGTGAAGGATGTGATCGAGCAGTACTCTGCCGGTCACTTGGACATGCTCTGTCGCATCAAGAGTCTGCAGACCAGGTAGGACTGACAGCAGACTGCATGACAACAACAGCTTACAGTTTTCATTCCAATACTGTCTAACTAGAGCTGTTTGACCGCACTGTAAATGATTCACCTGTATCTTGGTGTGTTTGTGTGTATGTGTGTATGCGTGCACCTGCACTCATACCTTAAACATGCATGGGTTTATTTGTGCTTTAATGTGTTTATTTGCATTTTGTGTGTGTATGTATGTATGTGTATGTGTACCTCTGTGTGTGTGTGTGTGTGTTCCCTTTACTTCCCTCACAGGCTAGACATGATAGTAGGCCCACAAACCCTGAGCAGCCGGGCCAAGACCTTTTCTTCCCCCTCACTGCCTGTCTATTATAGCCAGGGCAGAAAGAACTCCACCCAGGGGTCAGAACTCCCCCTCCCCCCGCCCTTCACATGTCACATTGGTTCAGTTCACTTCTCATTCAGTCAATTCAGGAAGTCCTCAAAAATATGAAAATCTGGATTATGAGACAAAATTTCTTCTTTGAATTGATTGATCAGAAAGTGACATGAAACCTTTCTTCAGACACGTCTGTCATGTGCTGCTCGCTCACAAACCTGACAAAACTCAACAATATGTTGACTTTGGGTCTGTTTATATCTGATGGATCCTCTAACACACACATACTCTCAAAGCGTGTGAGTGTATACCTACCTTCTGTTGCTGCTGTAACACTGACCCCTGCTGTTGGTGACTGTTAACTAAAACTGTTGCATGCACTTCACACTGTATCTTATGCAGGAAGAGGCCATCAGATCTGGAGATTTTTTTGACAAAATACTTTTAACTATGTCCACAACTATTATTTAGTGGTAATCAACGCAATCCCATGGACGTCATCAACAGATGGTGTTTGCTCAGTTGTCATGGAGATGACATCACGACAGACATATGATACCAGTCAGTATTTTATTCTTTATTCTTAATTTGGATCCCTATTAGCTTCCACTAAGTGATCACTAGTCTTCCTGGAGACCACATAAAACAAAGATCAGTAAACAAGTAAAATGATTCTACACTTGAAACAATACAATACCAATCTATAACGGAAATAACAACAAACTTGCTGCAAACACACAGCACCGAAAAATAAATAAAAACAAACAAAAAGGTTCCAAAAGAGCAATAATATTAGGTGTGTGAGATTCCAGCACTTGGGCGTACACCGAGGCTCGTAACCCCTGCCTTCTCCATGACAACTGTGCAACTTCCACCTGCTTTTGTAAGACTGATATGAAGTTGAAAGCTCTGGAAAAAGTTAGTAAGTGGAGCTTGAGTTAAGATACACTTTTGCACACTGCTGTATCAACATTTGTTTTGATCTCTCTTGGTGGATGAATTGATGAAGAGTGATGAGGAGACTGTAACCTTCCTCAAATTAATACATGAAACAAACATAAAGGCCACATTTCCATCCATGTTTTCTGCATTGTTTTTGTTTATCTCAATGCGGCCCAACTCCTAATATTCACGTAACATTAGTGAATGGAAACACATTAATTCACTTTTTTAACTTTTCTTTTGTTGTCTGACTTTCTGGTAATCTAAACAAAATTGGTTAAAACTTGGTTTAAAAAAAAGTCTATGGTCACTCTAAAGAAGATGCTCAAACAGGTACAAAAGTGAAGTTTATTTCCATCATCTTCTGAAGACACTGATTGAATGTTCATATTTCACTGGGTCTTGCAATAGTGACATTATTCATACTTTAATGTGCAAATAATAGCCTACTGTTTGACTTTTGACTTGCCTCATACAGCACTCTAGCCCCAGTGTGCCAGAAAGGTCTGAAGGCTAACTTCTCCCAATCCTGCAAGGCCCGGTGCTTATGTCTCTGCAGTAATAGTCAAAGCAGTAACCAATATGTTAAAGTACCTGCACATTTGCACTACAGTAATGAACCCAATTTCTTATCTTAGTACATTATCTTACATTTTTTATGAGTCATTAAATGCACTGAATTACATCTTTGTGTAGACCACACTTCACTTACCAGTGAAATATGACTGGAGAAATGCCTTCACACAAATCAAGAATGACTATTTATATGATCTGCTCACAGCCAAACACCTCAAGCATTCTTCATAAAGAACCTTTGATAAAAGGTATTGAATGAAGTACTCCATTGGCACTTTAAGGGTACTGGGATTGGCACCGGTGTCGTAATATTTTAAACGATGCCCAGCCCTAGTGCTTACCGGGTACACTTGGATGGAAACCTGGCTACTGTCACAAAAAGCCTAGTCATTTTGAATGGTCTGACCACCTCATACACAGTAAAGGAAAAGATGAAGTTTTTGATGCAAGTCTGGTTTGGTGTTGGAGGATCTTGTCAAAGCTTTAATAATTTATTTCCAGAATGTGGTGGCGTTATAACTGCATGATATTGCCTTGGCTTACCCCTACTCTGTTGAATGTAACTCTGTTCATTAACAAAGAGACTTTATTGACCAAACTGTACTGAACCTCACTGGATTGAGCATGAATAGTGTTAAGTGCTGAATGAGACAAATAAAATGAATTTGTGTTGTAAAACTAAAGGAATACAATACTTTATTCAGAATCACATAAAGTAAACATTGTGTTGTGAACTATTTGATTTGCAAGAAATACAATTCATAACACACCATCATTACATTTGTTCGCATTCAGCATATAGTATGTATCAAATCCAGTGAGCAAATATAACCTCTCATTTGCCTGTATTTGTTGGAGAAGAAAATGTGCTTACGGTAATCTATTCTTCTGTTGCAGTTTCATTCCTTTCTATGGGCTGCCTCATGGACTTGTACTTTGTCACGTTTTTCTTCCTATCATTAATGTCTTATCATGTTCGCATGTGCCTGTGTGTGTGTGTTTGTATGTTTGTGTGTGTGTGTTACAGAGTGGACCAAATCCTCGGCAAAGGCCAGATCCCTCTGGATAAGAAGATTCGAGAGAAGCTGCTGTCTGATGGAGATATTTTAGAGGACATGAGCATGCTGGGTCGCGTGTGCAAGGTGGAGCGGCAGGTCCGTCTTCTGCTTCTTTGTTTTATGTTTTTTTCCCCAAATAATGTATTAATTAATGGTCCGTTTCTGTTCCTTTGTGTGAGGAACCAGTGTGCTTTACCTATACATACCTACATGATGTGACAGAGCCATACTGAAGTGCAGTGGCATGTAAATGATTGTCATGATTGAGACAAATAAGTCACTTAATGACACCAGAGGCCTACAGAATGTATAGTGAAGGACATTGTAATATATAACTATATCACCATGTTAAAGACTAAATGAATATATACTTTTTGGCTTGAGAATTAAATCTTGACACAATGTGATCAGCAGACAATGTGTTTAAGAACTAAGCAATACCTGCAAGTAATACTGTGAAATAGTTCTGTCAAGTCAAAAAGTCAACTGCTCTTGTTGTTTTACGATTCTGTCTGTGTACGGGTAAAACAAATTAGATACAGCAGATAATTTAGTGAGCTTTGGAGATGGTAGAGAGCCAAACTAACTGTTCCCCCTGATTCCAGTCTTTATGCTAAGCTAAGCTAATCACTTTCTGGCTCACACACATACACATACAGTACATGAGATTGATAGTTTTTCCCCAGTTTCCAGTCTGCAGTAGGTCAGAAATGCACTTGTCCAAAGTCAATACTTAATAATTTTTATTACTAGCCTCTATACAAATAATTTTACTTTATTTTTACTTTATTAGCTGCCATTCAAGCAAGATGCTGTTGGTTCTTGTCATGGCACTCCAGTGATATTTTTTGGAAACTTGATATGCCTTTAAAAAAACATGGTTTTATCTACCTTGCTGTCAAACTTCAAGCAAAACGCACAATACTTAGTTAACGTTTCGCCCATAGCCTCTTAACGCAACCCAACTACACTGCTGTTTCCAGAACACTCACTTGCACTTTAGCTCATATTTCTGTCTTTACCAGCCACAGTTTTCTCACGAATGCCTGATCAGTACTCATATGTGCAACTCTCAGCACAGATTAGAGGGAAGTGAACTTGCTCTTTGCAACTTCCATCATCATCTCCAGAAAAAAAAAAAATCTAATTATTTGTTTTTGCCTGATTGGGTTAGTGATTGTGTATTTAAACAATTTCAGTTATCCCCACCTGTTATGCCACAAGAATAATTTTGATTTTATTTAGATGCTATAATTGCATGCAAAACTTTGACAAAGTGCCTTTAAAATGTGTTCCTTCCCTACTGTTTTTCTTTTTATGCTTTCCTCTGGTTACATGACTCACTCGTGTCCTCCCCTTTTCTCCTCACAGGTCCAGTCGATTGAGTCAAAACTTGACTCTCTGCTCGACATTTATCGTCAGGTTTTGCGCAAAGGCTCGTCCTCAGCCCTCACGCTCTCCTCTCTGCCACTGTTCGAGCTGGAGCAGACCTCTGACTACCACTCCCCTGTTTTCAGCAAGGACCTGTCCTGCTCCACCCAGGTCAGCAGTGGAGCACCTCCTCCTGGTGGCTGTGTCACACGCTCCTCTGCCAACTCCCACCTCCCCCAGGGAGGACTCCATCTCATCCTGGCGCCACCCAACGAGCTTAACCTCAATCTAAATGCCTCCTCTTCCACGCCTCCCTCTGGCCTAGCATCCTCCTCTTTCAGCCCATCACCACTGCCTCATCACCATCATCATCACCACCACCACCATCATCATCCTCATCATCCCCACCATCATTATACCCAGGCTCAGGCCACCACGCCTGAAAGTGGCACAGATGAGGCTGTGGGGAGCTCTCCACCCATCCTCACCCCAAACAGTATCAGCAGTGGTGGGGGCGGAGGAGTTGGAGATGGAGGGTTTCCTCTTCTGGCGAGGCTTCCACCACCACCCCCTCCCAGCCGAAGCGGGGGCCCAGGCAACTTGCCACGAGCAACCTCCACAGAAGCATCCCCTGACATGGAGGACTTTTGTGGAGGTTTAGGGATGCAGATGGAGGACAGCAGTGTGGTGGAGGACCTTGGTGTTGGCTTGGGGCTGGGCAGACTGGGGCAGCAGCTACAGAGCAGCTCCAACAGCAATGGCAGGATAAACGCTCAGGAGGAGGGCTCCTGGAGGAGACATATGAGCCTGGAGCTGCAGCCCCTGGTGCCGCCGGTCCTGGGCTGCTGCTCCGGCCCCAGCCAGATGGACCGAGGCCTGGGCAAGTCCATGTCAGTGCAGGACCTGATGCAGGTGGCTCCGGGGACTGTCCAGGACGCCCACCACAGCCACAGCCTCTCATCCCCAAGCCCCAGTACGAGCAGTGACTCCCACAGCTGTAGCCAAGACCCTGGGGGTGGAGGGGGTGGAGGTGATATAGGCAGGAGTGGTGGAGGCGGATGGGGAGAGGAGGACCTCTTTATCAGCGACAGGGAGATAGAGACACAAGGATTTGACTTCCTGTCACTGGGGACTGCTGAGGCCCACACCTACTCCTCAGAGCTCCTGAGGACAGGGAGCAGAGCAGCTGCAGGGTCCCAGGGCTCGAATCGTAGCCTGGCCCACAGTCACGCAGCCTCACCCACTGCTGGCAGCACCGAATTGCTGAACATGCCACATGTACGGCTAAAATAACCTTGGATACGTGTTCAAAAGGCACTCAAATCTCACCTCAAAGAGACAGTTTTTATCCTTTTTGGAGGGGAGTGGGAGGGCGGGAATATAACAAGGGGTCCTTTTTTGTTTATTTTCATGTTGATCCATTTGATAAGAATCACAGTATTTTCATACAGGCTGATCACATATGGCATATCATTGCATGAGTTACTCTTTGTTTTTTAGTATGATTGACAAATGTTAGATAAAAGATGAAGGTTTGTATAATGGAAGCACAGACCCCTAAAACCTGAGACTTTGCTATTAAACAAAGGCAACTAAACTTGGTCCTGAAAGACGGTTGGTTTATATGTGACCTTGAGCATGAGCATTGCATGTTGTCAGTCAAAGGTACTGAGATTAGTAAGATAAAGTTTACACTTGAAGGCATGGACACCTAACATTTATAGAAAGTACCTTTGAGAATACCACTCACATCTGTTGTAAGTAATGTAAACTTGTTCGCACATATTTCTGTTTCTCCAGTCACATGACAGGCTTCCACATTGAACTGAATGTTACCTCACCATTGCAAAACTGTTTATTCTGTTTTTTTCACTATTTCTATTTTAATTTCAAAACATTCTGTCCATTTTAGAAAACCAGATAACCTCCTGAAGTTTATATTCTTAAATTATATAAATTACAATCCTCAACAAATAACTTTGGTTATCCACAATCTTTTCAAAATTACCACATGACCATGTATATCCAAGTTTTAGCTCCCAAACTGCAGGTCTTGTATATGTAAGATTTTTGCTGACCGTTTCTGAATGAGGGCAAATCAGTTTAATGTATTCTTTCTACAGTTTCAGGCATCCATTGGTCTACAATAATTTATTTACAGTAAATAAATTAGTGTGTTCCTACGAACATGCTTAAGTTACATTATGTGATGAGTCACAGTGAACATCAGGTCACTTTTGTCAATGTTACATGATCATTGTGTGGTTATGCAGTTTAAGTGAGGTAGTTTTGAAAAGTCTGCTTTGCATTACCTCATAAGAATTAAAGAGATAGTTCAGATTTCTTTTTTGAAGTGGGGTTGTTTGAGGTAGTCAGTGTATCACCTACAGTAGATAGTGGGAGAAGCAGCATGAGTACCTGTGTATCAAGTCAAGCAATATACCACTGTTGACAGGGTCAGCAGCAAAACATACAACCTAAAATAGGCCCACCTAAAAAAATCAATAAGTGTACGTTGTATTAAGAATATTTACCACTTTACCTTGCTGTCAGACAGCATTATATTGCATAGCTACCTGCACTGGTAGTCCTGCTGCTTCTACAAACTGGAGACGTGCTAACGGTCATCTACTGTGGGTAATTAAAATGAGTAATATCTCATTGAACCCCAAAAATCCTAACTATCCCTTTAAATCACTGTAACATAAATTACTTGAATTACTTGAAAAAAGATAAGTTTGAAAACTGTTTTACTGGCTAACTGATTTGCATATCATACCGCTCACAACATTAGACAAAAGTGTGTCCAAACTTCTGAGCCACAGCATGTAAATGATGATTTGCAGTAAATAGGCTTAAACAAGGCAAAACTGCAGGACTAGTCCCTTAAATGTTACCTCTGAATTGGTATTTGTATATTAATTTGGAACTCTTTGACCACCATTACAATTACTTTTTACTGAGAAGTACAGCAGGAAAACTCAGGCAGAAAAGAGAAATGTCAGTATTTAACTAATATTTGAACACTTCTCAATGTCATTTCTGCCACCTGTAGTACGAGGTGCACCCTGTTCAAAGCGCATATGTGCATGTAAACACCTGTATATGCACATTAAGATATAAGAATGCCCATTTACGCACACAGCCAGCTGTGATGCTATATGTCCTTTATAATATGGAGGATCTTAGATACAGTCCAGAGGAGACAAACAAAGACCAGTTGTTTTATTTTCTGATTAATTATGCACCAGTCGGTTGGTTTTCCAGCTGATGACAGCCATGGATTGAAACACAGCTTGAATGTCATTTCTTCGTTTTAAATAACAGTTTGATATTTTGTCAGAATACATGTGTCTTAGCAAAGCACTTTGTGTTTGTTTGGAGACAGATACACTGAAAGAAATGTTCAGAAAACTAACTTTGTATTGCATTTGGCTTTTTGCCACCCTGTTTTTACATGAAAGAAGATATCTTATTTAATTCATCGTCAATGTTTTTGTTTTTTTCATACAGTATATTGTGGGATTATTTTTGCTTCTTTGAAGTGGACTCGCAGCAGAATGTACTCCTGTTGCATGGTACAAAATCAGATGCATCAGGTAAGGTTAAGTGGCTCTCTCCAAGTTGAAGGAAGATAATTATAATGCCACAAGCTGCAGATAAATGCTACCAATAAAGCATCCAAAGCCTAAGTGGTGAATAATCACCATTAGCTTGAAGTACCTCAATGAATTCTGAAGACCCATATCAAAGACCAGAAAACATGCGACAATGGCTTGGGGTCAGTTTGCTTTCAAGAAGTGGATTTTACTTTCCTTCAGATATTTAAATATATTTTGCATGAAGAGGTTGTCATATCCAAACCTATCTATAACTGATAATGAATGCCATGTCATTAAGACAAATCACTATTTATGGTTGAAAATGATTGCATCAGAAGTAAAAGACCTCAGCTCTGATAATGAAGTCAGTACTTACAGTATATTGGTGCCTTGCTTTTGTGGTACATATTATTTCCATATCTACATTTTCCTGAAAAGTGCATTAGATTCCTCCAAACAGAAATGGTTGCACTGTCTTTGTTTTCCCTCCTTGTAAATGTTCTGACTTGAGGCATTTGAGGTTTTTTTGTTTGTTTGTTTTTTTTATTCAGAGATCATTTTGCTACTGGGCATAAAACGGGCCTTTGACATGTTAACATTCTGTCTCGTTTGTTTTAATTTATTTAAATTATGTGCACATATTTACACACTAGTAATAATCTCAGTTAGATTAATGAAGCCTGTAATGTAATGAAAATGCAAGTGAACTTTTCTTCTCATTCATCAATAAAGGAAATTCTATGAAGAGTGGTTGTTGCTTTCTCATCGTCATTCAAACCGTGAGTTTCTTCAGCGGTTCAGACTTGCCGCAATGATCAATCAATTAGTCTAGGAGTGTCAATGTCAATTTCATCTCAGGCCACATCAGCATTATGGCTGCACTGAAAGGGCTGGTTGTAAATGTAAGACTATATAAATGTAACTATTTGTTTTCATATTATATAATTAATTAATAACTAGCTCTGAAAGCAGAATTCTAAGAAAAATAATGGCAAGCATTCACTTAAGTGTAAAACTGTTACACAATTTATTAAAAAAATGAAATCTATAAAGTAGTGGTAAAGTCAAAATATAAATAAAGGCTGTTTCTGTTTATGTAGCCTACAAACAAGATTTAAAATCCACGTGTATATTTGCTAAATGACATTGCAGCATTTTGCTAATCTGCAACTTGGCTAGAGTGCCACTACTGTATGATACTATAATACACTACTGTATTGAGAAAATTATATTTTTTGCAGGCTTTCACTGGCCACATAAAACAAGGTGCCAGGCTGGATTTGGACCACAGGCATTAAGTTTGAAACATGGATTAGTCTATCGGATGAAAATCAGTTGTCAGCTATTTTGACTGAACTGATTAATCGTCTCACTCATTTTTCAGGCAAACATGTCAAACATTTGCTAAGAATAATAATAATAACTGTGGGCTCTGGGAAATTGTGACGAGCATTTCTCACAATTTTTGCCATTTTATAGATTAATCATTAAATGATTAATTGATTAATCATGCAAAAAATCTGCAGATTAATCAATAATTAGAACAATCACTGGTTGCAGCCCTATTGGCAATAACACCAGGAACAAAGACATTGTTTAAACACCTTTACTTTAATGAACATGTGCTCACAAATAACAGGGATTAAGGTGCATGAACTAAACAGTAACTAACATTTAACAGAGCTACTGTCCGCTTAAGCAAAGTGCTTGGCATGAAGATTTTAGGTACAAGACAAAGAGTTTCTCAAGCTCGTTTCTCTAAAGTGCAAACAGGGAGCATGCAAGCAGCCAATCTGCTTCTGGCTAGTTAGCATATCTCTTTTAAAGCTAGAACACAGAGCATTACTTCAACAAAGACCTGGCAAAACATCTATGCCTTATTATTGGTGCTAAGCAACTAAGTTTGTCAGCTAAAACAATAAGCAGCCTAATTCTAACTACAACAGCACACAACCAGAGAACAGTAACGCAAATGTTGTTTTGTTGTTCTGCCACAAACTGAGTGACAATAAAACCTACATATAACAATGTGGTAACATGTTAATCACTAACAGTGTGTCAGTTATTTTTTTCCTTCGTCTGCTTTTGCGATGCATTGTGATAATAGACCAGACGCTGACTATGGTGTGCAGAAGGTGCAGGGTGCTAGTGTGTCTTCGGCCATGGTGAGCGTTTGGGGCAGCAGCCCAGCACAACGTTCATTTGACCTTCTGTGCCTTCTGTGCGGACTTGGTGATCTTACCACTGGTAGGGGCTTTCTTTTCCACACCTTTGATCACTCCCACTGCCACGGTTTGACGCATGTCACGGACTGCAAACCTCCCTGAGGAGAGATGATGGGGGGGAAAAATTGTAATCTCCGATAAAAATTAAAGTTCACATTGTCACTGAGGTTAAAGGGATAGTTTGGATTTTTTGAAGGGGGTTGGGGTTGTAGGAAGTACTCTATAGTCAGTGTATTACCTACCCACAGTAGATGGTGGTTGGCATGCCCTCAGTTTGCTGAACTAGAGGAGCAGAGGAGGACCTGTACAGAAGCTAAGGAACTACTGTAGAAAGGGTAAGCAGGAAAATTTTAGCCATCTAAAACATTCAACATCCGTTCAAATGTACACTATATTTAGAATATTTTTACTGCTTTATCTTGTTGTCAAACAGCCTTTTCAAATGGGAAAATGCTGTCGTAAAAGCCAGTTATCGCTCTCTCCAAACAACCAGACTCCACTGGAAAAGTAAGTGATTTTACACCACAGACCAGAGTCACTCAGCTACTGCTACCTTGATTGATTAGGTTGTTTGTGTTATTGTGCGACTTTGGTGTTTTAAAGGGTTAGTTCAGATTAACAGAAGAAACACAATAACACAACAACAGATCAAGCCAGCCATAGACCAGCAACTCCCATATTCTACAAGGTAAAATTACTGATTTTACCAAAAGAGACTGGTTGACCGAGACAAGGCTTATAGAATGGCGGTTTCCTGTCAGAAAAGGCTGTCTGACAGCAAGGTAAAGTGTTGAAAATATTCTAAATATAGCATGCACTTAAAGTAATTTAGTTTTTTTTTTAGGTGGCTAAAATGCATTTTGCTGCTAACCCTGTCCACAGTACAGGGTTAGTCCGCAGTACATTGCTTAGCTTCCATGCTCTTACTTCTTTCTGCTTTTCCAAATTGAGGGTATTCAGGCCGCCATCTACTGTAGGTAATACACTGACTATGGATAAGTACCTCACATAACCCCACTTCAAAAAATCTGAACTATTCCTTTAAGATGAGGTTTAGGCTAATGTTTGATTTTAATTCACAATCACCTTGAGTAAAACAACAAGTTAAGTTGCAGCTTGACCAACAAGCAGAAATTCTGAGGCAGGACAGTGAACTTACCCAGTGGTGGGTACTCAGAGAAGCTCTCCACACACATGGGCTTGCCGGGGATCATGTCCACAATGGCAGCATCTCCAGACTTAAGGAACTTGGGGTTGTCTTCGAGCTTCTTACCAGAGCGACGGTCAATTTTTTCCTTGAGCTCTGCAAACTTGCATGCAATGTGCGCAGTGTGGCAGTCCAGCACAGGGGCATAGCCAGCACTGATCTGCCCAGGATGGTTCAGGATAATCACCTGGACAAGAGCCAAGGCAGAAGCACACTCATTAGTATGGAAGCCAATTTCCACCAATGTAATGAAAAAAAAAAAAAGATTCTGTAAGTCAGTAATTATTATGAGTAACTCTCTCAAAATGATGTAGCATTTAAAAATAATTACTTAGTATCACAAAATGATTATTTATCTCAAAATAATGATTATCTAAGTGATTATTTTTGAGAGAGTATCATTATTATTATTTTGAGATACTAACTCATTATTTTAACTTTTTTTTTCCCATCCCACTGGCAGAAATGGGCTTCCATACATTAGCATATTGATTTTTCAAGCCAATATCCTTTTCAAAGCTAAATCCTGTATGCAGACCTGAGAGGTGAAGCTGGCAGCCTCCTGTGGTGGGTCGCTCCTGCTGTCTCCGGCCACGTTGCCACGGCGAATGTCCTTGACGGACACATTCTTGACGTTAAAGCCTACATTGTCACCAGGCAGTGCCTCGGTCAGGGCCTCATGGTGCATCTCCACAGACTTGACCTCAGTGGTCACATTGACAGGGGCAAAGGTCACCACCATGCCAGGTTTTAGGATTCCTGTCTCCACTCTGCCCACTGGGACAGTCCCAATGCCTGGCAGAAAGAAAGATGAGCAACTTTACAAAGTGTGTACTAAAGACTGTTTGTACAACTGCATGACTGATCATTTGAGCTTCAACGACATGCATGATGATTTCTATAACAAGGTGCTCTGAAAAAAGGACACACATTTTAGGACATAAAGAGCCAATGGGAATTCTCTCTAGACCTCATTCAGTTCTGCTCTCATTCCCAAAATACTTCTAACATATTATCTGGTACCACTAACACACTAGAATAACTTCATAATTGGAGCAATTACATCTTACAAATTTGTCCTACCAACTACAAATCACCCAACTATCACCTTTACAGCCACCCACACCAACATTGCCCTCACCTCCAATCTTGTAGACATCCTGCAGAGGCAGGCGAAGGGGTTTGTCAGTAGGACGTGTGGGAGGCTGGATGGCATCCAGAGCCTCCAGCAATGTGGTGCCTGAGGCGTTTCCATCTTTACGGTTGATCTTCCAGCCCTTGAACCAAGTCATCTGCAGAAGGACAGGTGCTCAGAGGTTTACTGTGACTGCTTACAGTGAGTAGACTTCAGTGGGATCAGCAGAAGCTAAACTATGCTATAACGTAATCCCTCCAGGCTGCTCACGTTCTCTGAAGGTGCTTGTTTTTCCCACCGGCAGGCTCAGATTGTTAATATAATAGACCAGGGGTGTCAAACTCAATTTCATCTCGGGCCACATCAGCGTTAGGTTTGCCCTCAAAGGGCCAGTTGTACGTAAATGTAAGACAACATAATTGTATCTATATCACATAATTGCCTCTGCATTTGATTAATATTGATTTTTATAACGATTATAATAAGCTTTAATAGCAAAAATCTAGGAAAAAATAATGGCAAGAAGACATTCAATTGTGCAACAATTATATATTAAAAAATGAAACAGACAAAGTTGTGACTGTGAACAAACTTAAAAACTGTTTCAAATATTAGTATTTTTGCAGTAAGTATCTACTGCTCTGTTTCATATGAAGAGTGCTGTGGTTCTGATTAGTGTGGAGGAACAGTGATGCTGTGTGTTACCTGCTCTCACAGTGACATGATGTCTCTGTGGGTCAGACTCGTGTCTCTGTTCTCTGCTGTCAGACACGTTTTACATAAATGATTTGCTGCAGTGTTTCTCATCTTTCCTAAGAAACACCAAACTTGTTCTACACTTGCGCGTTATGAAAGTTTGGTGGTGCGACACCGGTACAATGTCACTTCTGACGCTGTTTTCATCGCGGTCTGCTCTGATGAAAGGGAGGAGAGGGAGGAGGGAGCGCTTGTATTGTGTGAGCGTGGCAGCAGGCACCCAGCGAGAGAGGTGCAGACAGAGACAGGAGGAGAGAGAAAACGGAGGAAATTTACAGTGGCAGCTCCTTGATGCCAAAAATGAAACATATGCGCGTCCTAATGAGATGTATGATACGCTAGTGGTGCATTGATCTGTTTCCAATTCATGTTCAGCTTTTTACCATCTGAACCAACACACGCGTATCTTACACATTAAAGTCCGATGCATCGTATACACCCCTAAAGATGCATCTAGCTACTAAACGACTTCAGTATGTGTGTAAAAGGGATGCATTCTCGGACATGTAGTTATTGGACACCATACTTCTGTAATGCAGTTTACGCTTGTATGATGCACATTATATATTTTGCAACTTCTCGCGGGCCACATAAAACGAGATGGTGGGCCGGATTTGGCCTGCGGGCCTTGAGTTTGACACATGTGTAATAGACTGACATTATGGAAAGACCTTTTTGTTAAAGCACAAGATACATTTTGTTCATTGTTATCACCAAACTAATCAGTCTTCCTTTCCAAAACTCTCATTTTACCATAATCATCTTCATTCAAACTCAAGAAACAAAATAAAATTCTCCAAAAAATGTCTTGGCTTGTCTCTTCTGCTCCAATAATCACCTGGTTTGGTCAAATTAAAACCTTAACATCAGAGAAGAAGCTGGGAGAAACAGAAATACCACCACAATATTTTCACATCTACCTCGGTCAATTAAGGGCTTATTTTTGGAATAGTGGAAAGATGAACCAAGATGTTTTTGGAGAGTTGTATTTTGTTTCTATCAAGATTGAATGAAGATAGCAAAATCAAAATTATAGTTTTGCAAAGGGAGTCTGTTTAGTTTGGCAAGAGCAATAAATTGGCTGTTTCTGGTTAAACAAAACATACCTTACACTTTAAAAATGGTCTCTGTAGTGATACTTTCCACAACGTTGTCAGACTATCATTATAACAATCTCAACCTTATCAGGGGCAAAACAAGAACTTTAAGCGGACTTATTCTGATGGCACTTGCCTGGAGGGATTGCACTGTAACTCACTTCTGCCAGCGGCGGCTCAATTTCCTGCGACCAATTTCAAACACTGTTGTTCTCATTAGTCACTTAGACCCAAAAACATGGGAAAATAGAGTCCTAGTTGAATAAAACCAAAGTTGCCCTTTAGGATAAAACTCTCAACATATGGATGAGGTCATAGTGCCCTTATTTCTTATGTATCTGAAAATACAACACAAAAACAAAATCATTATACTCTGGGTCTCACAGCAGGCTTACATTAGGGCTGGGTTCGAGCATGTTGTCTCCGTTCCAGCCAGAGATGGGCACAAAGGCCACAGTGTCAGGGTTATAACCAATCTTCTTGATGTAAGTGCTGACTTCCTTCACAATCTCCTCGTAGCGCTTCTGGCTGTAGTTGGGCTCAGTGGAATCCATCTTGTTGATGCCCACAATGAGCTGCTTCACTCCCAAGGTGTAGGCAAGGAGGGCATGTTCACGAGTCTGCCCGTTCTTTGAGATGCCTGCTTCAAACTCTCCCACGCCCGCAGCCACAATCAGCACAGCACAGTCAGCCTGAAAGAAGTGTGGATGGAGGAGAGAGGTGTGAAAAAAGTCTTTTCTCTTTACTCTCAACTTCTTTTCTCTGTATATGCTCTTATGCATTTTTTTTTTCATTTTCTATTTTTCTGCCTATTCTCCCCCTACCTGAGAAGTCCCAGTGATCATGTTCTTGATGAAGTCCCTGTGTCCTGGAGCATCAATGATGGTAACGTAGTACTTGCTGGTCTCAAACTTCCAAAGAGAGATGTCAATGGTGATGCCGCGCTCACGCTCTGCCTTCAGCTTGTCCAAAACCCAGGCATATTTGAAGGAACCCTTTCCCATCTAGAGGATGTGGAGGGGATAAAGATAAAGACATGTAACATTTACTTTACATTACAGTAATTTCATACATGATTTTGTCCAAAGCTTCTACTTGTGTCGCAACAGTTTTGCAATGCATGTTCCCAGATTCAATCAAACCCTAATTAAACGTGCATGTACAGTATGTGCACACCTGGCCTCAGAGTGTCATCTAGTGGACCCCAGAAACAGTGGTACTGCCAAATGATTTGATTGAAATTAAAAGGGTTTGGGAGTAATTTGCAAAACTAGTTATTTTTTACATCCAAATATGCTCAAAAATTTCACAGAAATAAAAAATAAATACATTAAAATGCATAATTTCAATGACCACATACATTCTAATATCATTGCACCAATTAGGACACATCAAATAGAAGGAAGCATATTAGCATTCCCTCAGATAGATCGGTATTATATCAGTATATTAAAATCCAGCTCTGGAAAGGGGAACAAGACTAGGTGAAACCTGGTATATGGCTGGACTGACCTAAAATTCAAAGGGTTGCTGTGACAGATTAATTTTTATTATTATTACTTTTGTGTGCCTTTATGTGATAGTGCTACAGTCTTTCTCATACATGGTCTTTATGGTAAAAACCAAAATAAACTTAAATAAAATTATTTTGCAATTTTAAGTAATTATGTGGAGATACTATCTCATTATTTTAAGAAAACTCATTATAATGACTTACAGATCAAATTTTTTTCCCATCAGAATGACAGAAATGGGCCTCCACAGACATTATTAATTACTTAACCTAAATATACACATTTGTGAGTATTTGTTATATTACTGATTACTAATTAATTCTACTAAGTAAATTGAAACTTTCAATGCTGTGTTTTCAACTTTGAGTTTGAGGTCAATGAGCAATGTAAACTATGGTCTCAAAGCTCATGAAATAGGAGTTCACCCCATGTAATTAGAAAACAATGACATGATACAAACTTGAGATTTAGCATGTCTAATATAAATTTCTTAGACACCCAACAATGAACTGATTAATACAGTTACAATAAATTCTGTTGTGTAATAATGCTGACCAAAGTCAATGAAAGTCACCCTGACAATTATGACTCTGTAAGATTGCTTGTAATTTAGAGAAAGTAGCTGCAGGCTATATCTAGGCTACAGATAAAACTTAATTTACAACCACCACTTTTCCAAAAATAAAAGTCCTCTTTGGTGCGAAAGTTATTACATAACCACTGAACAGTACAGTAACAGAACACAGATTACAAAGGACAAGATACAGAAATCCACATGATATTGGTTAGACAATACATGCTGCTGAACATAACAGGAACACCTGTGTAGTCAAGTGCAGTACACAGTAAAAGAAATAATTTTAAAAAGATCAGATTTTAAATTCAGTAAGAACATGAGTCATACCTCTGCAGCTTCCTTCTCAAATTTCTCGATTGTTCTCTTGTCAATGCCCCCACACTTGTAGATGAGGTGGCCGTGGTGGTGGACTTGCCTGAGTCGACATGTCCTATCACCACAATGTTTATGTGGAGCTTCTCCTTCCCCATGGCAGCTCACCCTGAAAAATACTGAGATCCCAGCAAACAAGAACAAGCTGAACAAGAAAGTAAGAAGCCAGACCTACGGAAAACTACAGTATTACTCCTTCACAGACGCCCGCAGCAGGATTGGACCTGCAGTTTTTGTCCATAAAACATGAACATACATTATCTAACCTGCATTGGATGTTAAAGAGTGCAGAGAGAAGACTAACATACTGGGGTAAAGGCAGTGAGTAAAGGCAATGACCTGCATCCACGAGTGGTTGAGTTTCTCAAACTCTTTAACTTAACAAAGGTCATCTAAATTTGAAAAACGTTGCCTCTGATTAAACCCAAAGTGACATCATTACCTTCATGTTGACATATATTTATAACACTTCATATTAAATTCAACAAATCCTCAGGTCTGCAGATACTGATTCAAGCATTAACACTGGTGATCAATGTCATGCATGTTCAAAGCTTCATGGAGTAAGCTGGGGGAGTTTCCCCTTACTCCATGTAGATAATAAACCCTTAAACATAAAACTGCCCACTTGAGATCGGTTGAGAAATACACGTTAAACACAAACCACAGCTTTACATGTATTTGTTCATGTCAGTCTCGCTCTGTCCAGAATGGCGGCAGTGCTGACGTGTGATGATGCACAAGGCCAACAGAACTGCAATGACTAATCAATTATGGATCCATTCGTTAATTATCGCCAACTATTTTGATGGTAACGTTAGATTTAATATTCTGAATATCATTTGGAAGAAAAACGTGAATGTTCTTCTCGTTTCTTTACTCCTTTATAACAGTGAACTGAAACTGCGCCATTTCGCGCCAACGCGTAACCGTTAGCTAGTTTAACCCCAAAAATCAGGAAAACTCAAGACAAACGGACAAACTATCGGTGGGCTGAATAATAATAATAAACGTTATAGCTAGCGTGGGATGATGTTAGCTAATAGTGCCTTCCCCGTCATTTCATGTATTTTCGATCATCAGTAAAGCTAACGTTAACATTAATTTACAATGAGCAAAAATTGTCTACAGTGGCTCAAAATATACTTAAAGTTAAAATGTGTAATAATGAAACACGCCACTAAATAATAGATTAGACTGAATAATCGCCTTACCGTCTGCTTCGTGCCTTTAACAACAATGACTTGGTGTCAGCTCGTTTATAAAGCTCGCGACCTCAGTTGACTGATGCGTCACTCTCCCACAGCTGCACGCGCCCATAGCACGTACACGCGCGACGCAAGGGTCAGCACAATTTAAAACATAACTTTATCTGACTGCAACTACATCACACTACTTGTTTTTATTTATTATTTAATTTATTAGAATGGGTCTGGGATGAATACCAGGACATATTAAAACTCGATGAGATGTTTTAATTTGTTTGTATTTTCAGAGGCACTCAAAGCACATAGTAACACCACAGCCGTGCCCCTGCTAATATTATGATAATTATGGCTCATGTGCACGTTTGACATGACGGCATAATATTTATGACGACTTCCAACACACATAAATCTACCCTAATTTATTTGAATGTCGCCATGGGAATAAGTTTGAGTTTAGTAATAAAAGACATTTATGTGAGACACTGCCGCAATGAACAGTCATTGAGCATCACACTGCAGAGCTGAGGGCGGTTTAGAAACGTCTGCATGTGTCAGCAGCATCCACCTTGCAGACAGATCAACAGACAGCAGCACTGCTTATTTGACCCTGGCAGCAGCACGATGATCGACAGACAAGATCTCAGCATGACTGTCAGGTGGAACATCTGTCCGCTCAAACTGCGCCATACAGGCCTAGCCAGCACACGGTACCAATCCACACCCCTCTGCACTGTCTGGCATCGCTCGCCTTGATCAAATAACCGTGGCATCAACGCCACACAGCATTCAGCTATCAATTTCGAGACTTGGTGTGATGCACTTACATAACAGCTATGACAAACGTCCCTGGAATTAGCAGCCCTTCGTAAAAAATGTCTGCTCCAGGATGCTGACAACAAAGTGCACGTTAGTTGATGTGTTACACCGTTAAATGTCTTCTGTCTTACCTTTGCTTCCTGCTTCAGGTGCGTTCAGTGGTTCAATGTGATGACACAGGAGATGCTGCCTGCTGTGTACCGACACACACACACACACACGCCCAGACACTGCTGTGTCAACCAGCGTCACACGCGTCATTTACTGAAATGACCGGGTTTGCCCACTAGATGGAGCGCTGCTACAACCCTGGATTTGATACCTATATGGAGATGTTTTTGAATATAACAACCTGGGGTAAGAGGGGGCGATTAGGATATTTGATTTAAAATGAGATAGTTGAGATGTGGTCTCGTCTTCAAACAGCCCTGTCATTGATGATCTAAGTGTTGATTTTGTATTTAAAACCCTTTTTTGACAGCGTGTAGAGTTTACAGTCTATAGCACAAACATAGTGGTCTTTTCTCTATTTCCGCATTTAACCTTGTTTTCTTTCGTTTTTTTCTAAATATTATAGTCTTTTTGTTTTTGTTTAAAAAAGGTTTACCCAACCCCAAAATTTTTTTCTATTTTGTATTTTCAATATTTTTCTGATATATTTCTAATATATTCATTCTAATTTTACCTGTGCGATATGCTTTTTTTTTAGGTCTCCTTTTCAGGAACCTCGTCTGAACCAGTTTTTGTTTTTTTCCTTAAAAATAATATCCACCTGACCTCTCTAAGATGTCTCAATAAAGCAATATTGTAAACACTTACTCTTGTGTATGTGATACTTTCATGTGATGTTTACATGGAGATATTTCTTGAAACTGCGTATTACCCTTTTCCAGTGATTTGTTGTTTGCATGTAGATGTTTTTTGGACTTCATGTATAGCCTAAATGATGGACTAAACTGGTTTCCTGGGATGCATCTGATGAACTAGGAAACTCTCTGTTCTTCCAATAACGTGAATGTAAATGAGGACACCCCACCTCATGAGGGAGCTTATTGGTGTCCTACTCTCCATCTAATGTTGGTTCAGGTGCTTTGTCCTTCAGTAGCCTGAAGAAGACTGTCATGTCGAAACGATGGTATGAACCAGCACTGCACAGCTTCCAACAAAAAGAAGGGTTTTATTTTATGGCCACAGGGTTTGCATCATATTTTAATCCCTGCATCACATTCACTAGGTTATTACAGAGGTTTTCAAAGTGGGAGGTGGGCCTCCCGACTGGGGCTCCAAACAGTTTCAGAGGGGGCTCAGTGGATTAGTTAGCACATACAACAACCTAAATGTGTGTGATTTGATTCAAGAGACAGTTCAGAGATTGGGGAATTTTAATGTTTTTCCTACTTTACCAGAGTCAGAGACTAGTAAATGCTTTTGGAGAGACCTTTTATGTATTTGGTGTGAACTAGAGCTAAACCACGAGTTAAATATTTGATTAGTCAATCGAAAGAAATTAGGTGCCTATATTTTCATAATCTATTAATCTTTTCAGTCATTTTTCAAACAAAAATGTCAAACATTTACTGGTTCCCGCTTCTTAAATGTCAGAATTTGCTGCTTTTCTTTGTCTTTTGTGATAGTAAATGAAGAACCTTTAGGTTTTGGATTTTGGACCACTGAACAAATAAGCAATTTGAGGACACTATTTTCTGTTCTTGGGAATTGTGGTGAGTATTTTCCACAATTTTTTGGCATTTTATTGACTAAATGATTAATCATGAAACTAATCAGCAGATTAATCAATAATTATTGGAAGGTGCAGCACTAGTGTAGTCTGAAGTTATGTAAAACATCAATTTTAGGCTATTTTGGACCAAGTGTTGAGTGTCTCTTGAATCAAATAACATAATCATGATCCCACAGATGTCCAAGAATTGAGCAAAAATAAGCAAATAAAGAAAGCTTTGTGTGAGGGGAGGCCCACAGTCTCAGACTTTGAAAAACCCCTGGTTTAATACATAGCAACAATACTGTAGGTGAATATTTTATGAGCAGATTCATTACTTCCTACATCCATCATATATTTACCTCTTTTCTCAAGGTTACCTTATTTCAATACTGTACATTGCAACCTAAGAAAATGTGTGATTCTGAACTGAGAAACTGACTAAAATGAATAAATCACGCAGTAGTAATAAAAAAATAAATCACAAAATATTACATAGTAATAGACCTTTGCTTTAAGATGTGTTTTGAATACATCCACACATTTTTGAAAATAACCTCAAAACAGAAACACCAAAATGAATGAACCATGTGGACTCAGCAACACTTTTTTTAAATTATAGCTACAATATCCGCTGAAATATGAGTCAGTCTGAGCAATGTGTTGCCTTGTGTCTACTTTCTGTCGGTCTCTTCAATCTGTCGAGACGCTGAAAGATAAGAAAATGAAGAACACATTAAAGCTTCTGGGATTAAGTCAGAAAGTGAATTTTACGGTTCATTTTCAGTCAGAATTGTACTAGCCATTTTAGACTGGATAGAAACAAAATACATATACATTAGCCTATTTTACTGCTTGATGATGACTAGGGTACAGGACAGAGGATGCAGATATGAGCCTGCTCAACACAGGCATTTGTGTAAAACATTGATAATCAGTACTCACTCTGTCGTATGTAAGGCATATTTCTGGTTCTTTGTTAGTTCCATAAGCATTCTGATTCCTGAGTCGTCCAGCTTGTTGCCCATCAGATACAGCTCTGCCAGATGTTGGGGGTTTGACTTCAGGGCAGCAGCCAGGAACTGGACGCTCCTCGAGCTCAGGCCACAGCTCCTCAGTCTGGAGAGAAAACAGCGTTTACGCATGCTTCGATTAGACAGTTCCTGATTTGAATCAATATCTTAAATATTTTCAAGCAAAGTATCTGTACTGCTGCTTAACATATGAGAACTTCATGCTGCCCAACAGCTTGTGTTGGATATTCTGAAAACTAGAAAAACACCCTTCAGTGTTGAATGCCTTCACCAACCAGTCAGGCTGCAGTTAACATCCATTTCTGTCCAGACTAATACATGTAATTAAGACTTCAAAGACATTTAATAAAAGGTATTAAGCGTATTTTTTGGTGAAATGGAAGTTATCACTATACTGACATGTATGATTCCTATCAATAATCTCCAGTGAGAAAAATGTTGTCTTCACTTAGAGACTGTTTTTACAGAGGAGCTTAGAGACTGACAGAGAGCTGAACATTATGATGTCACAGTCAAGTTGACCTTTTGGATATAAAATGTCATGACTATCACATATTGTAATCTACTAGACATTTGTGTGAACTTTTGTCATAACTAGCACATGAATTCTTCCTTAAATCCAAAGAGATGTTTTTTACCAAGTTTGAAGAAATCACCTCCAGGAGTTCCTGAGATATCGCGTTCAGGAGAATGGGACAGCTGAGTTCAGTGACCTTGAACTTTGACCTGTGACCACCAAAATCTAACCAGTTTATCCTTCAGTCAAAGTGAACATTTCTGTCAAGTCTGAAGGAAATCTGTCAAGATGTTCTTGAGGATGGGAGGTATGGACGGATAACCCGAAAACCAAATTCCTCCAGCTATGGCTGTTGTCAGCGCATAAGTATAAACAGTGTTTTGTGAGGTGACTGTGACCTTTGACCACCAAATTCTAATCAGTTCTTCCTTGAGTCCAAATGGACGTTTGTGCCAAATTTGACAAAATACTGTCAACGCGTTACTGAGATACTGATGTCACGAGAATGATGGGCGCACAGACAGACTTGCGGACATACAGAGAGAAGGACGACCCAAAAACATAGCGCGTCTGGTCGCAGCTATCACTGGCACAGAGGCATAAAAATCCTACAGTTCCATTAATTCAAAGTGTTGCCCACAGGTCATGTGAATAATCATGTCTTAATTATAAATATGGTAATAGAGAAAGAAACTAGCATAGAAAAAATAACAAATTTGGTGAGAACACACACAAAAATATGGTGCAATTTGATAAAACACGCTTTAAAGGAAAAAAAAAATTAAATATCTGACAAGCTGTCAGAAGTCATGTTAGTGTAATTATTAAGGTTGCAATCACATGCTTCTCTGGAGGTCTCATTTCTCAAGTTACGAGGTTGTTGAGCTCATGAGCTTTTAGTCTCTTGTATGGAAGCAACGTATATGCTACAGAGGGTGGGGTAAAGTTTGTAGCTCTAAATCACAAGTGATTTTATCCCAGACTTGTTGCCGCATTGGTACATTCCCTAGAACCAGTAAACAGTGCTTTATCTGACTTGTTAAGGGTCAATGCTTATCAATGACTTTTTTAAACTGATGTAGGTCACGCTGCGTGGAAAGTAAGTAACAGTTGCAATACCAGATTACAAATCACACAGAAGCAAAAATTGATATGTAATACCAGAATTAATCAACCAAACATTTGGCTTCTTCTGCCATGTGTCTGTGTATATGATGTCAACAACAAAACACTAGAAATGTCGTAAAGTGTCATATGGTAGCAGTGCAATAGAAGAATCATACAGGATATAACTACAGAAAAAGACAAGACAAAGAAGAAAAAAAGAAACACAACAACAGTCAGCTTTGTTATATTTCACCTTTTACAGTGAGCATGGTTACCTCATCCTGCAAGTCATAATTTAAAAAAGTAGAAAAAAGACATAAATAAATAAGAGCAATAAATAAGTTAGATAGAATGGAACCTCATTCAGGGATAACTGGGAAAATAATTTTCTCCATGTAGGCAAAGCAAGGCCCCTACATCTTTTTACATTTCTTGGAAGAGCCCTTCACTGTATATCTGATTTTTTCCAGCCGTAAATTATTTTAAAAATTCCTTTATCCAGAGAGTGTGGGAGGGTGGTATTGGTGATTGATGCAACCAATAAAGTCGCAAAAGCTATTAAATCTTCTTGGTGCATAGACAAAGGCAATTAAATAATCTGTTAATTTTTATTTGTAGGAATTATTTCTTGTTTTATTCTTACTTTTCAATGGGTTTCATTCATGTTTTATTAACTTATACTGGTTGGCTTTCGTTATGTCAATGTTTATCCTTACATTACATATCTGTACATAGTTTTGTGGCTGCAACTTCTGTGGTTGTAAGCAATAAGTAATCAAAAAAAAACAAAAAAAAAACGAAGACTTACGATAATTTCTGCAGGAGACACTGAGGGCTTCTGAGTCCCATGCAGAGTTTCTTCACTCCCTTATCGTGAAGGTTGTTCCCAGACAGGTCCACCTCGCTGATAATGCTCTCATTTGATGCAAATCCTGACGCAAGCTCTGCACAACAGCGATCTGTCAGGCTGCAGTGACTCAGGCTGAAATGAAACAAAGTTATAGCATACTGTTCTCAGTAACATAACACTGAGTAATGAAGAATTCTGTTCTGAAAATGATTTACTTGAGAGTTTTCAGGTGGCTGTACGGATTCTTGAGTCCAGCTGAGATTTCTCTGACTCCCAGATCTCCGAGGCAATTCATGCTGAGGTCAAGCTCTTTCAGCTCCACCGCCTGCCAGTCTGTTTGTTGCAACAACCCACTGTAGAGCTGTGAGACTGAACACAGGACCTTTGCCAAGTAAAAGCAACCCCTCGCAGTGATGCCACATCTTGAAACACTGGAGGGAAATAAGACAAGAGATGTTAGATTTGATTTGACAGTTTAGGCACATTAAATTATCAGTACAGGAGCATTTTAGTTGAATACAACACTCAATCAAACTTGCTGAAGTTAGACATGAAAAATTAAATTATTCTATCCCAACAGTTTTGGTTTTGAATCAGTATGAGTCAGCATTTTTAATGTTCTTCCACAAAAAAATCTAGATTCACATTTTTCAACACAGAAACATCATGCAAACATCACAATATTCAGCTCAATAAGGACATGGTTGCTATAAATCAAAATTGATATCTTTAATAAGTTTTAAAATAGTTTCAAAATAATGTTTTTGGTGAAATTTTCCCCATTCAAAAGACTGTTCAAAATTGCTCTATTTTCATTGTTATTCAGGGGTTTTTCACCTCTTAACTACTCACTCATGCATTCAGCTAGAAAAACCAAAATATTTCAACTTTCATACATTCTTCATTTCATTCAGCTTTCCCATTAAAACATTTCAAAATATTCAACTTACTCTGAAACTTCCTTGACCTAGAGATTCTCAGCATTATAACTTTTCAATTGCCAACATTCACATCTGCAATATCTTCAGGAATTGCCTTCTCTGGTCTATTTCAGTTAGTATGAAATCCAAGGAGAAATATTAGAGCAAGGCGTCCTTACTTGAGTTTTTCCAGGCTACACCATGCATACATTCCTTCGCAGAGGAGTCCAAATCCGTCATCTTTCAAATCGTTGTAGCTCAAATTGAGTTCGACCAGAGTGCTGGTTTCGTACTTCAGAGCTTCCCCGATGCTGCCACAGCTTAACACAGTGAGGCCGCAGTGGTACATCCTGCAAAAGAGATACACAAAGATCCAAAATTAAACTGTATTATTGACATTCATTCATTTATGTTGACAAGCCGAGCTGAATGCATTTATATGAAGTCACACTTACTCCAGCTTTGTTAGTTTCGTTATATCTAATCCTTGAAAGAGCTCACTGGCTCCTTTGTCTCCGACCATATTGATGCTGAGATCCAACACTTTGAGCTGGCCGGAGTTCTTCTGCACAGCTGAAGACAGATAATAGCAGCCCTTTTGCTCAATGTTGCACTGTGATAGTCTAGAATGAAAAAAAGACGTTTCAGAATAACAGAAACACTATAAATGTCAATGTTTACAATGTAAAAGCTAACGTCTATAATCAACACATTTAGTCTGTTGCAATTTTTTGTCTATACTTGTTGAGTGTCAATTTCTGACTTTTTCTATTATAATTTTTATTCACCCATAAACAATGTCATATCTGTGTTATTTTTGCTATAATTATCATTTCATGAGCCTAAAAAACTTGTTACTTTTGTAAAATGAGGAACATTCTACATTTTTATTGTTTTGATACTGATTTCATATCAAGATAAAGATTATTTTCAAACACTTACTTGAGGGTTTCCAACTGGCATTCAGAAGAACCCAAACCATCTGCAAGATGTCTCAGTCCATCATCTCCGATTTCGTTCATGCTGAGGTCCAACTCTTGCAGTCTCTGGGCTTGTTCAAGGGTTGTGGCCAGGTATTCACAGGCACTAGCTGTCATTCCACAGCCTTGCAATCTGAGTGTTTTCAGTCTGCACTTTTGATCATTCAGCCCCTCCACAAGGTTCCTGACTCCGTCGTCACTGATGCTGTTGTATCCCAGGTCCAGCTCTCTCAGGTATGACCCTGATGTGCTCAGGACTGCAGCTAAGGCTGGACAACACTTGTCTGTCAGGTTAGAGAATCGCAGCCTGCAGGGAAATGGGAATTAATGACATATGACAAACTATGGGCACCATAAATAATAAGGCTGGCAATTTTGGAAAATTAAAAATGAATAATGAACAGATCCTACTAATAACTACTGTGTTCATATCCAAAGCTTCTTAAATCTTATTCTTCTGTGAAGTGGGGTTGTGTGAGATACTTAGTCAGTGTATTACGTACAGTAGAAGGACGCCCACAGTTTGTAGAAGCAGCAGGAGTATCCATGTAGGAAGCTAAGCAAAGTGCTACTGTGGACAGGGTCAACAGCAAAAAATATTTTAGCCACCAAAAAACACCCACCTACATTAATTTAGGTGTACGCTATATTTACAATATTTTCACCGCTTTACTTTGCTGTCAGACAGCTTTTACCAATGGGAAACTGCAGTTATATAAGCCAAATACAGCTCTGTTTTATCTCGCAGAATAGCGGAGTTGCTGTTCCACCACTGCCTCAGTTGGCTAGTTTGTTTGTTGTTCATTGTGTGACTTCAATGTTTTCAAAGGCCAGTTCAGATTCATGTATGTCACACAATCACAGAAACAATCCCACCAATCGTTTAGCTTCATACACCCATACCTGCTGCTTTTCCAAATTGGGGGATTGTCAATCACAACCTACTGTAGTTAATACACTGACTAATGTGGATAAGCACCTCATACAACTGCACAACAAAACATCCAAACTATCTCTTCAACATGAGGATTTTCAGATGTAGCAGTGTTATACAACATTGATATTCTATTGAGTGATAAGTTTTAGGATCATAATACATTTTATACATAGTCCCTCAATTTTTGGACAATCATAGAGTGTTGACCCCTATGGGTATATGTAAACAGAGACAAATTTAAGTGCCAGTACACCCAAATAACAAAAAAAAAAAAAAAAAAAAAGAAAAGCTAATTAAATGTTGTTCATCGCACTCAAAGCTTTGGAAAACCATCAAAAAAAGACACACCAGGAACAATGTTCTGGTTGGTCAGGATATTCACAGATTTCATTGAATATATTTTTATTGGAACTATTTTCTATTGAAGAAATGGTCCAATGGTCCCTATGGAAACTGCTGACTGTGAGGTCTGTGACTTATCCAGTGTAACCATGACATTGTTTCTTTATGGTAAAACAGATTGCTATTAAGTCTCATAAAATGTCATTTTTAATGTTATCAACAGCGCAAACAAAACTCAATTCAAATTCAATTCAAATGTACCAGAGTTTCAGAAGCAGTTATGTCAAAATCTGGCTACTGAAACTATCAGCACAACACAATGCATAGGTGTGAAAATATATTTTTTGTTACTTGGGTGAGGTGACACTTTTAAGCACTAAGAACTTACAGTCAAATTAATTTTGCTGGAACACAAAGCCAACTCAATCTCTTGGAGCTGTACAAAGTCAACTAGATTTGCTTGAGGTTTTAGAAGATGTTTCATCTTTCATCTAAGAGGCTTCCTCAGTTCCTAAATGACTAGAAGTTCCCCATTAGTCAGGCAAAACTGAAGACGTCTCTTGGATGAAAGGTGAAATGTCTCCATGAACCTCAAAAAAGTCCACTTGCCTTCGTACAGCTCCTGGAGATGCCATGACCTGAATGCCTGACAACCTTCATAGACAAAGCCAACTCAACAAAAATGTTTAAATGTCCAAATATTTATGAGTATATTTATATAAATGATATGAGGCTGAATCCAATGAGTACAAACTTACATGGCTTTCCTGGATTTCAAAATATCTGGCAGCACCTTGAAGAGTCTTTCATCACAGCTCGTGGACACGTCCATCTCAAAACTATCTCTCATCCCTTCAAAAGCTTTGGTCCTTTGCATCATGATTTGCCACTGCATTGGTTTGACTTCAGGGATGGAAGAGGAGCCAAACTTCAGAAAGAACTTGACTTCGCACAACAAAGCCTGGCTGTCGTACTCCCTCAGAGCGTGGAACAGACCCACAGCTCTCTCAAACAAAACGTTGTCCAAGATCCTCCTCTTGGTGTAGGAAAAAAGCCCATCGGTGGGCTCCAGTGTACCATGTTCCTTAATGAGGCCAAAGACAAAACGAAGAAAGACATCAAGGTGCCCCCCAGCAATCTGCAGTGTGTTGTCCACCAGATTCCGATAGCAAATAAACGGGATAGATTTTGCTTCAATGGAGTCCACCTTCTGAGATGCAGCCAAGAACTCCTGAATGCTCGACTGACCAAAGCGAAACACTGTGGTGTCCAGCAGCCCCGTCTCTTCTCTTAACACAAGTGGACACTCTTTGCAGAAAGCTGACGCTTCCTTGACACTTATGTCACACTTCCGTAGATCATGTTCGTACATTACATTACACGCTCCCATCCGTAGCAGTGCTAGTTTTTTCAGCTTGGCAAGAGTGTCCGGGTTTGATGCTTTGATCAGATTTGTGTACATCTGGGTGAGACTCAAAGGATTGATTTTAAACCCATCATCTGCTTTTACATGGTTCTTCAAAACATTCGCCATGATGTTGCAGATTGCAGGTATCTGAGAAAGGAAGTCCAGACTCTTTGATATTCTCACATGGTGGATGGCTTTGTTGGCGAGATCTTCATTACCGATAACTGTGCTGAAGTGCTGCTCCTTCTGTTCATGATCGAACCCTTGAACCTCTGAGATTTCAAGCAAATAGCAACTAGGGATTTGTTTTGCTGCTGCATTTCGGGTTGTTATCCATATATGAGCACTGGGAAGTAAATTCCCCCTGATCAGATTGGACACTAGAATATTCACTGAGCACACCTCAGAAACATCACTCACTGTTCGACAGCTGAAGTTTAGCGGGACATGATACTCATCCAGTCCATCAAGGACAAACCACACTTTTTTCTCATTTAAGCTGGGAAAGTCAAGCTCCTTCAATTCAGGGTAAAATGTCTGGAGAAGTTCAATTAGGCTCAATTTGCATTTTATCAAATTTAACTCCCAGAATGTGAGAGGAAACAAGAGGTGGATGTCATGGTACTCTTTCCCCTCGGCCCACTGCAGAGCACAAGTCTGCACTGTTGTGGTCTTTCCAACTCCAAAACACTCCCAAAGTGATAACTGTTCTTTTGCTTCTGTCATGTTTGCAGTCACATGCTAAAAAATCTGTGAGTGGAACTGTTTCAGAACAAAGCCAAGTAGGAAGGTCCGACTTGTCAACATATCTAAACTCATGCTGGCTGTACCTAGTTGATGCGAGGTCCTGCTCATGATTCAGAGAGCAAAGTCTTGAAGGAAGAAGTGACTTTTCAGAGTATGCTTCATTCAGTTTCTGGTATTTGTTCTTCAATGTGGTTTTCAGATAGGATTGGAGATCCATCAGAGAGGCAGTGGTTCCTGAAAACATATGAAGATGGGGAGTGTAAACAACAAAAACTATTAGGTAATATTCAGTTACACAATACAGTAACAGCTGTCTTGGTTGCAAGGGTCTTATTCTTTTATCAAATGAGGTTGTTAAAGCATGTCTACAGCAGCAGAGACAAAAGGGTGTTCAGGCTTAGGCCTGTATAACATGAAAAAAAAAATCATTTTCACTGAACAAAAAAAAAAAAAAAAAAAAAAAAATCTTGTGATTGCTGTTGTAGACTGTACCAAACAAGCATGTGCACTTACAATTGGAGAACATGATTTGTAGGTCAGGGCACAGATGTTCCTTATGTATGTTATGTGTTATGTGTTATGTATTTATTAAAAATGATAAATTAATGTGATTCCAATGTCTGTTTGACAAAAAAGTTTGGACACACCCTTGGACCAGGGCATCCCTGTAGCACAACGCTTCATTTATAATGGTATGTTGTGACACATTAAAAAAAAGCATTGCACTGTTTAAGGATTTTTTAGTTACATAATCAATATGTAACCCATATGAATTAATTTTAATCAAATAGAACCATATTACAAACTGCCAAATTAACTTGCTGAATCCCTACATTCAAACACCAATTTTCTGCTCACATGACAGTGCTATATGACAAATTCAAACAGAGAAATATCATCTTAGCATGAATGAAAAGGTCGAATCAAGGCAACATATATTTACAAGCATTTATCTTAACTATGACTTTATTAACCTGGTTAGAAGCATTGCAACATAACTGTTACAGCCTTGCAATACTTTCAGCCTTTATGCTTCCTAACACTGTAACTGTAAGGTTTGCTGTTTTGAAGAGAAACAAAATTTGTAAGCGGTACAGAAAAGAAACAGTAAATTAATACAGTGATGTACTTGTGTAGACCTAAATCTTGGTTTTATTGTGGTGTAAAGTCAGGTTTGAGACTTGGCCTTGTTATCTGTTATAAATCATCTAATAACTATTATTTGAAAATAAATAAGACAGCATAATCAAAAGACAAGCAAGCAAAAAGTTATTCCTACTCTACAGTGTTTAATATTCTAACTTTTGCACAAGTTAAACATGAGACACATAATGTGGTGAGACTGTGATGAACTTCCTGCGTCATGTGTTATCTAACGTTACCTCATCTGACAGATGTTCTCATTTTCATTTCTTAATTTCAAACATTGGGAGTATAGGAAAATGAAACTGTGTTGAGCCAAAATATTAATATAAAGCAACTTAACGCTAACTACTTTGTTTAAGCCCATTTCAAGACATGATTTAATGAGACGTGCGTTTAAAACGACATGTTTACTTACAGCTTCTTAGAAAACGAAAGTAACATTAGTGACAAGTTACGCCCTCAAATGAAATCCGCTAGCTTGGTAGCTTAAGCTACTAAAACCGGCTGATGCTGAAATAACAGCCATCTTTAACTGTTAAGTCTTAGTTGCGCAGCGGCGGATGTTGTTTAGTTACATTTACCACTCAATCAGTCATTTTGTCTAACAAACTTACCAGGAAAAACAAGTGGTGCGCGTAAGTTAACTCTTCCTGTGCAGACACGGAGACGGGGCTGTGGCGTTCATGTGAGCATTAACGTCAGTGAAGAGTCACTGACAAATCCGTGTTCATAGTTACCGAAAGTAGGACCAAAACTACATCCTTCTGTCGGACAATCGTGCAGGGGGGGGGGGGGGGGGGGGGTTGAGCATGGCTGTTGTCAGTCAGGAAGATGTGCGGGTGTGCCTAAACTCACATAGACTTTCACACTGCTTTTCCTTGTGCTGCCCCCGTCTGGTCAGATCTGGCCATGACAGTGCTGACTGTTGAAAGCTGATAACAGACGTGCAAAAAAAAAAAAAACGTGGCTTTTACCCTGATTACCTACTTTTATCATGGCAGCCATATTGATATGAAATAGAGAGATGGACACAGTGATACTAATTAACCAGTGATACTAATTAAGGTTCCATTTAGTACAGCAGAGCATTTCCACTGAGCAAACATGCACAAAACAGCATCCTGACTCTTGACCTGAATGAAACGACCCCTTAATTAGTATCACTGGTAACACCTGTGTTTACTCTACTATTCCATGTCAAAATGGCTGCTGTGAAAAAGGTCTATTAAAGTGACAAGATTATAGTTTTAGGAGGGATAAAATATGGGATAAAATAGATGCGTGCTCTAAAATAGTATAAAAAACAATAATGTGAAAGTGTAAACTTCTGTCATCATTTTTTAAACAACAGCAACAATTCACCAAATTCACATGGCAGCCATTTTCATCTGACATGCTTGGGGTGGGAAGCTCAAATGTTGTTCTGCTGTAATCCAGATTTTTAGTCAAGGCAGCACCTAACGTTACTAAAATCATTAGTTCCACACAAAACACACACTGCTAAAGTGCATGCAACTTCATGTTGGATGTAATCAAATGTATAAAATGTATGTGTATGAAACATTACACAGAAATTTGTGTTCCAGTGATAACATTTATGAGGTCAGATGAAGAGACAGACAACATTGATTGCAAATTTTTAAAAAGAAAAGAAATTCTGGTGACACTACACAATTCAGAGGCACTGCCCTGAGTCAAGAGTAGTTTTTCCACACTCAATGTATTTATACCATCAAATAAGATCTAACATAGCCAGTCTTTACCAAAGTTTGTAGGCTGACAGATTGTTGATCACAGTACTGTGTACACTGACTGATAATAAAATCATATTTGTTCATTTTTAACACCATTTAAGATTAACATTACGTTGATTTTCAAGTGAAACTTCTCCAATGAGGGGCATTATTTTCACAATCTCTACATGTAGAAGCACGTCATTTGTGCTCCCCACACACTGTGGTGTGTGAGGTCTGTTTTTCCCTTTTTTCCAAGCCAGACAAAACCTCTTCACATCTCTCATCCTCTTCATGCATGGAAAGTATCCCAAACAAGGTGGAAGTATGACAGCGGGGCTACCAACATGAGATAAGATGCATGAGACTGACTGAAAAAACTGACCTTTCTGGAAGACCTCCACTCTATAAGTGGATCATCAGAGCATTCCTTAAATCCAGACCTCAGTCATTAAATCATAACACAGACTCTTCCCCTCCAAAATGTCAGAAAACCTTCTGGTGATATGTATTGCACCATTTTATGTGTAGTATGTTGTGCATGTGCATACAATATTACTATGATTTTGTACGATATGTTTGGTGTTATACATTAACACATATGACAGTTTTGAAAAAAACTACTTTAAATATTACACCTGGTCAGATACACAACACATGCTCAAATATAATAAAAGCAAAATCTAATAATAGAGGTGTGCCAAATTTGTGATTTGAAAATACTTTACCAGGTCTTGTCCTTCTGAGACAGATTAAAGGGACATCTTACATTTAGACCCCTGTAGCAGGTTATGCAAGTCATTTAAAGTCAGTTTAACTTCTATTGTATAATGTTTGTGGATTGAAATATGTGTATAAAACATGTATGTGAATAACATCTTATAAATCCAGTAAAATGCTCCATTGTTCTCATGCAGTCAGTGTAATAATGTGCCACGAAGAAATCTGATATTACACCCTTGAACTTCCTCTTTAAAATAATGTAGCTATATGTATTTCCTGAAAATAATATATGTTCGAGTCAGCAGCCAAGCAGCCTCTTTTGAAGAATTTTTTTGTATATTTCCACAGTCAGCTTTGAGCTTTTCTTAACAAACAGTAGAAACGGTGTTGTTTAAAACTGATTTTTGAGAAACAACTGGCATAAACCCAAGTCCACTATTGAGTCCAGTACAGAAATATTAAATCAGAATACAAATCTTTGTCACTTTAGTGATGAAATAGGAAACATTTGAATATAAAAATATTTCTACACAGACATATAAACTACAATTGTCCAGCAACTGTAGAAAATAAACATAAGAGCAATAAAAAATCATAACTCTTACAATAGTTCATTTTACTTCTTAAATCAATGTTTTAGCATTAAGTTTTTTATCTGGGTCATTTTGATAAAAGCTGACTAATCACTGGATGACAGCTGAAATCTTTCAGTAGCAAACAGTATGTTCAATTCCTGTACAAGGCACCTGGGATAACAGCAGTTAAGGCAAATGTTAGTTATGTAGAATTAAATTTTAAACCACATGACCTCTGCTTTGAAGGACCAGTGTGTAGGATTTAGTGGCATCTAGTGGTGAACTTGCAGACTGCAAACACCTCACCTCACCCTCCCATTCCAAGCGTGTAGGAGAACCTACAGTGTCTGTTCTGGCTAGTGGCAGTTTGTGTGGCAGCCTCTGTGAAAGAGGAAACGCACCATCTGGAGATATAAACGGCTCATTCTAAGGTAACAAAAACAAGATTCTTATTTTCAGGTGATTATACACTACTGAAAACATACTTATAAACAGTGGTGAAGGAAGTTTTCAGATCCTTAACTTAAATAAAAAATACTACACTGTAAAAATAATCTGTTACAAGTAAAAGATCTGCATTGAAAATGTTAATATTGAATGTAAAAGTACTCAATGCAGAAAAATGACTCAATCTTCACATTTGAAAAGCTGCTTTTACATGAAAAATTACTTACACGATTATCAAAATAGTTGCCAATTTTCTGTCATCAACGAATTGATCAATTGTTTTAGCTGTATAAACTGTTTAATTTCTATCAAAACTTCATATTCTATAAATTCTTCAAGTTTTGTGTGTAAAAATCTCAATTTGAAAAAGTACTAAAGCTGTCAGAGGAAAATACTATACTTCTTATCCTGCATTTGTCTGAGATGTGGTGGGGTAGAAGTAGAGAGTGGCAGAAAATGGAAAGACTCAAATAAAGTACAAGTACCTCAAAATTGTACTTAAGTAGAGTACTAGAGTAAATGTACTTATTTACATTCCACCATTGCTTATGGATATTATGTTCCATTTCTGCCATAATCTGCCAATAGATCCCCCTAAATCTTTGACACTGGACCTTTAAGGATGTTATACGTGTCCAACAATCTGAAGAAGTTCTCACCTCCACTTCACATACTAAAAATCCTACAAATCAGCCTCTATACACAATCCAACTACTTCCCTCAGCAGGGCCAAAAGGACTCTAGATGGTTGACTTGTTGATAACTTGAACTAAAGTAGCAACAAACTTGCCATTCTTTGCCTTTTTGACCCAAATCTGAACCACAGTCTTGAGGTGTTTGAAACACCAACACTTTCCAGAGTCCATTCTACTCCCTCATGGTTCCTCATGACAATAAATTACCTCATGGCATCATATTTGATCAAAGACATCATATATCTGCATCGATATGCCAATATCATCATTAAGACATCCTCAAATCTATCTACAAAACAAACATCTACAAGCACCCTACATAACTATAGTTTAGGATGAAGTGCGGCAAGCTTTTACTTTCTCCTCCACTATTCAACTTGAAGGCAGTTTCCATTGTGTATGACAGCAGGGATGCAGAGGTTAAGGTTAGGCACCCTCCTGTACAGAAAGTGGAAGATCTGTGTACGGGGCCGACTGTGGAGCTCAGCTTTGATTCGTTGAGGGTGTGTGTCCGGAGCGAGCTGCTGGCTCGTGTCCTCAGTGACCAGAAACAGTGCGTAGTTCTCGGGGTCGGGAATCTTGAACTTGTAAGCGCAGAGTGAGCAGACCTCCTCTGTGGTTGTATAAGGATGGACGAGCAGGGTTTTGGCCGTGCAGCCTGTGTCCATCTCCTGCAGGGCTACACGGAGATAATTCTACAGAGAGGAACAAAAAATGATGTGTTAATGTTTGGCACCACAGACAGAAATCATCATTACTGATGAGTAAAGCAGGCAGGCAGAAAAAAAGCATGCAGCTGTGGCCACAGAAATACACAACATGCAGTTGTTAAAGGTTCCACTAGAGGGAGCTTTCTACTAAAATATAAAATCACAGATCCAGATCCACATGCTGTGATGTTAGTAGAAACTGTAGATATCCCTCGTCACTGACGAGGGCCAGAACACAGCATGTTTCATGCACCTCTCCAATGCTGAACGTGAAGTTTGGATGTATTTGGAATTGGTACAACTTAGACTCACTGCCTGGACGTTCAAGGTGGGTTCAGGTCAGGCGTGATACCTGAAAGTCGTCCACAGTCGGTGCTGAACGCTGGGCAGTGCGCCGGCGGTGCCACTGGTGCAGAGTGTTCCTGGCCTCAGAGCTCAGCACCCGGGCTGCCTGCTCCTCCTGAAAGTTCTTGATGAGGGACATGGCTCCATACGCGCTGGTCAGGTAGTAGCCCCCTGAGGAGTGGTAGAAAGGAGTGAGGATGTTTAAGGATGGATGGAGAAAAAGAAACCAAACAGGGCTAGTTATCTAGAAATGAAACCAGCTGACACTACATGGACTTGTGTAAAAAGTCATCCAGAAGGGTCAAACACTTCCTCATTTGTAATAAAAATTCATAAGAAAAAGAATAGGCAATTTTTCAAAGGATACACATCACATTCAAGCTATTCTACAATGAGCTTACATGCCAGACAGGTTGACGCTGATAGGAAAATATTTCATTCTGGGAGGGTCCGGCCCCCTTTTCCTTCTGAACCTGTTCCAACCCATTCATATCAAACACCGACTGGAATTTCCTACTAATGTCGTAAGGATTTTCCTTCCTATGCCTATATTTCTCACGAACTCTCACTAAACCCTCCTGCAAAACGAAATTCAGCTGAGATAGTTCTGGTAACAGGCCTGTGTTAGAATGAGTGAAGGAAATTAAGTGAAAATCACATCAGCATAGAAAGGACTCCCCTACATAAACACAGTGGGGGATATAATAGAGGAAATATTTGTAATGGAGAAAGTAACTCATATTTTAAGAATGCAAGAATCTCATTGTGAACAAAAATGGGAAAAATGAACAGTTTACAGATCCCAGCGAAATGACACCAACAACAAAAATGTACAGTGATGGATGCAAAGCTGTAAGATTGGGACTGTAAACTTAAGATGTATAAATTCCAACTGTTAAGGTATTGACAAAGAAAATGACTTTGAAAATTCTTAAATATTCATTTCAACAGCATGTGATAATAGAAATGTCTTCTTATCAGTCTGGATGTTGAACGTGCTGTGTATCTATATATTTTTCAAAATACCTGCATTTGTACAGTATATGTATGTACATTTGTATGTATAAAAAGAAAATCATGCAAGTCAAAATGAGACTCTAGGATATAAAACATAAAATAGTGCAGAGGTTAGTGATTAGGAACAGTCCAAGGAGCTTCTAGGCTGAATTCTGATCTTCTATTTGTGATGCAACTACATAGTAGAGAGTAGTTTGTGTCGAAGTACTCAGTAAATTCTCTACATAAATTAAAGTGTTTGCAAACTTCTTTCCATTTGTTCATTAGACCTCAAATATTTAAAAAAAATCTACAAAATTAAAACAACTACAGGGAACTGTTTCTGTTTTGTTGATTTTGGAGGCTCCCATGGACAAAAGCAGTAGTGTTTTCACCACTATAACCACTAGGTCAAAAATTAATTTATATGAATAAAAATCTTCTCCTGCTTCTTTTTAACTACAGTACATACTATTCACTGTAACTTTTGTCTGGGAAAATGTGAACCAAGGCCTGTTTAATTTGATTTCAAGGAGAATCTGACCTGGTGGCAGAAATAAAGACCATGAAAAAGCCAGCCAGCCTTCTTGCAGATGGTCTTGTTTGCTTATGCAGGTCATATAGAGGCATCAGTATTAAATTAAGACTGTTTCATAATTAGTTAAAAACTTTAAACTCAACTTTCTGGCTTTACCTTTCAAAAATTAACTGCACAACAATCTGTTAACACAACACTGACATATTATCACCTTGTAAAGTTGATACTGTGAACATGATAGCAAACAGTGGCTTAGTTGTTTGTGTCCACTTGATGAATTTTAAGTCCAACATTATTCTCCTTTGAGAGTATGTTTTTCCCTCCACCAGCTTCTTGCTCTTTAGCAACTAAATGCTCTCACTATGTTCACCAGCAACTCGGTAATGTCTGTCTGTTGTCTGGTGCTGAGCAGGTGGTGTGGAGGTCGTCAAAGCAAAACCATGGGTTAAAAGACTTGTAGAGTTGAGGGGAACCACAGAAATTGGTTAGAATTATCTGTGGAATTATAACAAAAAATTGTGCCTTTGACATTAGGCCTACACATATTAATTTGACCCGTTATTTAGATAAGAATATTAATTTAAGCAGCGTTAGAAGCAGCAGGAGGCATGTACTGCATGGTCCACCTGTGTGCTTTAACATTAATCAGTCTCAATTACTACAACAAACCTAATAATGTAAAGGAGATTGTGATGGCTGGAAAAAATACTCTGATGGTGAAGAGTTCTAGTACGTAACGCCCACCATTGATCTCTAATGATGTCAACCACTTCCAACCATTCAGCTGGAGCTGTGGCTTCCGTTGACAAACAGTTAAGTGCTTCCTCCTGCACAGACCCTCTGTTCACCAGGTTATACAACAGGCTGGAACGCACATTAACCTCACACCACATTGTGATCTGACCAGACCTCATGAAGGAAATATCCAACATTAGATAACTTGATGGATAAGTGGAGGCACACGTGGAGGCACACGTCTTCTGAAAATTTGAACAGCTCAGGAGCCTATGCTAACTGTGTTTACTAACTGTGTTTATCCCCTCAACTTTTACATGAGCTACAAAGGTATAAGGATTGTTTTCCCTTGGTGCTTCTCAGGACTCTTAAAGGAACAGTTGAACATTTTGGGAAATACACTTACTTGCAGTCTTTCTGAGAGTGAGATGAGAAGATAAATATCAAATCTCAAGTCAAATGTTGTATTCATAAGCATTCAGCTAGATGGTAGATGGCAAACCAGATTTATTTTAGTGGATGAGAGCAAGACGGTAAAATAAGGTGAGCATTGTAAAGAATACCAGCAACGGTAACCCTCACACAAGAAAACATGGGTGATCTTGATAACAAGACGCTATTGTTCAGGTGCACTACAGAGGGAGACCAAGTACATTTCTTCTTTCACTGTCCAGGTTAATGAATGAATGATCCTATGTTTTGGAGGGAATTTAATATTAATTCTAAATTTGCAAAGAATTTACAGCTATTGCTAATTGCTAGAATAATAACATAAAATAAAAGCAATGAAAGAATTTTATTTTGGTAGATTTTATTCCATTCTTTGTAAACAACACTAACAGCATATTGTTGTGCATGTTTTGTTTTGCCATCATGCTGTATGCTTTTTGTTTTTTCCATGCCATCCAGAAGGCTTTGTCCTTCTGCTGTCTGCTGTCTGCCTGAATACATGTAAATCTAGCAGAAGTTTAAAGTACAGAGCTTAAATTAGCATGTGGTTAGCCTAGCCTGGCCTGGACATTGGAAACAGATAGCCTGGCTCTGTGTTTAATGTGTGCACAAACAGAAAACTAAAAATGATCATTTGTGGGTTTAGGGGAAGCTACACCATCTAATAAGTTACAGCATGTATTTCAAATAAAATCCTCAACTGTTTTAAGATTAATGTTGACGTTAAACAAACAACATGCAACTGCTGTTTAGTAAGCTTTAGGGGTTTTGATCGTCTTTAGCTTAACTTTATATAGAGCCAGGCTAACCTTTTCCCCCTACCTCACATACAGACAGGAGAGGGCTGATGGCCACAGTACATTGTGTGTTATAACTGTGTTATATACCAAGAAAGTCATGGATCACTGAAATGGAGTGCACTAATAGGACCTACCTTCTCCTTGCAGCAGAGATGGGTCCAGCAGCTCCATCATGTACTGGATGTCTGTGTCCAGCTGAGGCATGTCACACTGAGCCACCACATATGTCAGCATGGGCAGGAAGTCATCAGCACCGTACATCCTTCCTGGAAGGAAGCAGACAGAGCAGAGAGGCTGGTAGGTGTGGTGGTCACACAGGTCAGACAGAGGGAGTAACAGAAAATAAACTGACTACTCTTTATGGAAAACAATTGAAACTAAAGATGCAAGTTAAAAAACCTACATACCTGAGTTGTCCTGCATGATGGTGTAGATGAGTTTACACACACGCAGCAGCACGGACACCTTTTTCTCAGGGGAATACATCTTCCTCATGTTTAGGAACTTGTGGCAAATCTTCTCAATGGCCACGGGGTCAGGGGGCACAGCTCCGTCCACCCCGAGCTCATGGGGCTTTTTGGTCTTAGCCAGGGCCAGGTTCTCCCTCAGCTGCTGCCAAGCTCCACTGCTCACCTGTAGACAACAACAGACAGAGCTCATGGTAAGGCTAATTTACCCAGTCTAAATTAGTGGGTTTTAGACTATCTCTTAAATCTCTCTCATTTATGTGTTTTTTAATGATTTTTTTTTTGTTTGTTTTTTGTTTTGCTATACTTCTTTGATGTATATGTATGGTTTCTCTTTTTTATTCTGTATCTTGCTCTTCCTACTCTCTCAACACATACAATACTTTATAAAGTTTTTAAATTGAGGTGTTCTTTATAGACAGTGAGTTTTTAACTGGTTATGAAACTCAGTCTCAGTTTAATACTGATCTCAAAATCAACAAATGTCTCTTGTAGTAGCTTTAAGTATGCCGCTTAAGGCCTCTTCTGTACAAACATAATATTACCTCTTGGTTCTACCTCTCCTGTTTATAGACTACATATGGATGAGAGAAGCCTTACATCATGACCCTGTCTTGAGAATGACCACGCCCCCTTTGGGTGATAACAAGCACTGTAAAAGCGGCAAGTCAGTATGTGTGTTTGTGTCATGCACTTCATCGCAGGCTAGTTAATAATGTTAGACCTGAGTGCCGATTGTGTCTGTAGATCAAAGTGAATCAGAAAAGGGTCTCTGTGGTGGTTTAACTTAAGTTTTACCATGAAAAAATACGGCCCTACAATAAAATACCTGCTCTTAGAAAGGAGTTTGGTTCAACAGTGCCACAGCAGCAAAATAAAGTGTCTTAATGATAAAAAAGTGACAGATGTCTGAAATACATTGCCTGAAGATTCAGTGAGGTAGTTGTATGTCAGGCTCATCCACTTTGATGGAGGCACACTGAACGGACCCCAATTTCTTTCATTTTTGCTGTTGTTGTTGAAAGGCATAGCATAACTGTTCACCTAACTGACCATATGTTCTGTATTTGAACTGGCAAAGACCTCAGAATTTGAATTGAGGGCTGACGGCATTACATAGGAGAAAAGTACCTGGATGGGCTGTTTATCGAACAGTCTGATATCTGTGTGGATGTATATGACTGGTTATCTTTTATATTTTATACCCTTTTAAGTTTTATTCTGCTTCATATCTACCCTATTTAAATACTAGTTGTGATGTGTTTTATCTCAACTTTGATGAAGGCCACAAGCTGAAACTCACTGATCGACAAAGTTGTTCTATATACTAGAGTGCAGTATCACATAAGTTTTGATTTCTTTAATTTACTAAGTTGATCAGGTCATTAAGAGATCGTTAAAATTGTGGTTTTATCTTGTAATGTCTCTAATGTGATTTCTTTTTTATTCAAATATCGTTGATAAGTAAGGATATGTGTGAGCAGTCTGTTCATATTTTTAAAAAAAATCAAGGTTGGGAAATAATGTTAGTCAGTTTTATTCCACAGTGCACAATGTCTCATATGTTTTGAAAAAGTGATCCCTATCTAACTAATCTTAAAATATTGTGAAATACTAAATTTATAATATTGTGAAATAAGATATTAGAGAGACAGTTAAATGTTACAGATCCTGCTTTACCTGGAAGTCATGTAAAGCCACCTCGATTACACTCTTCAGAGGCTTTAGGACACACTTGTGCATGGCCTTCTCCAGCACCTGGTCTGTAGAGGACAACAGTAACACGCACACACAGAGGCCATAGATAAATGAGAAACAGACATGTTTGATTGTTAAAGCATACCAGTACATGAAGAAATCACTGAATCCACAAGCAAACATATGAGTCAGATTTTACAACTGAGTGAGCATCATTGCACATTGAATAAGACCAATGACGGGATACATCCCTTACTCCTTCCTTACTGGAAGGCTCTCCTGCACAGTTTATAGCATAATAAAATAGATCACAGCCTAACCCAAACCATAACACTGTCATAAACTCTAAAATGAAATTTTCTGACTTCCTTATCCTAGCCTATGCCTTTCAGGCTCAGATCCTTTAATTCCTGCTGAAGGTGTTATTCTTTGAAAAAGGGGTCACATATATACAGGGTTTCCACTCCTTTGTAATGACACATTTCAAAGACTTCTCAAGCTCTTTTTGAAGACAAATTATTTTAAAATCAAGGGTATTCACATAGATTTTCACATCTATGTTCACAGAGAAATCGACCCAGCAGCAGCTGATGGTCTCATTAACTTATGTGGGTCATATAGAGGCATCAGTATTAAACTGAGACTGTTTCATCCAGTTAAAAACTACTTGTAGTAGCTGCAATTAAAATATTCATATAGACCCAAATACTGTATTTTTATTATAACTTTTTTTTTTTTATCATTAATTGATTCAAATTAAGCAATATCTCATTAAATATGCACACAATTGTGTATCAGTAGATACTATTGTAAGGCCTAACAAATAATACTACAACATTTTTTCTTGCTTTGTTGTGATCAATAACTAAATAGCTGAAAACTGTCAAAGGCCCTTTAATCAGCTATATTTCTATATCGGAAAACATGCTGTATGTGCTCAAAAACACAAGTTTGACTTTTTTTCATAAATGTGAAAATGAAAAGAAGATCTCAAAAATAGCCTGCGCCCATTGCTGCCTATTTCTTCAAGGAATCAATATGTAAAATATGGATTTTTGATTGAGTGTAAGCAAAATGTCAATTTGAGGAGATCTTCTGCTATTATTATGGACATGAATGAGAGAGAGAGAGAGAGAGAGAGCACAACAGCCAATAACAGACCACAGCAATCAGCAAATCACTGTATGTTTGTGGTTTATGCAGAGAGTGATAGATAGGATGGAAGTGTATCAGGCTTGGCACAGATGGATAAAAATGGTATAATATGTGAATTTTGAGATGATAGAGCATGAGTCCCAAACTCAGAGATTCCAGTAGGTTAAATCCAAGCACTCATGAGGACCTCTTTATTGCTTGGTAAATCCAAACACTTTTAAGGTCTTGATTTTTTTCTAATCCTGCCTACGATCAACACAAGTAGCTAGTAGTAGCAGTATACATTTATCCTTCATCTATGTCTTGAATAGTATATATAGAATAACAACCAAATTTGTACATTCTCCCCATGGGAGACCGAGCCTTCTGCTCCGCTGCCCCCCACATCTGGAACTCCCTCCCTGAACATCTACGTCAACCCCAGTCTGTGGACACTTTTAAAAAGGGGCTTAAAACTTTTTTGTTCAGGAAGGCTTTCCCTGGTCATTCATAGATGTCTTTTATCGCCTCTGCGCTTTTATGCTTTTACTTCTGGTTTCTTATGTGTCTTGATTTTATTCCTAGTCTTTTGTTTATTTTGTTTGTTGGTTTCTGTAGCACTTTGAGATTATTTTATGAAAAGTGCTTTACAAATAAAATTTATTATTATTATTATTATTATTAGCTCACAAAATTTATGACCAACTAACCTCAAAAGTTCATTCCAAGAACTAAAAATCAGGTTTTAACAATTAACACTGTGGAATACACATTTGCTATTTAGCTGAAGGGCAGTCTGAATGTTTTAGTGAGCTGAGTTAAAGAGTGGCAGATTTGTTGCAGTCTGACCTTGACTAATCCACCTTGGAAGCAGATCCAACATGGAGTTCAACTCTATACATAAGTATAACATTCATTCAGCTAACATGCAGTAAAAAGTTGCACTTGGACATCCACAATGGCTCCATCTGTACCTCACCTACATACATAGGCTTCAAATAACCTCCTGCCTACCTCAACTATGTAGCCTACAGAATGTCGCATTTACACAATTGTGTCTTATTGTTCACTGGCAGCACTGACACAGCTATTCATGCGCAAGCATCTCCAGCCTCCAGGCAGCGTTTATGCCATGCTTATGAAATGAACTGCTACACAGAGCCAAATACATGTGTTACAGCTCGAGTAAACAAGTGAGCGTGCAGATACAAGACTCCTGTTCTTGTGGAGAAATTTTTGCCTTTATGGTGAGTCATTGTGAATGTGCTCCACCATTCACACTACAGCACAAGCCTCCACACTGTGTCTAAGAGCCAAGTGTCCAAGTGCTGTGGGTCGCTCGAGGTAAGGGTTTGGCACTTGGCAGTCCTTTATTGCTCACTGCTAAGACAAATAAATCTGAAGTCAAGAACAAGCGGAGGCCTGAGGTATTTACAGAGACTGGATAAGTCCGTCAGATCCACATGTGTACACAAGGAGGGGCACAAAGGCTATTAAGGACAAAAAACTGGACACACTGTAGGCGCCACACACACATTTTCAGACCGTCGACTTCCTGATTCCCTGCAGAACGGCCCACTTCCTTTGTATATTGAGCAATGTTGTTATTGGGTTTTATCTAGAATACAACCTGTTCAAAGGCTTCCCTCAAACTCCTACAAACTGTAGGAGAGTCTGTGATAAACAGTGTATTCACACACAACAACAAGCACATACACTAAAAACGTTGGAAAAACTCTCAAAGTGAAAGCAAACTTTAAAGCTGCAATATGCAATATTATTTCATTATAATGTTCATCGAAATGACTCATTTTAAACACTGCATGTCACTAACAATAGTTATTGAAAAGTTCCTTTAAAACATGGGTGACTGAGTGTCCGCTTGTATTTTGTTTTTTAAAAAGCTGGACCCTGAATCAAACAACCAATCACGCTTAGCTCGAATGCACCTAGCCAATCACAGCGACTCCATACAAGCAAGGGTCATCCAGGTTCTACGTTATTTATTACCTCTGAGTCAGGCATAACTAGCAGAGTAAAACAGACATTAGATTGCTACGACGGTTGACAAACTTGACCTTCCACTCCAAGCCCAGCACAACAGGCACAAATGTTTGTTGCGTCATTCAATGGGTGGGGCTCAGTAGAGTGATACGAGCCGAATGTTTTGCATTGTTTATGTTCAAATTGCCTCCTGCAGGTTTAAATTTGTGCAGTTTTCTGGTTTACAACCCAGATATGACAGCCTTTCCTTTTCCTTCACATCCTCCCTCTCTTTATTCCTATCCAGCCACGGCCATAAGTTAGGGTGTGTTGACAGTCATACACCCGCCCAATAATTCATCATTCATCATTCTACCTCTTGACCTCTCAATTAGTATTTAAGTATTGTAGTCATGATAAATACTCAAAAAGTTTGGACTCCATCTCCTCTTTTACACCAAACACAACATAAAACTTCAACATTTCTTTCCCAAGATGTCAGACTTTCAGTAATAACATAACTACAGTCTTCTAAATCTTTCTGTAAACACTCACAAACATCAGCTGAACTCCACTTCTCCATTTTTTTAAACATAGTATGTGGGATTGCAGCATGACGTTAGCAAGATTGCATGCTCCTGCTCATAGGTCTGACTTTTGTTTTGATTTCACAGAGAAAAATTAATCGCTGTAATTTTGACACACCTTGTAACTGTCTAAATTAACTATTTGATTAGTGCATATAGATTTCTCTCAGGTTAGAATTTCAGCTCAGATAAAACTATTAAACTCTACTCAAACTTCTGGTTGCCGTATAGAAAACATTTCTTCACATTTCCTCTGTCCAAAGGGAACATTTGTGAGTGTGAGGCGCTTTATGTGCATATCTGTGGTTTGTCAACACAACCAGAATGGATCACTTCTCTGTCTCTCAACAAGGCTTTGCTGTTGTTGCTTGTTTACAATGAACAAGGGATGTGAGATGAGTGCAAAGACATAATTACATATTCATGCAAATACTTGGGTCCAGAATAATCGGAGTGGAATGAAACACCCCTTTCATAGAGCTGCTCTCAAGCCTGCAAACTTTATTTTTACAATCATGACCTCAGGGTGTACAAATTTTAGTACTAATAATATCACAACAATACTTTAATTTGACACCCTGTTTTTCTACAAAACCCTTTTTCCACACAACTAAAGGAGCCAAAGTTGTCAAGGGGTAAATGTTGTCTAAACACAAGCAGCTGTACAAGAATTTCATCTCAATAAATTAGTCGAGGAGACTCTGTGTAAGACAAATCATTAGATGGCAGCTTGTGGCACAAGGTTTTTGATACTCTGTGTTGTAGACTCATTTCATTAGGTACCAAATTGAGGTTAAATGCTAAGCAGACCTGATTAAATACAATTAAACTAAATTTCTGTCTTTCAAATTGAGCCTCAACTGCACTATACTAAAGCCAACCAACAGCAGCCAAGAATAACTCACTGGGGCACAGCACGCTGGTATTTCTGTAACTCAACACCAGTAATGAGGCAGACTAATATGGAAAACTTCAACTACTATGTCTGATTCCCAAGACTATGGCAACCCTGGCCACTCACTGCACATTATGAATGAATGAAGTCACTTTGAAATCTGTCTGTAGCAGCACTAAAGAGGTTTTACTTCTCAAATTAAAAACCGAAAGGAAAACTCAAGGTACCTGAATGCAGTCTGTGATGGTATGTGACTAAAACATCCCACACACGTCCATGCGTGAACAAGAAGATGTGTCACAAAGTCTGAGCACACAATCCCACCATGCAAACAACAAATTTCAAAAGTATAATCAGCTTCACTGACTTTGTCCGACTTACCGATCTGATCCTCAGGTATGAGTGACTCTATTGGTGGGTCCAGCTCGGAGCTCTGGCGCAGGTAAGCTTTCATCTGTGTCATAAACTGCCTGAGAGTCTGCAGAAAATCCATCCCTGACGTGTGACAGCCTCGGTTCTCCTGAACAAAGCTGATGTAGTCCTGGACCAGGGAGCCAAAGTAGGAGCTTTTGTCCCTAGATAGCTCAGCAATCCTTTTCACTGCCCGTCTCTCTGGGGTCATGAGTGAGCTGAGCATGCCACTCACCTTGCGGAAGCGTCCCTTCAGGGCCCTGGGGAGGATGAAAGAGCCGCCGCTCAGGCTCACGCCAACCCTTCGCCGCCGTGCTTTGAAGGATGGCCTGAGGCGCATTTCAAGGTCTGCCTCCAAACCGACCCCGTAGTCTTCCTCCTCATCTTCTTCCACATCCTCGTCATCATCACTGCTGTCCTCTACTGGGTCTTGATGATTAAGGTGTCGGGACGGGCTAGGGGCCAGGCCCAGGGAGAATCCAGGAGACTGGGAATATTCCAGTGAGTCAGAGGAAGAAGTGGACATACTCATGTCACTGAGTCGCTGGCGTCCCCTCTCATTAGGCATCGATGGACTCCCAGCGTTGTTGTCCAGTAGTACATCAGCAGGGACAGCAGGTGGAGGCTGGCAGGGTGGAAGCTTGGCACGGGACAGAGCCTTAGCGATGGTCTCATCGTCCAGGGCGATGTGGCAGCGGTGAGCTTCCAGGTCAGGCTTCTTCGGCCTTGGAGGAGGTGGGTTCGAAGGCACAGCGATCGGTGAGCTGGCAGTTTTGGAAGGGCTGCTGTGCTTGGCACCCATCGATGGTCGAGCGGGTGCCGGGCCGCTTGGTTGAGGACTGTTGTTGCTTTGCAGATGCAGCAACAGCCACTGGCATGCTCTTGGGTCTGGTGGTAGCTGGTGGAGGGCCAGGTGGAGGCGGGGCAGGGCGCCGGCGTGGCATCGAGCGTGGGGGAGGGGGGCGAGGGGGAGGAGGACGCGATTTGCCGTTCAGTTTGATCTTGTCCACGTGTTGCTCACCACCTTGATTGCTGCCTAATGGCTTCTCGGACTCTTTCCCTGCATTCTCTAAGTTGTTATCGGATCTGACAGCATGTGAAGGTGGATGGTCCTCACAGCAGTGGTGGTGGTGATGAGTCTGAAGAAACAGTGGGTTGACAAGCAAAGAGGACCACTGGAGTGTCTTCTCTCCAAATGAAAGGAAGGTGGAGGAGCGTGGGACCGTAGGGTTGGTGGTGCACTGTCACAGTGAGCCCCAGTGTGCGACCCCTCAACCTCCCTGTTCCTGTTAGTTCGCTGGGGGCTGAGGGTACGGCTCAGAGGACGACGGGGACAGGGAGAGGAGCGACGCTGACTACACAGGGCAGAGTCCCAGAAGCCTGTAATACACAGACACAGAAATATTAACTAACTTTAAGTTAAACACAAACTGCTCCTTTGACAATTCAGAGTCCACAGAAAGGCAATATCCTCAACCACCTACTGGGATCAGGACTCTTCACATCAAAAGATCAGTTAAAGAAAAGATGTAAAAGAACAAAGACAGCATTCTCAACTAGTTCTCACAAACAGTTCAGATGTTTCCTCAAGACACACACAGAAACATTGACTAACTTTAAACCAAACACATACTTCTCCTTGGACAATTCAAGGTCCCCAGAAAGAGAATATCCTCAGACACCAACTAGGACCAAAGTTTTCTCTTTGCATGTCTTTCTTCTTGGTTGTGTCTCTCGTCTTGAAGTGCGGTGAGCTCTGCCCTACGTCTCTTTGCTCTGAATCACTGGTTGCCGACACAAGCAGACACACACAGAGGGAGTCGCCCATGCTAATCACAGAGTGGGAGGGCACTAAACACACCACACGGCACACAGTTCCAGTTCCTCCACTCCCTCTTCCTGCTCTGTTTCCCTCTCTCACACTAAGATATTGAGCAGTATTTCCCTGGAGCTCATCTAACTTCAGGATCATTCTCTGTCAAATTAATCCACTGCTGTCTGCAAACCTTCGTTATATGATTTTCCTCTCTTCTATAGTGCAACAATGTGGAGGACATGTGCTCTTGTGTGCTTTTCCACTGAATCATTCCATTGTTTTCAACTATTTGGCAAGCCCATTCTCATGTGAACACACTCAGCTTTAATAACCACTTGAAAAGAAAGATTCTACTGTATCTAAGTATAATTAAGTAGTTAAAACACAATGATTTAACCAAACTGAAAAGACTAGGCAACAAAGCATACCACTTCAAATATCATGCAATGACTGCAGCATAAGCCCAGTGACGACTGCTCCTGTGGGCTAAAAATGGATATGTTAACTCCTACATTCCCAGGGCAGTAAAGGAGCAGGGCCCGGCTGATAGAGCGGTTTCATATGTCTTGTGATACCTCGGTGTCTGGAGACTGAAATCTGCCTGTGGTATTCTTGCTGGTCCATGTGAGCAATGACCACCTGACGCTGCAGAGTCTGTCTGCAGAGCAACACTGCAGCAAGCAGCCCACTCAAATAGCACATATAATACTGACTGATCTCACTATAGGGTGCCGTTCCCTTTGATTTATATCCATGTTTATATGTGATATTTGATTAAAAAGAGACATACTATAAATTCTCCCCACATTTCACTTGTGTTTTCCTCTCATCAGTAAGTAGCAGTGTCAAAATGTAAAATTATTCCAAGGGCCATACATGAAGGGTTCCCTGGTATATTTTCTTTTTCGCAAAGGGTGGCTGGCTGAGAAAAATTGAGAACCTCTGACATAAGGCATGCATATAAACCAGGGGAAATTAGAAATAAAGGCATGTCTCTATGTAAGCATTTTGCAAACTAAGACTTGTGGCCATTTTCATAAAGCTTCTGAGTACTAGGAGTTGCTACTAGTGATGAAATTCTTAGAAATTTTAGATTATTATTATTATTATTATTAAGACTTCATCCTGGTAAAGATAAAAGTTATTCACAAAGCATCCTAAGGTGAAAAATAGTTATGAGTACAGAGTTTCTAAGCAGAGGAGAAAATCCAATCAGAGATGATGTTTGTGGTTGATTACAGTAAAGATGTGTTCACATCTCTTACCAAATGCAATAATACTCAAATTGAGACATGAAAGTGATCACAACACTAAGATATTTGGCAACTGGAAAAATGCAGCAGCGATGATTTCGGTCTGTCCAAACCTTCATCTGCAGAGTGATCATCACAAAAAAACAAGGGGAGTGCTTTCACACCCTCATATTATGACACAGTTCATTTCATTTCAACTGGGTGTCTACACCTAGCAGGTTAACAAAGAGCATTAGTGGACATAACAGACTTCCCCTAGTAATCTCAGCAAAATGTATTGAGTACTAAAATTACCAGCATGGTATGTAAGTAAATATAACATGTGAATAGGCTGCTGTGTAACTATGCCGGTGTTTTCAAACATTTGTTGGCTACTTTTAAAGTACAGATTACAATTTATTCAACTGAGATGTTCATTACATACAATAGTATTCATAATAACACACAGTCACACAGTCAATTTTATTTCCTTTTTTTTTTTGACCAGCCAATCACATTCTTTAAAAGAATGTGTCATATCTAGCAACAGGGTCAACCATACCTCCTCACTAAGATAAAAGTTCTGCTCCTTGTTCAGAGTTGCTCTGAGAAGTTTCCTAATACACTCCTGAACCAGGACCCCATGAAGGTTTTAAGCTAAATTAAGAGCTGTCTGAGTATTCTCTGAATATTGAGATCACACATGCATCCTGGATGTCAACTGACAAAATTCTGACTGGGATGCTCATGATTCCAGTGAATGACAGGAGTCTACAGCCATGCCTCCGACTGCCTTACCCTGACATTCTTACTGCAACACAGAGCAATCATCACTCCTCATGCCTAATCCTAACCAACCAACAACTAGCATTATCATAAGGCAATGACTACACGCATGCTAACAATCTGTAATTGGCAGTAACAGAAAGTACAGCAGAGGCTGATAGAAATGTCATTTATTTTGTAGGTATTTATTCATAAACTTGGATTTACTAAACATGGGTTTGTTTTAAATTGAGCAACAGAGCTGTGCTTGATTTTAAGTCTTAAGTTACTCATTTAAATCCTAGTTTTGGTTAACTCTGATTAGAAATAATTTTAGATTAAATTAATCATTATAGGTGCAACCTAGTCTAAGTGTTTATGACCAAAAACAGCAGTTAATAAGCTAGCATAACAACAGTCTCCATGCCCTCTGGGAAGGCAAATCACCTGCAAATTCACTGCAATATTCAAATCTCACTGGAGCTGTTTGTAATGTGTTTGTGTTTCACATGTGCGTGCTCAGATTCCACAACACTGAATGCTGCAGTCTGCTTTTTGTCTTTAAATAGAAGCTTTCCAGTGGAGAAGGGGAGTTTCCCTCCGTGACTTTATGAGTTAGCTAAGAAAAGCTCAAGCTGGCTCACACTTAAAGCATTTTTCTCCCCCTTCACATCAAATGTTAGAACATCAATGTAAAAGGCATCACAGTGCAGGCCTACACCCTCTTCCACTCACATGCAAACATACAACTGCAAGAGTAAAAATGAATACGTGTGGAGTACCTATGACACACTTTACTGCACATGTTACGTTAGCACTCATACTTGAAAGCCTTGCGTGTTTTCATACATATCTGAATGTGGTGTGATGGTATGTGTGTGTTTAGAAAGCACACGGCCTACTGGAGATTTCCACTTGCCACTCCCTCCCCCCACACACACACATCGAGCAGCGAGCACTGAGCACTGAGCTATGTCGTAGGGTCCTACTGTAGGAAGCTGACTCACTGCAGTTTCATAGCAGCTGAGCCCAGAATAACTTGACAGAGATGAAGTGACTAAATCTGCTGTGAAACCAGACCTGAATGGTCAGCAGCATGAACTGAAAAAACAAATAAAAGCTGTGCACACAAAATACTGCCTGTTTTATCTCCATTTGTTGGCTTAGTTGACTGACTGTTTGCATGTTACAGCAGGTGTAGCACTCACAGACACCACTAGGGTTGGAGAAAACTTAGTATTTTAAAGTACAATAGTGGGGTTTTAACTTTTGGGGTGTTATCTTGTATACTTTAGCCACGTTAATCCTAACATTTGTTCGTGGAATAACATATTTTTACGTTCGTCCTAAGCCGCCTTTTGTTTCAGTTTATGCCAGTACAGCATGAAAACTAACTAACAGTGAACATTTGGTAAAGCTCTGTCAAACATGTTCATGTTTTCTGTTTGTCAGTCCTGTCAGAGATTGTTATCCCATGATGGTATGCTGAAGGTCACTGTGACATTTGCAAGTTGGACTTCACTAACACAAACATCACATTCTTCAGCTACAGATGTTGAGAAATCAAACCCAAAAGAAAAATCAGCAAACACAAATGAGGACCTCATTAAAAATATTTAATCCTTTAATTAAAAATTTTTTTTTTGTCAAATTTTAGTTTCTTTGAATGCCCCCAACAAGTCTCCATAATTTTTCTGTGTTAACATTTCTGCTATGGAGCTTGGAGTTTGGAGGCAGGAGGTGACTAACTTGCATCCTGTCCATCACCTACATGAGCTGTATCTTCCTGTTCCTGCAATTGATAGGTTTGTGCGTCTGACGCTGATGTTTTGTCAGCTCAATTCAATTCCTCTCTTGCAAATTAATTTTTATAAAGTTGTCAGACCAATCCTCCATTAAACAATTCATCTCTGCTTCTCCCCCATGTGGTACCGTGCATCTTTTTTTTTTTTTTTTTTTTTGTGTTGTTTTTTTCTTTTTCCAGCTGTCGTCCAGGGGAGATTTCACACCTGTAATTTTGGTTTGGATAAAACTGAGAAATTTGAAAGTCTGAACTAAACCAGGTAGATGTGAAAAAGCCTCAAAGTTAAAAATAACTCCCTACCAGCACCCATGAAGTGAAGCTACTTTGAACACAAACAAAAATAGTTCTTGATGAAAAAGACACACCCAGCACTTCTATAGTGTGGGTATCAAACCTGACCACTGCACTGTAATGATCAGACTCTATGAGAATGCTTCGAAAAATACTTAGCATTAATTGTTAACTATAGATGTTTTAGCTGTGTGTTCATACAGAACAAAGTAATTAAGTAACATATGGGCCTACCTGCTCCAAGCTGAGCCACCTCTTCCAGGTCTTTCTGAGTCTTTGCAGATGCAATGGCCTCTGGGAGTTTGAGTGTGAAAGGCAGGACATCCCTAAGTGAAAAAACACCAGGCAAAAAATGTGATAGAAAATAAATAAAAGAAAAAGAACAAAAGAAAGGTTAAACATGGGGGAAGGAAGGACCTGTAGTAATGAAATGCAATTGCCTGTGAGTTGAATTATAAAACCTTAAATGGTGATATATTTGTGTACCTTTATGCACTTCTGACAATAACAAGTTAGTGAGTCCATCTCATCAGTTCAGTTCAAAGTGCAGTTGTTTATGGTCAGGGTTATAGTGCACATTGTCCTCATGTGACAGTGATATGCCCAAACAAAAGTGATGATGCTGTATGTTTGGTTGGCAAAACAAAGCCTCAAAACTGGCATACAGAGAAGTGAAAATACTTTCATTAATATAAAAATGCTGACACACTCTTTGTTTCCATTACAAAGTGTGTGTAAATATGAATTTAGAGATGCATTTTGTATTGAGAATGTAAGTTAGTCAGCTCACAAAATATAGCCTGCATCTGTAAAATGTAGGGGGCCCGTTTGATGAGTTGAATTCAGTGTTGTTCTGCTTGCAGCACAATTTCTCTCCATTTCCTGTGTCTGTTGTTTTAACTCCTGCTGTATCTGTCTGTGTCTCCCAAGCTGGCACAAGCTAAAACAAGAAGTGAGAGCCTCAGGCTCTGAGAGCTGACTGCTTACTCGACAAACAGTATTTTCATCCATGGAGTTTCCATCCTCGAATCACCCTCTCACCACAGAGCAAAACACGCATACACTAAGGGATGTGATGGATGGATGGACAGAATAACAAATGTTGGTTGTTTACCTGCTAATACAGTAGAAAGCAACCAGGCGGAATAGATCTGCAAAGCTGATCCCAGATCCCTCGAGAGAGAAGGCTGCAAAAACAAATGAAATATGTACTGATTGAATTCAGCAATCAGACTGGAACCCAAGTAAATGTGGTTGACTACATAACATTTGCAATTGGAACATATGCCATATTTCATTTTGGATAAGTTTATAAGTTAAGTTAAGTTTGTAAAACTTAAAAATATCCTGCCTCCATTATATATCTGACATGATAAGTGCATTTGAGCAATCATTGCAATATGAATATCAATATCAGAATTTATTTTATTTCCTAATATGGTATTGGCATCAGCCCCACAAGTCCAAATAATTACCAATATTTGCTACAGTGACATTATTGCACACATGTAAAAGTTTTAAATGACTGAACGCAGCCTCTCTGATCATTTAATTATCTTTTAAATGATGTCGAGCAGCACAAGCAGTCCATGTGATTTCTTTATTGTGTGCTGTATTGATGTATGAGTGCTTTCATTAATCATTTACACTTTACTTAACTCATGATTAGAGAGGCTGTTTTCAGTAATAAACGTAGCAATGTTTCCATGCACACAATAATATCACAGCAGTCATGCTTGTATGTAAATGTGCAGAGGGAAACACTTTATCCACAGCAATCACAAAGTGAATTTTTATGGCCCGGCCCACCCAACCAGCGAATTAAGCGCAGTGCCCGAATCACTACAAGGGGTCATTTCGGCATCTACGTTCCCTTCCCCAACTTGCCAAAAATGTCACTTAGCATAATTAGCAATGTGCCGGAGGCAGATGCACCTGGCTCTGAAAGGGAATGGGAGATGACATTCATTGGTTTCATTCATGTTATACCCTAAACACAACTGTGACAAGTTCAGACACTAAACACAACACTTTTGCACCTAGCACCTTATTTAGCACTCAGATTGTGCACTATTTAAAAAGCAAAGTGGACTTGAATACATCTTAAACGCACACACACCAGGCACTTTAGACCATGCGCTATAGATCATCTAAATAAAGCCCAAAGTCTTCAATTATCCTACAAAATATACAAGTATTTTAACATCTTTATCAACAGGCACAACATCTGGTACAGATATCCATGGTATACTCTTAACAACTGAGGATTATACTATTGGATGGATTGCCATGAAATTTAGTACAGTGCAGGTACAGTACCAGGGTCCAAGCTCCTCTTCAGCCAACACACTTATTGTTTGATCAAGTTATTTCTATATCTGCTCGTTCCTGTACAGTACCAATACCCTTGCCTTAGCTTGGAGCTGGATAATCTGAGATGTCTAGGCTCTCTGACGTGTATTTGCAACACTGTCAGAGCTTTTAGTTTGAACATACAGTCACATTCATCACTGACTTCAAAATGTAATACTGAGGCCTTGTTTCAAGAAAGAGACTTGTGATTTATATTTTTTCATATTAAAAATATCATTTCAAACCATTCATGCTCAGGGGGAGTATAATACAGCCGTCTATACAATATGAGGGGCCAACTGGAGAGCAGCTGACCCACATCTAAAGGCCAAACCAGGCCAAAGGCACTCCCCTCCCTCCCTCACAGGGAAAATCCGCAGCTGGTATGTCATCACACTTTGGCTCTGTCACAACTCCATGACTAATCCCAAATACTGAAGCACAGAACCTCGACGTAGGACATATTATTGTAAGATTATAAGCATAGTTACAAATGAGATGACAATATTTGCTTAAGTGTAATAAGATTACAGCTGTTAACCATTAAACACGTGAATTACATTTTCAATGTTAACTAAAGTCACTCACAGCTGCAGTATGTTCCCTGTTCAATGTCACTCTCGAGGCAGTGCAAGCAAAAATGTGACCAAATGCTGTGCAAGTCACAGTTAGTTATCAGACATTTACTGACATTAGACACTATCAGCAAACTTTTCCAACATAGAGAGCAGGGAATGTGTCACTGCAGCCACATCACGTGCACACCAATACCTTATCACTTTATACAAGAAAGCTAGAGGGATCGTCACGTCAAAAGACCAACATGCACACACACACACACATAACTGAGCCACTAATGTCCCTCTGGTCACACACTCTCATTTCTCATTTGCGTATGGCTTTGCACACAGTATGCAGAGTCAGAGGAAATGACATCTTTAACTCTGTGACCCACAGTACAGTGTGACTGCAGAGGTGGCTGTGGTTCAACAAGAAGTAATCAGGAGACCAAACAAAACTTAAAAAAAAAAAAAAAAAAAAAGAACACTTTGAGCTCTCTGATCCATCAAGGTCATTACAACCTCTGAGTCAACGTGAAGTCACCTTTTTATAAAATGAATGGGCTAACTTAACTGACAATATCAAACATATTTAGAACAGTGTCAGATTGTGAGGCAAATTCCAAAGAAAAACAAAACTTTAACAATAACAATAATAATAATGATTTGAAAGTATGCTTGGAATTGTCGCATGTGACTGTCAATCTATTTGACAATATCTAATTTATTATATCCTGATGTAGGCAACCCCACCCATCCAACACTCACAGGCAGAGACACTTAAAACAAACTTGTTACTCACTGTACTGGCTCTCTCTGACAGGGAAGTGGCTGATGGGAGTTCCTGACTGATCCTCCTTGAGACGCACAGACAGAACCTTCCTCTGCAGAGCGGCTGACTTTCTGACCAGGAATACCTGCATCACGAAATCAGAAGTCATGAGGCATAATGCAATCTCAGATAATATTCAAGCAAGACACGTTAAAGGAACAGTTTGGATTTTTTGAAGTGGGGTTGTATGAGGTACTTATCCATATTACTTACAGTAGATAGTGATCAGCATGCCCCCAGTTTGGCGAAGCAGGATTAGTACTGCTAAGGAAGCTAAGCAATGTACTGCAGTGGACAGGGTCAACAGCAAAATGTATTTTAGCCACCTACAAAAATGAAAATACCGTTACATGGGCCTAATATTGCTCTCTCCAAAGCAACCAGACTGCTTTGGCAAAAAACACGTATTTTCCCTCACAGAACACGGGAGCTGCTGGTCTACTGCTGCCTTGATTGGTTCGTTTTTTTTGTTATTGTGTTATTTCAGTAAATCCAAACTAATCCTTGAAAACACCACGGTCACACAATAACTCAAATAAACTTACAGATCAAGGAAGCAGTGGTCCAGCAAGTCCTGTGTTCTGTGAGGTAAAATTATTGTTTTTGCATAGAGAGTTTGATTCTTTCAGAGAGTGATATTTGGCATGTATAGCTTCAGTTTTTGGTCAGACGAGGCTAAGTAAAGCCATGAAAATATTTTAAATGTAGTATACATTTAGACCGATTATTTTAGGAGGCTAAAATATGATTTGCTGCTGAATCTGTCCACGGCTTAGCTTCCATCACAGGTACTTCTACAGCTTCTCCAAACTGGAAGCATGTTGACTGCCATCTACTGTAGATAATACACTGACTATGGATGAGTACCTCATACACCCCCACTTCAAGTATTCAAGCTATCCCTTTAATATTATATACAAGGATGGTGACCACTCACCCCTGGTGGCTGTTTGAGCAGTATGTGGTTGGCCTCCTCTTCACTGACAGCCAACAGCAGCCACACCGGGTGGGTTTGAGTCAGCCTGTCCAACACGCTCATCCTCCTCCGCAAGGAGTCGTACCCTGAATCCCTTTCACCCCCCAGCCCGCAGCAGTGGGGGGACTGCAGGTAAACACCGCTTACTTCACTCTCCAGCCTGGCAGAGAGACACAGAGTGAAACACTTTTGCCATCTGCTGGTGAAAATGAGTATCAAAGTTTAGCCGTGTTTACAAATCAAACTGAAGGAAAATCAGATTTAACAGAATGTAAAACCATACAGAACAAGCTGTCTCATCAAGATAACATTTAAAATCTTATCAAGGATAAAAATAAAGACTAGTCAGGTTGATGAAAGTTTTGACTAAGAGTGTAAGAATTTGGGAAGAAAGTAAATAAATAAAGGTGGAAATCAGTCTTACCCTTGTAGGACCATGGGCTCCTTGTCAAGTGCTGGAGACGTCTGAACCATCTCCTTCTTCAGCTCGCCGATCTCCAACGCAAATGTGTCAATCAGCTGGAGGGAGACAGAAGGAGAGGCTTTCACTGAGGAGGGAGTATCAGAAGCAAAAGAAGAAGAGGAGGGGGGACAGCAATAAATGAAACTGACAGCATTGCTCCAACGTGAATCAGAAAGAAGAAATGGAGACTTCAGTACGGAGGGACTGTACTGGTCATGTATAGAAACAAAGGGCAAGGAAACAGTTAGTCACTTTTCCTGTGTGTGAACCTCATTTCCTACCGGCAGGAAACATGGGGACAAAGCATTGTCAAAAAATGACCTCTGCCGACATCCACAGTGAGCCGAAACATTTTCCCAAGACGTACTGCAAAGATGCATGTCACTCTTTCCCCAGTGCATCCAAATCTCCTATGTCATGATGGACTATTTTCAGGCTGACAGAGATAAGGGTTGTTGCACTGTTGTTTAAATCATGTTAAGCACTAATCAGTCAACAGAGGGATTGGCTGGTAACTGTACATCTAATAACAACAGTGTAGGATTTTGTCCTTGTACTGTACTTAGTTTTGGCCCACAGCTATTTGGGAATTTCAAACTGTGGTGAAACACATATGAAATGTGTTTCACAATCTCTGATACCAACTTCACAAAGCATAACAAAGGGCTTTTGTAGCTATCTGCCCGATAGCCTTGACATTTCTTTCTTTTTTAAGGATAAAAGGACACACAAAGATTGGAGACTAAATGACACTTGTCTAATGTTGCTCAAAGCGCCACAAAAAAAAAAAATACATTTGAGAAACACCAGCATTTCTTTCCAGAAATCATGACCTGGTTGCTCAAGATAATCCACAGACCTTGTTGTGAGCAGTTTCATGTAGGACCTATTTTCTTTCTAAATCGTGCATCTACCCATGGACGAGAGGCTCATGCTCACGACAACACAGGACATATACATTAATGGTGTCCTCCTCAGCTGAGTGTCATCTAGTTCCATTATATCTGAGTAGAAAGCAGACATCTCTACAGCCGTTAGGTCCAAAACTCACTTATGTCAATGCAATCTAGACAGATAAACAGCACTACAGGTGGGAGGAAAAAATGTGTTTTTGATTTTGGGGTGTACTGTCCCTTTTAAAGTGTGCAGAGTTAGCTATTAGCAGTTCCCATGTTCATTGTATCACTGCATGTACAGAAAAAAAATCACTGGATGACTTTGATACTGATGAAAAACATGGTGATTCTCAGGCAAGTTCTGGAGTTAACAAGGGATGTAATTTTTCTGTGATTTGGAAGTGAATTTCTAGATGTTAATTCAGAGGCAATGATATTCTCTGGAAGTGTAAGTCACACTGAATCTAAAAATATGAGCATCATGTCTGTGTGTCCACATTTGACTGAAGCAGAAAGAGGCAGAGTGCAAGTCACCAAGAAAGTCTTTTTCTACCTACAGAACAAAGCTAAAATTTGACCTTGGGTCTTTCCTGTCCATGGCTGACACAGAGATCTTAATTCGCACCTTTGTTTCATCCAAACTTGATCATTTTTAAGTGTTACTGGCTGGTCTGCCACATGCTGGAACAAAACATCTTTAAATGCTGCAGCTGAATCTCAACTAATGCTTTGTAAAAGCTGTACTGCAGATATAAATCGAAATTTGCAGAATGCCCACTGAGGCAAATCATGAATTTTGAATTGAGCTATAAAAATGAAATTTCCCTTGACGATTTTTGACACAAATTGTAGAAATCTGGGTAAGTATCTCAATTACTTCCATGAACTGCGTCACAGCCTCTGCTGCACAGTTAACTGTGTTGATAAATGGTCAAATACAACTAAACAACAATTAACTTCACATTATTTTGTTTTTTGAAAAATGATTTTTTTTTTTTACCTTTTCTTAACCTTTACGTTTATATCCAAACCCCCTCCCCAAAAGCAGAGAAGAGAGTTAAAATATTGCTCAGCTGAATAAAAATGACAACTAATTGTTTTCATATTGTTTTGTTTTTTCACCCTTTTCCACCCTCCCTCATTCCACATTTTAGAGCCCTCTCAGGGATTTAGAGCCTCCTCAAACATGTCTGAGCAGATGTTGAAATTTGGAGGCTTTACACTGAAGATCTGGGTCAAACGGCATTATATTGTTACATCTGGCCACAGAGCGCACCATAATAAAGACCAGAAATCTGAGGCAATCAAGGAAAAGCATGTCAATATAGGATATACATGGAAAATCTGTCATATTATCTGAGCTGCTCTGATGTGGTAAACTCCACCCATGATGTCCAAATACAAAGAATCATACACGAGTATTACTTTTAATGACGTTTCTGCTTCAGTTATACATTTCAGCCAGTAGGAGGCATCCTTTTCCAAACTTTCCTCCACCAGCTGGGCTCCAGGCCAGACCACAGCCACCACAGGCCTCTCTTTAATTCCCCCCTCGCAGGACTAAGTGGAGCCAGAGCCTCAGACTCCCCCTGGCTTTGTGTCAGCTCAAAACTCTATTTTACAACATGAGTCGACAAGTTAGCTCAAGTGAACTCTGTACAGTCCAGATACAGACCAGGGATGCTCAATTTGAACCCAAGTGAAGAAAAAGAGAGCTATTAGAGTCTCGACAACTGAGCAGCGCTGGAGAGACAGCAGCCAGCACTCTCACACAGCAAAGTGGCATTTTTCCTGTCAAAAGCAGTGAGAACCCTAAAATCAGATGCCACAAACAGCCAAAGTGTCAGTTTAAACTCCTAAATTAGTACTGATACTCTATGGTTGGATCCCAAAGAGGGAAACATTTGGAAAGTTCTGTCCTTTCAGACCTCTAAAGAAGGATCCTACAAGCTGTTGACAGAGATGAGTTTTTGGGTTACAAAGTGAAAATTTGTACCATTTCAAACAAAGCTTTTTGTGACTTGATTTGAGTATAGAGTTTTTATTGCTGTTTTATTATTGGTCATTGGTGATTAAAAATTTAAATGCAACACTTTTGTTTTTGGTCCTATTTATCATGAGTTGAAGTAAAAGGTTTATTTCTCTAAAATTCTGTTCACAAATTTGTTAAAATTTGTGTTAGTGAGCATTTTTCGAAATGCATCCACCTGAGATTGGTGGCATATAGAGATGCTGATTACCAAACAAACTTGTGAACAAATTTGAGAGAAATGAAGTTTGTGCCTTTGTGCTAACATGCTGCATAATTTAAATTAACTTGTGTTTAATCTAATTAATGTGCACTTCTTTGACAAACAGCATTTGGTTGTTTAAGACTGTGCGGTCCAGTAAGTCAGCAAACATAGGCTACTTACGAACTTCATTCAACTGATGTTAACAGAGTAACTTCATTATGAAGTTTTTACAATAACTTAACTTACAAGTTGTATGTGAACAAAAGAGAATCAGTTTATTTTAGGGATGCGTGATCTGGATTTTCTTAAAGCCGATACTGATAAGACAACTGGAAATTTCATATTTTTGTGTTTTAAAAGAAGTTCATACAACCTGTCGTTCATACACACCCAAGGGTAAGAAAGGTAAATGCATAAATACAAAGGTGGATGGTTTTGCATTCCACAGCTGGGACCAAACCAAGTCTCACTCAGTTCCCTGTGACAACAGAAACAATCAACAGTTCTGACTTCATATGTTCATTTAGGTTTTCTACATCACAAAACTTCACAAACATACTTTGGCTTTTTTAGAACATTTTGCCTCAGAATTCAAAGCAAATACATAAAAGTGTGCCTCCTCTTAAAGTCAGTTATAAAAATCAGCAGACCTGCAGAGCTCTTCTCCCGAGGCTGCAGCCACTGTCCAGCATCACCTGCATCCTCTGTGCTCCTTTTCGCCCATCAATGAAGGATTTATTTCGACCAAACCAGAGCTGATGATCGTTGACACGTTGGAAAGATGAATCAAGACATTCTTGGTGAGTTTTATTCCGTTTCTGTTAAGTTTGTAAAGTTTGCTGACAATGATACAGGACGATTCTGATAAGTCTGGCGAGGGCAATTAAACAGCTGTTTCTTGTTAAACAAATGTATCTTACTCTTTTAAACAAGGTCTGTCACTCCTGTTATCCTTTCCATAATGTTGTCACACTAACAATAACAATTTGAGCCTGTCAGTGGCAAAAACAAGAACAAACAAGCAAAGAACAAGCAAACAAGAATCACGTACACGTTCCACGGGTGCGTCAGGATGAGGTGCCCAGTCAGGCTGCTCTGTGTTTCTATCACCCTTCTCCTCTTCCATTACAGTTAGTTTTGTGGTTTGTGGTGATTTTGAGACTCAGTTTGTAAAGTTTACAGCCTGTCATGCTGTTACATTGTTCTGTCTACAATGACGTAGATAAAAAACAAGAGCTGAAACTTGTTTACCAACTACTAAATGACCCTGTCATCAGTCAACCGACAGCACATGTGGTCCCAAGCATATTTTTTAAATACGCCTGGTAATATAAAAATAAATTTATGATTCCCTTTAATTCCTCAGTGAATCTCCTGTGATTTTTTGTCACCTTATTATTCTGTAACTGTAATGCACACTGACTGACAAAAAAAAAAAAAAAAGCTTGACTGGAAGAATCTCAGTCGACTACTCGTCTATTTGTCAAATTGTAGACAATCAGCCTATTTACATCATTATCAAAACACCAAATAATACCATAAATTTCCCATTATTGACCAACAATTAGTTGGCCCTGATATCTTAAATGTTAATGAGTCATTTCAGTTGTTGGAAAGAATTTAAAAGAAGAACTTATGAGGATAAGCTACAGAGCTAAGCTTAAATATAAACACTTGAACGCAGAAAATGTGCCTTTATGTGGGATATATACATTGTTTTTTATCGTTATATCTTGTGGAGGGAGTCTTTATTACTTAAAAAATAAAATGATTTTTTGTGACATTGGAAAGAGAATAACTGTTTTTTTTTTGAGAATACACCATGACTTTTACTCACCAAGTTTTTTGCTAATGTTAGCCTAGGCTAAAGTGGCTAATGGTACATTTTTACAAAAGATAGGTACATTATGATATGACAATTACATAGCTGAATTATGAAAAACATGAGTATTTTGGCAAATATCATGTTTACTGTTATGCTATATTACAGTAGTACTGGGCTATTTGTACAAGCTCGCTAGTTTTTGACTTTTACTCGTGTAAGATTCCTGCAGTAAAAGTAGAAGTCAAGACGTTTATCCTCTAGGTTTTAAATGCAGTATGCTTTGCACCTGTTTCATGCTAATAGTTGTCAAAATTATCATTTCAGAGCTGCATATCACTGGGTGAGATCATTTATTCTCCCATAAGATACAAGGATTCAATGTGCTAAAATGGGACATGAAATATCCAAGTAGGTAAGTCAACCAGGTGTATGTTCATTGAAATACGGTGCTTCAACTGATGATGGAAGGGAACAAGATTTTCTTTGTATAATAACCCACTGCTTCAGGGACTTTTACACTGTATCTACACATGATATCATGATTTATTGATAAATCTGTGGTTCTTGTCTCTACATGGTTAGTGCATATTTTTTTTAAATTAAATGACCTCAGATAAACACCCACCCACCAATTATTACGTATATGTATGTATATACACAAAGTGCAGGGGTCCTGAAGCATAAAAAATGATATTACTCTGTTTAAAAGTGTTTTAAATTTCCCAGAGGATCTAACATAGAGCTAAACTAGCAGCCGAGTCACCACATTATTCTCTGGTATTTTCTATTGTATGGATATTTTCTGCTTTTGGAACATCAAAAACATCTAAAATCTGCTGTCAATAGCAAATTTATGAAGTTGATTTACAGTATTTTCCCTAAATATCATATTTTTATCTGCCTGCTAAAATATGTTGTTTTTTAAAATTCTTACTGGCTACAATGATTCTAATTTATTACAATTCCATCAATGACATCATAAGACTCCATATGATGTCACAGAGGGCCACATTCTAAAAAATTTACCATCACCACCCTGAGCTGATGTTAACATTTGGAGAGTATTGGAGAGTACTGAGTATTGAGTATTGAGTATTGAGTTTTGAGTATTGAGTATTGAGTAGTGAGTATTTAAGTATTGGAGTATTAAGTATTGAGTAGTGAGTATTGAGTAGTAAGTAGTGAGTATTGGAGTATTAAGTATTGAGTAGTGAGTATTGAGTAGTAAGTAGTGAGTATTGGAGTATTAAGTATTAAGTATTGTGTAGTGAGTATTGAGTATTGAGCGAATTATCGCAGCAAGGATGTTTTCCTGCCTGTGCAGAAGAAGAAAGGTACGTACCTGATTTTCTGAAAACTAAACTGTTACTTTAACTGTGCATTGAGAGGACTGGCACTGAATTTTGACACTCTTCATGTTTTGTGTCGCTGTTCTTCTGTGAATTAGCTAATTATGTGTCTGTCATATTTATTCACATAATGTTTCATATGTTTTAAACAGAAAAAATGTCAGGTTGGTGTGGAGCTTGGAGACAAGCAGAGCACCAGGCCACAGAAGAGGTAAGATAACACCTCATAATTTTATTCCCATTATCTGTTTATATTTATTTTATACTTGCACATATGATATTTTGTTTGATTTGTTAGGCAGTACAGATACACATAGCAGTCTAAATATATTTCTAAATATTTCACTTCATTTATCTCTTTCCTCAAAATCTCCACCAGTATAATATAATAGACCAATATTGATCACAGTTCACAGTTGAATAACCACCTGTATTTTCTATTTATTTCCAGTGTCAATGTTGAGGTCGACCAAAAACAAGAAACTGTGGTCCCCGACGCTCCGGCCACCTCTGCCACCACAGTCTCAGCCCCAGCTGAAGCTCCAAAGGAGAAAACTAAAAAGGCTTCCTGGTGGCGCAAGTTGCTCCGTTGTAAAAAGGTATGTTTATCAGAACTGAATATTGCAAACAATATTCACTGACCACAGTGGTGAAGTCATCTGCTCTGCTTTATGAGAAATATTTCATTGTTTAAGATACAAAATGTCTTGTTTGATCAACTGTCATATTGTAGTAATGGTCATAACCTTAAAACAAGGCGCGCATCAAGAGGTTGTTTCTCACTTCCTGTCTCAAAAAAATGCAAGGCAGCGTACTGTTATGTACAGAAGAATTAAATTATGGAATGATTTGCATCAGAGATTACACTTTTAACAAGTAAAACTGTTTTTAAAAAGTTTAAAGAAATATTGGTTGCACTTTATTTTACACTAATAAGACTTAATTTGTGTCTGACTGAACAAAAACTAGAAAGATATATTCTTTATTAGACCATAAAAACATGCTGCTCTAATAAGAACTAACAAGCTGTAATTTGTATAAAATTAGACAAAAACCAGAAACAATATATTTTATGTACAAAACAAAACCCTAATCAGACATAACAAGCCATACTTTGTTCACCTTTTAATAAAAAAAGAAAAAATTCTAGTTTTTGTCTTTTTTGATACAAATAACTGCTTGTTACGTCTTATTAGTTTACTGTAAAAGAAAGTGCAACTGATTATTTAATGTCACAGAGCACCAGCTCTTCTTTCAAATACGACATGTTTTGCTTCTTAGTATCAGACTATTGATCTTATTATTGACGACCTTTCCTGGTCACTTTATTTTCACTTTATTGTCTCAGTTTCATGTTTTCAGTGCTATTATTATCACTTTGAGCTGAATGAAATGACTTACTAACTCTTCTCACATATAATATAGGAATGTGATGCCGTTATTGTGGTCATTGGTAGTTTTATTGGTGTTGATTTTGTTGTTAACTGGTTAATGTAGTTTTTGTTGTTTCGTCTCCTTTTCGCCTTGAATTTTTAAATATTGTTTTACATTATGATGTAATGTTACATGGCCCTCAGGAAGAGTAGTTGTTATCTTGGTAGTGGCTAATCTGGATCCAAATAAATAAATAAATAAATAAATACATCTCTGTCCCTCTCAGCTGTCTTTAACTGGTTTTGTTTTTATACCCAACAGAAAACCAAACCTCAGACTGTAAAAGAAGACGTGGCAGAGGACACAAACCTGCTATCTTCTATTACAGAAAACAGGTATGAGATTATTTTACAGTCTGATCCTGTTGACTTGATTGAAAACATTATATTGGTGTTTCTTTCATGTTTGTCATCCTCATCACTGTGACTGGATCATACAGGAGAATAATGTCTGTCCCCTTTATCACCAGCATTGACACCATCAGCGAGTCTGAAGCTGGAGAAGCTGGTGTCCAGCAGGCTTCACCCACCCCTGACACTCCAATCTCAGCTGCAACTGTACCGCAGCCTGAGAAAGACGATGTGTCGACCAGCGTTGACACCATCAGCGAGTCTGATGATGAAGGAGCTCATGTCCAGGAGGCTTCACTGGAGGTGTGATAAATGTGAAACATTTCTCAAACTACCATTTTAAATGAAATATTGTTGCACTGCAGAGATGTCCTGGCCTAAGTTCTACAGACTTAAGAAAACATCTTTGTTCTCATCCTCACAAAAATCCTGTCAGAATTCTTTTTAATATGTTTTTCAGTGAAAATTAGATTAATGATGTAAAAATTAATTCCCTCGATACTGTAAATCATACATCATATACTGCAACTACAATATCAGTCAGAATAATCACAATTAGTTTTCTTTTCAAAACTATTCTGTTCTAATTTGTGTCACACTTGTAGTTTATTTTGCTGTATTTAACCATTTTTCTGTATGTACACCAAACAGGAACTGAGGTCATTGTCTCCAGTTGAGACAGATGACGGAGCAGAGACAAGCTCTCCATCTGAGACAGAGACTCCCCGGAGACCATCGCCTGTGTCCAGGCAGTCCACCCCAGTAGGTCACGGTGGGAGTCTACAGGTTGAACCTGACAACATCAGTCTGCTGGCATCAGGAGATCAACTTCTGTCTGCCTCACCCAGCACAGAAACCCTCTCCAGAGAGGAGCTGGTCTGTCTCGGGTAAGCAGCTACAAAGACACTCATACACACACTGAAAGCTCATATGTTGTCTTTATATTTGTATATACAGTTATTCCAGGTTTGGTTCTGTAATTCTTCCCTCCTGAGATACAGCTGAAACATACACATGGTGAAGAACAAGAGCTCCAGTCTGTACATGGTTCTCTCTCTTTTTGTGTTTAAGGTTGCCCAACCTGGCGCAGACTTGCTATATGAACTCCACCCTGCAAGGCCTCCTGTCACTGACTCCTTTCGTTCAGGAGGTCTACAGCCAACAGAAGGTGAGGAGTTCTCACCCCAGCTCTCAGTTCCTAAGGTGCGGCACCTCCACACACACTCAAACAGTTCTCTCTTTGGTTTCTCTGCTGACTTGACTGACTTGCAAGTCAACGTGAAGCAACATAAACTAAAAATGTCTCCCTCTATTTCCTCTTGGCTTTTGCTCTTTCCAGAGAGTTTGTGGACATCGCCGTCTGCCGTTTCTCCAACAACCAGGCAGAAAAAAAAAGTGTCCTGGCTGCCTTTAAAAGGACCATTGCTGAGTTTAACTCAGAGTTTGACGACGACAGTCAAAAAGTTAGTACACTTTTTATTCACAAGTTGCTAAAGTTGTCATGATATCAGAATTTTAAACTTCAGTACAACACTAGAATAAAAAAACATTACTCGATATTTCTCTCAATACCACAGCAAAAAGAAAAAAAGTCTCAGTTACACAAAATAAGATATTTTATACCAATACTTTTGACAACCTTACAACTCACAGTACCAGGTGATCTTTGCTAAACTAGTTTTAGTCAAATTTCCACTTTCTGACACTATTTGTTCTGTGTGTTTCTGTCCAGGACGCCCATGAGTTCCTCAGCTGCGTGCTGGACATGCTGAAGTCTCTGTACATCGATCTGCACACAGCAGCAGTCGAAATGGGCCTCAGTTACACCTGCCCTGTCAATGCTCACATCACCTTCCAGATGTTGAGCACCAGGACCTGCAAGGGGTATGAATACACAGCCACACACAGTTTTATGCTCAGGTTGTGGAGATTCCCCATGTTGCAGATGTTGTTTAAGTTGAATTGTCCCTTTATTGTGCAGATGTGGTATGCGGTCCATAAGGCAGGAGGACAACATGAACCTGTTCCTGGACCTGGTGCCTGGAGGCTCAGTGATCAAGTCTCTACAGGACTACCTGAAAGTAAGTGATTTCAATCCCACTGCTCCATCCTCACAGCCACCAAATGTTGTGTATTTGTATCTTGTATTTGTATCTTGTATCATGCGTGAGAAGATTAAAACCAACTCCTGCTTCTTGCTCCTGTTCCCTGCTGCAGGAGAGCAGTTTGGAGTATCGGTGTGAGTGTGGTGCTGAGGAGTCTTCACATCAGCACTCGTTCTTGACTCTGCCAAAGTGAGTAATATCATCCATCACCACAGTGCAGTCAGATGTCAGGCTAAACAGCCATCTGTCTTACTCTGTAAACTTGCGATCTGACCCTCTCCCCTCCATCTCTTCCTCCTCTACCTCTTTACTGTCAACAGCGTGCTGATCCTCCAGCTGCAAAGATTCAGATTCACCTCCTCCTTCAACCTTAAAAAGGTGAACAGACCCATTGTTCTGTCGAGGGAGCTGGTGATGAATCCTGAACTCGGCATCACTGAACAGGTAAGAATGATATTCAGTAAAGAAAAGGTGACTTTTACTGTGTAAGGGCTCACGTCCACATAGCGTTTTTTTCTGGCAGAAAGGCGCTGGTAGGGCGCTGCAGAGTGCTGGGATGCAGCGTCTGTGCTGGGTTTTGTTTCTATGATGACAATATGTGAAAATTCCTGTGACTGTGCCATTGTTGCACAGTCTAGCATTCCCCCTTGGTCTTTATTTGTATCTATTTGATTGGCATTTTTTTTGACTGTGAGCACCAACTGGAAGATGTGCTGCTTCGGTTTGACTCCACCTGATTGAAGGTGTGTCTTGATCCAGGCTCGTCCTCAGTCAAGCAGCTGTAAAACACTGGTTAACCACCTGCTTTTTCCGATAAATTCTTCACAACAAAGGTCCCCTGATTTTTTTTATCTAAAAGCTTTTATTATGAAGCAACAAAATCAGGAAATGTTGGTTTTCATCTGCAGTAACTTGACACGATATACCTCTGAGTACAAAAAGCAAAACAGGAGAGAAACTAAATTTCAAACCGAGAGATTCACTCACAGGTCTTTGTACTGAGAGCTGAACATACAGTGACTTAAAAACGTCTTTCTCACTGGGCACATGCACAGACATGAGTTGAGTCTCTGCTGTCCAACACACACATAAAGGTAAACTCTCCTCCATTTTCCTGGTTACCAGGCTGATCAGTCTCCATCTTAAGCATGATTGGTTGCCTGGAAAAAAGCCGCACAAAAAAGACGAAGCAGAAGACGTTTTCTCCTCATTGGGAAGACACGCTGGGGCTAAGAAAACAACAGTATGAGGACATGGGCCCTGACAGCTTTAGTTGCTGGATATAAACTGAGCCTATAACAAAGACCTGGACTGGCTTGTACTGGGTATGCTTAAGTTCAAATGTAGCCTTGTTTGAACAAAAGCTCTAACTTAGCTCAGAGTTTACACACAACTGACACTTAAACGTTTGCACAAACTTAATAGTTCCAACGTTGGCTGAAGTTACAACTTAAAATTTACACTGAGCCCTTAGTAGGTGTAAAGTCCTCCGTAAAATAGTTGTCATGATGTATTGTTTTGACAGGTGGGATAATATGAAGAACGTAGCGTTGGTGTTAATGCTATAATATATTATCCTATGTTGCAGCTGATTGCTTCACTACTTAGTGTTACTGTTGTTATTTGTCAGTGACTGTAGATCAAGACTGGATTATCTTTAATCACAACGCTTTGTCTTATTTCGCATACCTTTTTGGTGATATTTGGGGATTAAAAGACATTTTTTTAGCGGTTCACCTCTTTGTTGTTGCGAAGTAAAATGTTCAAAGACAACTGGGCACGAGAGATAACGGTAAATAAACAGCATTAAGAAAAGTGCTATTCAGATTGGCCACAGAAAGTTAAAAATCATCTGCAACAATATTTTGTTTGGCGTGGACTTTACAGCAGTTTAACTAAGGTGAGCCTTATGTCTCCGTGGTGCACCTAAACAAAGACACAACTTTAGTGTTAAACTAACTAGTTTGACTGTATCTTTTAGTGTGGACTTAACACTCTAACTTAAGAGAGAACTTACATATATCTGATATAACTATAATATTCAGTACCTGCAGTCAAGTAAATTGTTTTCTCTTCCAGACTCGCTATTCTCTAGTGAGCATCATCAGCCATTTGGGCTCCACAGCTCACTCTGGTAAGTGTTTGGTTGCATTTGGCAGCCACACATGCTGGAAAAAAGTTTCGAGATTAATCAACTGCCTCTTCAGATGTATCGCTGACAAACGTGTCCTCTCCTCTCAGGCCATTACATCTGTGATGGTTCTTACCAACAGCAGAAACCAGGTGACGTGACAGATCGTTGGCTCACATACAATGACAACGACATCAGTGAGACCACCGGTGAATCTGTCTGTCAACATCGGCAGCGAACAGCATACCTGCTTTTCTATGAGAAACAGTAGAAGCATCTCATGGTTTCGGCAGATCTGCAATATAAGAAGCAGTGCAGAAAAGCTGCACCTGCAGACGTGCAATTATTACAGTGTTAAATATGAATGTTTTTGATGATCATATGTATGTATTATATATGTATTATAGTTCTCATTGTTTTATGTTTTAAATAAAAAAAATTCAAGGAAATCAGCAGAGTCTACCATTTTTTTTTTTTTTCAATAAGAGAAATTGCAAATGATGGAAATCCAGGGGTGGAAGTAACAAATTACAGTTGTTACTGTAAAGTTTTTGAGCTGGGTACTTGTACTTTTTTGAGATTTTTTCTGTAATTTTACTCTTACTTAAGCATGCATTATGCAATGTAATTTACTTCACTACTTTTAAAATCATAAATCACTACTGAGTGGGCCTACAATTTGAACTTTTCATCAACATTTCTGTAGCCAATAAGGCTAAATGGGCCCATGAATATCAGGACATCTGATGGTGCTCTCAAAGCCAAACATCCTTACATACATGTTATATAGACCCACAAATCATGTTCTACCTGCAATGATTAATCAATTAAAATTTTTCATCAGTCATTTTGTTAATTGATTAATTAGAGTAAGATAAAAAGTCAAAATTCTCTGATTCCACCTTATTAAATGTGAATATTTTCCGGTTTCTTCACCCCTCTATGACAATAAACAGAGTATCTTTGGGTTGTGGACAAAACAAGACATTTGAGGATGTCATCTTCAGCTCTGGGAAAAACTGATCAACACTTTTCACCATTTTCTGACATTTTATGGACCAAACAACTAATTGATTAAAAAAAAAAGATTACCAGATTAATCTTCAATGGAAATAATCATTAGTTGCAGCCCTAATGAAGACTGCAGCAGGATGTGGTATTTACACAGTTTTATTAGCTAACTGAGCAAACAGTCAAAACTCATTTGAAATGAAGAACCTGACCTCAAACAATATGGACAAGAGATGAACACATCAGTTACCAGGGCACAAAAGAAATGCTATTAATTAACACTATTAAAAAACAAAAAACAAAAAAAAAAAAAAAAAAAAAACAGAAAGATAATTAGTTTCTGTTAGGAGACAGGCACTGAATTATATGAATGAAAATGGGGAACAAGGCCAGAATAGGAGACATGGGAAATTCCTGAGCTATGAAATGAAGGTCAGTGAACATGAGAGTTGCTGAGTGAGTGAACTCTGGGCAGAGCGCCTTGTAGAGCTCTTAATGGTGGCGCCCATGCAGGCCTTATTTCACACTGATGACTTTTAGAGGAAACTGACTGACATTCAGGAAAGCTCAACAACAAAAGTCTGTGTTTCACTTTTATGAACTTCATCTTCATCTGGTTTGTTTCCACTCTTTATTGATTTCATTCCCTCTGTGCAACACATGGGTGCAGAGCTCGACAAACTGAGGCACTGAGCAGGTCTGTGTGTGTCTGTGTGTGTGTGTAGAGGTAAGTGATTCTCTGCATGGGCTGCTGTTAAAGCCATGGATGGAGTCAACGGGAAACTATGTGTTTGGTTTTGACACACAGACACATGCTGAGAGCGCTTTCACAGGGTCAGTGGAGACGGAAAAAACTGCAGAGGAAATTAAAAGCGAGACAACTTGCAGTGTTTGTTTCTTAACTCATTGGTGATCCCCCTGGTCTGACTTGGAGGTGCAGGATATATACTTCTACTGAGACACTGCGTGCATCACTAAGTTTAAGTTGCTCACTTGACAAACCTTTATGGAGGAATAACAACTTACAGTAAAATGGGAGCTCTTGTTCATTACCGGAGCTTACAATGAACTGAAGGGCTGTGGCTGCTTTATGAATGTACTGTCATTATATGTACCACAATATATCTTCTACTTCTTTGTGGCCATGTTATCCAGGTTAGTCATGAGGGAGAGATGGACAGAAAACAAAGATTAGGCTGCTTATTTAGGATGTTTATGTCTTAAAATGCAACATGGATTGTGGAAAAATATGGCTCAGTTAATTTAACAGCATCCACAGCACGAGTCGCTGACGTCAGGGTGACTGGGTGTTTTAGAGCAGCTTATCTTTTCTCTTGCACATATTTGTTCTACATTTTTGTGTCTTATTGTTTTTGAAAACAATACGACTCTCTGACTTTTGGGATGATAGGCAGAATATGCAACAGAACGAGCACTAAATGCCTCTAACTATACAGCAAATGCTGTCCATTGATAGTGTTTAGGCTTTTCATGAGCACAGACGGCAAGGTCTGTCACAATTACTACATAATCGACCAGTCGCGATTATTTGAGCTAACCACAACCATTTTGCATAATTCTTAGAAATGTTTCTAGTTACCTGCATAAAAGCTGCTGAACAAACAGAAATGTCATATTTCCATCATTATTTCTATGTTATTTTCCACCCTGTGAGGTCTGACTGGCGCTCTCTTAATGACATAATCTTTTTGTGGTGAGTTTAATGTCACCTGAGTGGAGGATTAGCGCCACCAACTGTTTATCTTGGCTACTTCTCACATTCGCATAATGGTACAGGATTAAATCCCACATTACTTTGCATTTTTCTTTTCAGAATTTTCTGTAAATTTGTTTAAAACTACATAATAGTGGATAAAAAGAGTATAGTCTTTTGTTTTGGTTATTGGTACCTGTCACTGTCAGAAATCGGTTTTGTTTAAAATTATTATTTATGTGATATCTGCCCTGTGCAATTTGTCTTTACAAAGCCCAAAAGGCAAACAGAAATGTATTGGGCTTAAACTGTAATACTGTCAAAAATAAAATCAATTGTAATTATTTTTTATGACAGTTAATCGTCATCTTAAATTTCATGGTTGTGACAGCCCTACTGATGGCAATAATAGAATCATGACAATGTCAACACAGTATTATCCTCAAAGGTATAATCTGCAATATTTTTCTACAAAAACTATGTATAGATTCATATTAGATAATTCCTCTCAATCATCACTTATGACCCAGCAGAAGTGTGTGGTGGGGGCTCAGGATGTTTCACAAGCCCAAAATGTTGGTATTTGGAAGTGTGACTGCATCACACACAGCCAGACATGTCTTGTGTACACAAAATCCACATACTATGCAAGTGGAGTGCACTACATACTCAATTTGATGTCATACGTAGTACGAATAGTATGTTTGTATGCAATTCTGAACACAGCCTATCTTACTGTACTATCACTAAGCTGCCCCACAGAGCCACAGTGACCAGGGCTCACACACCGTAAAGAACACAGAAACAGTCTACAGTGTGTGTGCATTATTTAACTGGCAGGACATGAATCATAATTTGATGGTGATTTGGACAGCGGCAGCAGAGAGGAAACAGATTTTGGTGTTCATTCCTCCAGAAATAGGAGTGTTTCCAGAAATAAGGTGACAGAGTGTTTTAATAAAACAAAAATCTGCATGAAACAAAATGCTGTATTAAGTGTGATTTCAATATGTGAACAATGGATGTTGAGCAACAGGGAGAACGGTATGTGTGTATGTGCACTGTGAGTGATAATGGAAGAGAAAGAAAACAAAAGAAACAGAGACAGAGAGGGCCAGAGATGAAAGAGAATGAGAGCAAGGGGGGCAGAGAGACACACTGAAATACCGACACACACACACACACACACACACACACACACACACACACACACACACACACACACACACACACACACAGTAAGAAAGAGAGAGAGTTTTATTCCTCCTGTGAGTGTGTTTGTCAGGCTGCCAACAAGTGCAGCTGCCATTCTTCACTTCCAGCACTCCTTCAATATATGGCAGAAAGTGAAGGGAAACTGTTGAGAGACAATTCCACTTTTATGCCTCATCAATCAATACTCCATTACATCTCCTAAAATATGAAGAAAAGTGCTCAGTCAGAATTAATAATGTGAGAGTTTGAGGCGAGGATAAAAACTCGACAGGGTAAGATAGTCCCCAAGTGCATAAATCCATCAAATTAAGTTATTAAGTTCCTGAGAGACAAGGAGCTCAGAGATTGTCATTTTTGTAATTTAGAGGTGCTGTACAGTATAATCAGAGACATTATTTATATGAATACTGTTTGTTTAACTGAACAAGAGCTGATAAAAGCTCCAGTACCAGAGTCATGACACAGACAGAGATTAACTACTGAAATATTGAGGGAAAACTGAAGGTGTTATGACCCACAAATGAATCTACATTATATACATTTAAATGTGACATACAGGTAGCTTAACCACACTAAATCATGTGAATATCTCTGGAGTCAGAGGCTAAGATCACAATCAGGCCACCTTGATAGACCAGTACAACCAGCATGGGCAGGTTCATGTGACCGCCGGGGGTAGCTGAGCTAGCACCACCACTAACAAGCAAATCTACTCATTTATTTCTGACCACATTTGGCTTCCTGAGGTACAGTATTACAATGTCACCTAATAGATTAGACCACACTATGGGTTTGACATTGTTGTTTTATGAGAATTCATTAAAAAATGTATTGAAAAAAATTTTTTTTCTCCATTCTGTATGGAGATGGTGAGTCTTTTGTTTGGGTGACAAACACACACATTCAAAAATCAGAGGGAAAATTCCAGTACAGTGAAGGTTTTTTGCATGATTATTTATAATGGATACAATGTCATATTTTGGAAGGATTTTGGAGATTGGCTAGCTGCAAGTTTATTTTGTTTGCTTCTCTCAGAATTTCTGGAACTCTTCCTTAAGCTAAAATAAGTCCTTTTACCAGGATTAGTTTAGTGGGTTTTAGTGGCCTGACATGCAAGTTAGTCAAAACTGATCATTTTAACATCACATCTCTTTTGCTTCCACAATGCTGGTATTCTGTTGCAAATCGCACACTGAGGCAGCATTAGAGCGGCGTTGGTTGGCTCAGTATAAAAAAAGTACAGGAGCAGAAAAATAATGAGCCTTCGTTGTACTGTAGCAGACTTGTGCAATCTGTCTAAAAATGGCCATTGTCAAACTAGGCCTAGCTGATAAAACATGAATCAAAATTATGTTACTGCATTCCCTATTTCTCACCTCAAAGGTTTTCAGAAGTGTATTTTAGTTTGCTGTTTAACTGTAAAACAAGAAACTTTGTGACCAGGCAGGTCACCCTTTCTTCCTGCTAAATGGACAAGCTAAAACCAAGCACCGCCCAACTCGCCATTTAACACCCACCAGCACAGTCTTGTTCAAATATAGTCACTTCTGGTTCCTGAAAACCAAAATGGTGACAGCTTTAATGCCAAACTTAAGGCTTCAAGACCGTAGTCCACAACCCAATAGGTGATCGTCACAATGGGTTGACCTATAGTTACTAAGTTTTGGTTTTGTGAGGCAGTTTAATGCCAGTGATTCACTGTTTGTCATTTTTTTCCTGTTGTAAACACGTGTTGAGTCAGCCGTTCTCAGACGAAAACATATGCTACACAGGAAGTGATGTTGTGTCTTTCTTAATGAACTTTGCAAATTCATCCAACCATCAGTACTTACCTTAAAGAAGCTGCCGCTCCTGTCTGTGAGGCCGCTGGGGGGATTCTCGGGCGGTGTGCTGGAGGCCATGTTGTCTTCCTGTCCACAGTACTGCGTATCTCTCACGTCTGGGTGTGTGTTTACCTCTGAGACAGCGTCTGCAGGGGCCGAAGTTCTGTGGGTCAAAAACACACTTCAGCTGTGGTGCAACCAGAGGAAATTCCTGCTTTGGCCGCAGCCAGTATTATTGAGGTGCTGGTCTGTTGGAATGCTTTCACTGTGACTCTCTGTCTCTCTGTCTCCTTTCTTCTTCTCTCCACACATTCACCTCTCCTTCTCCTTTCACTTTCCTCCTCCTTCTCTCTTTGGTCCCCCTCTCCCTCGCCCCTTCATCCCAGATAATTGCCTCAATCCCTTTTTATCTCATTCCAATCCTCGGCTTATTTTTGGCCTAAACCGCTGTCCTCTCATTACCTGTCTGTCCTGTTTCCTCCCTCTCTCACATTTTCAGTCTCCTTTTTTTTCTATATTTTCCCCATGTCCTCATACATACATAATTATTTTTCCATCTTGGAGAGCCTCAGTGCCAGCACAGCTGCCCTTCTTCCCCACCCATCGTAACAGAAAGTTTTAGGGCTGTGGTGTTGAGTAAAAGTCTAGAAGTATTTAACTGACTTTAAACAATGTGATACTTTCCACATTTTCTATGAGTAGTCTTTTTTTGTTTTCATCTCGACTCTCTCTTCTGTGTCTTTATCTCTGTCTGTTTCTCTATCTGTGGAGGATTTGTCTTCATCCTTCCTCCTGCTCCTTTATGTCTCTTTATCTTCCCCCATGTCTCTCCAGCCAGGTTACAGCTGTTAGGCCAGCCCTTCCCTTCCTGGCAGAGATTCACAGCTCCCGCAAACTGTGGAGATTCTCTATTTGTCTGTCAGTCCCCACATGCACTTTCATCTCACACAGGAAGGAAGCTATCACCCTCACCATTGCAGGCTGAGGGGGAGGAAAGACGCAAAAAGACAAATATGGCAGAGAGTAAGGAGTCAGGACACAAACTTTCAGACAAATGAATGTGAAACAGACTATTTCTTAACACAACCTTTAGCAAAATAGAAACATCATTAAAACTCCAAACTTCCCACTGTAGTAAATGTTTAACAAGAGACATTAAAGAAAATGTTTGGGTCATGTTTGTTACATTTGCAATGGGGTCATTGCCATTCTATATAAGTTGTACTTTTGTGAAATTTTAACTTCAGATATAAATCCTGACACATTGCCTGCCAATTTTGTTTACTGAAACAACGTACGACATCACAGGAGGACAACATGTGTCTGGGCGACTGCGGTATATTCTCTATAGAAAGTGTGTGCCAGAAAGCTTAAATTTCTTCCATTTAATTCATAATTGTAGCTGCACTATTTTCATAAAATAATCACTCAAATGCTTACATGTAATATGACAGGGGTCACACATAGTGACAACACAGAGTATCACCACCCAATCAGGTTTAGAGCTTTATATAAAATTTGAGCTCACTGCTTAGGTTTTATGTGCCTGCCATGCTACTGCTACGAGTCATTATTGCCATTCTCAGGAAAGTTAGTGAGTCAGTTAATGTTATGGTAGATGAAGTGAAGAAAAGGGGAACATTTTGCAGCTTAAAGAGCCAGATATTTTTGTCAAGAGTTGCTGGATGGATAAAAATAACTGCTACTGTAACAAGATGCAAAAGAAGTCACTTAAGTTAAATAAATGCTGACTTTGCTACGTCCAGTATCTGGTGACCTGTACAGAGACTGCACCGTTTCCTGACAGCCTGAGAGAAGAACTGATAGTCTGGCACCATGGTTTCATTTCCACAGACAAACAATACAAAACAGGAGAAAAAACAAAGACATAGGACCAATCCCAGTGTCCACTCTAAAGCTTTGACCCCTGAACCCTCACAGACTGTAGCTGATGACACCTGGTAGTGTTTGAGTACGAGAGGCTGCAAGGGCCTGAACATATCAGTTTTATTTTTTAAAGCACTTCTCAAAAGGTCTCTAAAAAAAACTTTATTAATTCTGGTAATTCCATGTCTGATCTGATTTACTGTCTTTATTTTTTTTAGATTTTTCATTTTATGTCCATGTATTGTTTTAATTGCCTGATTTATTTGCCTCAGTCCTGAAATGTTTTAATCCTGGTCAACCATTATCAAAACAGCATTTTGCACTTGTGCATTTTTCTTATACATTTGTGGTTGTTTAGCGTTTTGTAATGCTTCAGGGCTTCTCTGTGTTTGCCACTACAACAATATGAACAGTGGATAATTTCCCCAGGAAAAGTTTACAGAAATGCTCATAAAGTCTGTGAGCGAGCCCTCACGGATTTGGCGATTTGACAGTGGGACAGTTCTAAACCCTTGCAGACTTGCGGGGAACACGCCTTAATAGTCTGTGAGTCTGTGAAGCTGGACACTTTTGGGCCATCGAGGGCCTCAGAGAATGAGCAAGAAATTAAAAGATGAACTTTACACAAGAGTTCCTTGGGAGGAAATTTCCAGGAAATCAGTTAGAGATGACACTGAGTTCTTCTGCTGTTGACTCTGTAAAAGATCTGAAACTGGTCACAGTGCCAAGGAAAACTCTGACATAAAGGTAAATAATGTTTCCACATGCATAAACTTCTGAGCCACAGAGGAATCAGAGAGCATGCTGGGTACTGTAGGAAGCAAGATGACCTCCCACCAGGGCAGCTTGGCAAAACCAACTGTGGGAATGTCCTGAAACCCCCTGTCCCCACTGAAACAAATCAAACTCAATTAATGCTATTTTTTTCCTTAGTCTGTGCACACGGACCACCATGTGTATCTTTGTGTGTGTGTGTGTGTGTGGGTGTGTGTAAGAGCCTCAGCTGCAAGTAAACAAAGACACATCTGAGTGTGCACCCCTCCCTGGATGAACCACAGACAGCCTCCTGGCAGTGCAGCACAGAGACACACTGTTCATAAGGTAAACACCCCACACACACACACACACACACACACACACACACACACACCAAACACAAAATTAAAATGATGTAAACTAGCATACATTTAAAGACACTGTTAACCTACATAAATAAACTCCCCAGTTCATGAAGAGAAACAGCCATAGGAAAAGAGTACACACCTCCCCATTCCTACACAGACTTCATTGTGTTTTAAATATTAAATAATAATAAAAAGGCGAGACAGCAGGACTTCATTAAGCTCTGTGGCATTTCTGTTTTAAACTCACTCTGATGGTGAGACCCTAATTTTCTCCCAGTGGGTGTCATGTAGCTGTCCTATATCAGCTAATGAATAGCTTCAGTGTTTGACGGTAGTGAGTACAGACATGTGTGGTGTTAGGCATTTCTTCAGAATCATTTGATGTTACCGTCTCTGGATTAATGATTCTTTTCCTTCATTTATTGTTCTATCAATGGTTCATAACTCGTCTAGCCATAGTTTATGTTTGATTAACTTTTAATTCACAATTAATTAGGCCAGTGTTTCTCAAATAGAGGTCCTCCAGAGGTCCATGGCTATTTGCCATGGGGTCCAGTCGCAAACGCAAACGCAGTTCAGTTCATGGGCCACACACAGCCCAATCTGATCTCAAGTTCGCCGGATCAGTAAAAACTGTTGCATAATAACCTATAAATAACAACACACAGGCAGACTACACACACACAAACTATTATTATTATTCAACTAGTGTTCAAGCACTGTGTATCAGCATGCAATCTATCATTTTAATTATTTCTGTTGATGGTGCGTTATGAAAAAGTTCAGCAATCAATCCTCAGTTGGCAGCACCTCATAGTTTACATTGCTGGTGTCACAAGCTGATTTGTATGCTGCAATGGTGTGCACACACTGCAGAGACAAATCGCCGTTTACATGGGCAACCTGGACACTAGGGCATAAATTATCTCAGAAATATTTAATATCTTCAACTAAAAAAAACAACATCTGTCTGTTACAGACTGTACAGAACTTAACTGCCTCAACAATGAGAGGCATGACAACATGACTTCCTGGCTATGTTCAGACCTTATGAGTCTGTACAAAGTTCATCTGCTCCTGAGTTATGTTAGACCTTAAAACAACCTCTGATGCATTTTGGCATCAAGACTTCGTCATGGGAAAAACTCCTTGATGAAGGCTTGATGCCAAAACACCTCAGAGTTTGTTCAAGAGGACCAGATGTGTACAATTCAGTGGTATTAGCAGTGGGGTTGTAGACTGAAAAAACATACTGCACTGATATTGCACTGATCCATGTTCTTTTTAGCTTCAATGGAATACATGTCTGAAGCTATAGACCCTTTTACAGTTTACATTATAAACAATTAGAAAGCTGCACATGCATTTTTGCAACGTAAGTACAGCGGACCACAACAGGTTGTCAATGGGCCGCTGCAAACACAAGCAGTTTTGATCGCGTCCTCAGTCCAGTCAACACATCTAATAGCTTGCAGCCGTAGACGCCGTTGCTCTGAAACGGTCATGACACAACAAACAGACATTTTGGTGATTCTGGTGCTGGTAAAATGTTTAATTCAACCTTTGCAGGTTGTTAACTCGTCTGGATGAGTGGTGCAGACAGCTACTTCTGTTGCTGAAATGCGCACGCAGCTTTTCAATGACGTCGGCTGTAAAAGGGTCTATACCAATACTTTGTTCTTAATAATTATAATAACAATAACAATAATAATAATTATCATTATTATCATTAGTAGTAGTAGTAGTAGTAGTAGTATTAGTAGTATCGTTGTTGTAATGTGTTTGTTCAGTTTAGTAGTGAAAAGTTTTGTATCAGTTGATGCACATCCGGTCAGAGTTGACGCTACCTGGAAAGCTTTTGTACTTTGTGTTATGTAACCTGTGTAATGGCGCCCCCAACAATTGTGGGGCACTGTAGGACTGTGTCATGTGACATTCACATCTGCTGCAGAGAGTGTTGAGAGACAGCCCTCATATCCCCTGATGTACTGCTGAGAGTTTAAGTTTGCTATTTTATGTTCCAAAATGTTCCTTTCCATCAGTGTTTGTAATGTGTTTGTTATGTTGGCGATTGTCATTTTGTGCTGGTTTATTGCACCACAAGGTGGCTGATACATTTCTTTACTCCACCTGTATTTCTAAGGTGGAACTTATAACTTCTCCCTTGTATTATATGCTTATGTAGAGCAGATGTGAAAAGCACTATGTATGTCTCAAGTAGTGCTGCTTAGCACTGTATTTATAAATTGAAAACACATTGGATTGTGGAACTTATATCGGCGCATGGATCGGTGATGTGCGTACAGTATCTGATGAGTGACCTGTGTCAATATCAGGCCCCAATACTGATACTGGATTGGATTGGTCCAATCTGTAATTATAGCTGCTGCGCAGCAATGGTTGGGGTCGGGCAATTTTAGGCAAAATTAGGCAATTCTGAGCAACAAGCAGAGTGTAGGAAGATGAAAAAAAGGTGGCATTCTAATGTGCATTTTACATCAGTTGAGGCTTGAACTCACAATTTCTGGCACAAGAGACTCTGCATATTGACTGATAGCTAAGCCAAATAAACAGGGAAAAGAGACAAGGGATAACAGGGAAACGTGTTGATAAAGAGTATTTGTCTCTTCCCAAAACTCCCTGAATCATAATTATTTTAACCTTAGTAGTCTCTAATCCACATAGCATGATACCTGAACATAAGGCTTTCACATTTAAAAGTCCATCCTGCCTTAACTGAGGCTTGAACTCACAACTTCTGACACTGAAATCCATCTTTTATCTCACTGAGCTAATTGGCAAGTGACAGTTCATGTGTGGCTTCACAAATTGACTAAGCCAAGGATCAGGGTGCCAGGCAGCAGCCATCCATGCCATGGAAAAGCAAATTTCAAAGTGAAAGTTCCAAAGCTGTAGCACATATGGTTGATTTGTTGTGAATTTTCAAAGTTTTGAAATTTAGAGGCTTGCTGTAGCGCCACCATCAGGACTATTGTCTTGTGTTTCCAGTTGAGGACATCTGGCATGGGACTGGACCTTTGTGAAAAGTTTGGGTAGATTTCTCATATGGAAATGTTGTACAAGCTGAGGCTCGAACTCACAACCTTCAACACCAAGAACCATCCTCTATCTCACTGAGCTAATTGGCAAATGGAAACACCACTTGTAGCTTCACAAATTGACTAAGCCAGTCACCTGTGTGCAAGACAGCAGCTGTTAGCATGTAAAGGCAGATTTCAAATGGCTGTCAAAAATTCAGTTATTGAGACAAAAATCCCAAAATACACAAATTCCATCTAGACAGCATGGAGATGTTGGTCATTAGTTTTTAACAATGATTTATTGGCTCCAAAAGTGAAAAACTGATGTTTAAAAATGACATTTTTGCATTGACTCCAATTGTTCACATGAGAGTGAAATTCAAAATGCTGTAAAAAATTCAGTTTTTGAGATAAAATTCTGATATTTTCCAAACATCATCTACCATGACTCCAAAATTTTGTCATTTTTTTCATGAACATTGAAAATGTATTTAGCAAGAATTTGCAAGTATATGTTTATAATACCGTTTACAGTCAAACATTTTGATGCACTATAGGCTCAATTTTTGATAAATCAAAAATCTGTGTGGATCATTTGTGTGGGACAGTCTGAAGATGCTCTGTAGCAAGTTTGGTGCCAATTGAGCAAAAATTGTGGGAGGAGATAGGTTTAATAAGTTTTACAGTTTTTGAAAAAAACAGTGATGGACTTCATAATTTGCAATAGGTTTAAATGTACAAAAGTTTCTTTAGTTTCAAAAGTATTGGGGCTACATTTTGGTGAAAGTTGTAAATCTGTAGCACATATGGTTGATTTGTTATGAATTTTCAAAATTTTGAACTTTAGAGGCTTGCTGTAGCGCCACCATCAGGACTATTGGCCTGTTTTTGCAGCTGAGGCAATCTGACATGGGACTGGACCTTTGTGCAAAGTTTGGTCATTTTTCGTGCATGGGAAGTAGGATTTCCTCGGAAGAAGAAAGAAAGAAGAAAGAAAGAAAAAAGAAAAGAAAGAGAAGAAAGAAAGAAAGAAAGAAAGAAAAGAACATGCAGGATTACAATAGGGGACCGGGCAGCTTAAGCTGCCCGGCCCCTAATTATACACTAATGAGAACATTCTTATGGATATTATATTCCATTTCTACCATATTCTGCCAATAAATCCTTGTAAATCTTACACACTGAACCTTAAAGGTCAAACATGACCATGCCGTAACAATAAAGGCATTTTAATTTTTTAAAAAGTAAGTGTCTTGGATTTTTCCTGTGATTTTTACATCCACCTGTATCCTCATTCAAAGAGCACAAACTCATTGTGAGTCCAGGAAGCATGCCTGCTACCCAAACAAACTGTATCTGCATTTGTTTAAACTGTCAAGACATCATGAAGTGCTCCTTCATGCGTCAGTTTTTAGATCCAGTGAAGAGTGTTGTTAGTCTAACCGGGCTCCATGCTGCTGTCAGAGCAGCAGAGCATGAGGAGGGGGCAGCAGCCAGCTGCATAAACCCACTGCAGATAACAACTCCCACACATGGGTCATGTTATTGCCCTGAGACTAACCACATGATGGTGTGTGTGTGTGTGCACAGGACAGAGGGAGGCATAGAAAGTGTGTTTGACTTTACTACATCGACTTTGACCATTTATTTTGAAAAAGACAAAGAAATTCTTTAAAATTTTTCGACATGACTGATGAAAGAGTGTCAATAGCTCCACAAATATGTGTGCTAGTTCGTGAGTGTGTGTGCACGGCTGCAAAACAGAATTTGGGTCAATGGTTCCCTGAAAGTTCAGCTGAACCGGCTGGCCCATGTTGTGTTGGTTAGAGAGGAGAGGCTTTGGTTTTTTATAACATTCAGGAATCTAATAACTCACATGTTTTTTACTCAGAGATAGAAGGTCAGGATTACTTTCATTTTTTCCATGAAATGTTTATGGACCTTCTGTCAGTCAAACACCACTCTGACCAACAGCCTAACCTCTAATCACAGCTTTAGGAGTCCTGCAATAGCAACATGCAAACACTCAAAACACCATCAAATAAATCCAGCTTCACATATAATAAGAGTGCCTCTGTCTGGCTTAAATCATGGTGAAAAACTGTGTCAGGCACCAGCACCGCCCCATCACAACTTTCCACACTACAGGTCAGCCGAGAAAAGCCTGGGCTGTTTTTCTCGGGCTACTCCCCTGTAAATGAGTACCAGAAACACTGGATCAAGCCAAGGATCGACCCCAATGCAAGGAGGTGGGGAATGTCTCTACTGCTTCAGACTTAAAAGGAAAAAAGGGAAGAAAGAAGATGGAGCAGATAGGATGGGAACTTCCAAACTAACAGAAAATATTCTAATCACCATGTTGAGTCATGGAGCGGACATGGAAGACAAGCAAAGAGTAAACATACAGCGGAAAGTGGATTTAAATTACTCTGGCCCGAGCATGGTTCAAACCAAGGCTGAACTACCTACCAGGCAAAATGAGCAACTGCCTTGGGGCCACACACCCTCAGGGGCCCCAGATTCCCAGGGTCCCTCTGTGGCAATGTTTCCATCCAATTGTGCCACAAATTTCAACTGAATTTTGAATAAATCAGCAAAAGAAAATGTGAATACATTATTATTATGTGTTGGTTCATCAAGATAAGCAGTTGGTGGCACCAGTTATAAAGTCAGAAAACCATCAGAACATTGTAGAAAAAAAGGGCACAATAAGATGACTTAAATAAAAGAGCACCAGTCAAACCTCAAAACGGTGAAAAATCATGTAGAAAACAGAACAGACATATGACATATTTGTTTCTTTCATGTTTTAAATTGAGGAAGGTGACATCAGATCTGTGTGGAATAATCATGGATGTATTATAGAGCCATGAGAGTGATGAGGAGACTGCCAGAGTGGAAACTGCTGATCAGTCAGCTGAGTTACATGTTCGCTACGTCAGAACTTATTCAGAAAAGGTGTTTCCATCTCCCATTTAGGGGACTAACACTTTTTCAAAAAAGGGAAACAAACAGCTTAAAATGTTTTTGCTCAATTGAGGTTGAAGTTTTTTCTTTTATGGAAACAAGCTAATTAGAATATGATATTTTATTTATTGTAAATTTCCTTGTGAATATGCCCAACAAATAAACAGTAACAAAAATGCTAAGAGACTAAAGGGAAAGGTTCAACATTTTGAGAAATTGTAGTTTATTTAATTTCTAGTCAATAGTAAAATGAGAAAATCTATAGTATTCTTATGTCTGTATATTAAATGTGTACCCATAGCCAGCAGCTGGTTAGCTTAGCCCAGCACAAATATTGGAAACAGTTAGCCTAGCTCTGTCCAAAGGTAAAAAAAAAAAAGAACAGCCTCCTAGCACCTCTAAAGCTCACAGATTGCACAACACATTATATCTTGTTTGTTAAATCTGTGTAAGTGTAAAAAACAAAACAAATCCAGGGTGTGTAATAATCCAGTTGGTTTCTGGAGCTCTGGACATAGTATGTTAATTCTGTCACGCAGTCTGTGCACTGAGAGTGAGAGTGGGTGACCCACAGCTCATTTTTGCCCCAAGGTCCACTAGCCAGTTAATCTGACTGTGCACCACAAATAACCCACACCATAAACTCCTGAAATGTGGAAACAATGGAAGAAACCATATTGTCCAGTTAAACTACTATTATTAATGAGGTTTCTGGCAGATTCATAGCACACTATCATAATCTGAAAGCATGCATAAAGCTGATATTCAGCGTGTTTAATTTCACGGCCTGCTGCAGGATAACAGCAGGCATCAGTGTGGCTCCTGTGAAAGCGTTCAGTGTTAACATCCCCCACAGGGACAGTTTATTCTCACAACGGTAACTTGAGTGGCTGCTTCCTTGTCCAGCCACGATGACATCACTTTTCATAAACTCTGCTCTGCCTTGAACTTGCAGAGAGAAGAGGTCTGACCAGAGTTTACTTTGAAATTTAAAAATCAGGGAATTCACACATAAGCGAGCAGACAAATCAGAAACATCTCTCTAGGTCGATAAAAACAAAGGCACCTGAAAGAAAGCAGATGGCCAGTGTGGACAAAAAACAATATCAGCTTCATAATCAACGCAACTGCAATTTTTCATTAAAATACCTTTCGGCTGATTGTTTTCCCCACAGCAGTGTGTAACTGCAGCTCTTTGTGCCAAAAACCTTGCAGTGAAGCAAATCCCTCTAACAGATTCCACAGAAGCTTAAATGAGGAAATTGACCCCTTCATTATATTGATAAACATCAGCTAACCGCTCATTTTCAAAAAAACAGGGCTACACAAGAAGTGAGCTGCAGAGGAGTATGATATGTGCTGTGTTCACTCAGGTTCAAACAAGTCTTACATGTTTCTGAAGGAGAAAAATTCACCTCTCAGTGGCGAGGGTACGGTACGAGGAGGTGCATGTTGCCACTACATACCATCATACATTCGTATCACTTAAGGCTTTAATAGTGGAAAAAAAAACTGCGGAATAAATGAGTAAAGGACTGTATGGAAATTATTTGAGGGGAGCTAGGAAGGGCTGGGGGAGGTCTATGTATTTTGTCTTTGAAGGGGACCTAGTCTAACTTTTTGGTAGAGCAGGGGAAAATATTTAAAGTATTTTTAGCACAGATTTATATTTTAGTATCATTTCATTTTATAATTTAAAAAAATAATTGTTGTTATTTTGAATACAGGGACTGGGACAAAATATCTGACTGTTAAAAATAAAAATATCTGAAAGTCCAACAGCAGATGCAGAGCAACTGTCTGTGCCATCTTTCTGTTTTTTTTTTCTTTTTGTTTTTTTTTTTGTTTTTGTTTAAGTTTGTCAATTTATACATCCAATTTTAATGTGTACAACAACATATTAAGGCCATTGTAGGAAAAAAATGTGCTGCCAGGGGAGGGGTTACTTTCTGAAAATAAATTATGAATTATCAAGATTTAAGTAATTAATTTATGAGAAAAAATGGGGTATATTCTGAGATTTAAGTGTTAAAATTAAGAGAAAAAAGAACCACATTCTTCAGTATTTTTTAAAATATATGACCCCTCTCCCTTCTCAGTTTTCTTTTTGTTTGTTTGTTTTTGTTTGTTTGTTTGTTTGTTTAGTTTAGTTTTGATATTCCATCAATATATTAAGGTTCACATCTAGGTTCACCATCTTGCAATTATCTATGTCTTGCATCTTTTAGTTATTAATAGTAAGAAAGGAACCTGACAAATTCCATTCTTTTTCTTCTTTTCTAAGGTTTGAGGGTAGGTTGTTACACATTTTCTAAGTCAAAGGGAAGGGTCCAAGGAAAATACTGTCAATATATCAATACACTTGAGTATTTTGATATTATTTTTTAAGATACTATATTGATTCTCAAAAACACCGTATTGTGGTATTGTGATATCATTATTGAGGGAGCAACAATACATTCATCTGCATCGATATATCAATGTTCAAAGATTCAATATGATCGATGTAAAGTGAAAATAATGTTATATTTACATCTTTAAGATACATCTTCATTTTGAAATTCCCATAGCGTGTATGTGTCACTAATTTCTGGAGGAGTTCAGTCATAAAACAGTGGAATCATAGGTTAGTTGTTTTTTACAAGTTGACATAAATGTCACTGAATCTGTAAAATGGACCAGTGATGTTGTCTTATATCGATCGCAAGCCCCTGAATTGAATCAAATTTAAATGGTATTGTGGCAGACTGTGATATCAGCAAATGTCGTATTGTTGTCCAACGACTCAATATAAAATTGGATCATGATGAAACGTGATTTCCACCCCTCATCATGATACATGTACAAAAATTTGTGGCAGTGGTTCATGTTGCATTGTGTTGTTATCTACCTTCACTGTTCTGTTTGCATTAAAAGAGTTAACTTTTAATTCATTTAATGCATATAGTGATGTATCTTTATACTATGACGGTGTTCCTAAATTTAGATTAAGAAAACAGCCATATGTCAAAATGCTTAGACTATCCAGTGGTAGACATAGTACTCAACCCCAGTACTTGAGTCAAAGTATTTGATAGATACTCCTGGTTAAATATTACTCAATTACAAGTGAAAGTTGCTCAGTCAAAATTTTACTTAAAGTACTAGAGTACTTGCTTTAAAAAATACATAAGTATTCAAAAGTACAAATTACAAAGTACATTTTCTAATATCAGTAAAATTGCTGTATTGTTTTCACGGTGCATTTACAGAACCTTGTAACTCTGAAACCATCTAATGATGCACTGACTTGCTTGTGAACCACTATGCTACACGAAGCCTGTAGAAACACCTTTAAAAACTTCAGCATAGAAATGCAATCAAAAACAAGAAGAACAGCTATTGTCGTTTTCTGACATAACTGTATTAACATCGCCACATAAAATTAGATTGAAGCCAACTGTAAGAGTTCTCCAAGTCTGTTAAATAACTGAGATTTCTTTCTGGCTTCAGGGGCAGTAAATAATGGAAATTATGAAGTAATTTTCACCCCAATAAAAACAATCCAACATTAAAAACCCACCTGGAATTATTTCTCTTTTTCTAATTATAATAACATCTTGAGATTTAATTTGGTCTTTCTCTTGCTGTCTTCATTACCAAGTTCTGTTTGAAGGAAAGAGGGAGAGCTTGCTTGCACTTGTTACAGAGCGCCTGGACGTATTCTGCTTCAATCAATCCCAGTTGAGAGCGGGTACTGTGATTGGTTTCCATCTGTGAGGAACACAGCGTGTGGCCAACTGCATTTTAGAAAAGAGCAACAGCTGACTTCAAAGTCATGCTTAGACTAAAAGTAACGAGTAACGACAACCTTCCTAGAGATGTAGTGGAGTCAAAAGTACAAAATTTGTCTTTGAAGTGTAGTTGAACGAAAGTCATAAGTTTCCAAAAAAACTAATACTCAGGTAAAGTACAGATACTCAAAAATGTACTTAAGTACCGTAGTACTTCATTACTGTCCACCACTGAGACTATGACAATATATCGCAATATATTCATAACCACTGCATCATGATACATACAATACTGGCAGATTCCTGCCAATACACAGCCAGCTCTGAGAGGAGACTCTTGTATTTAAAAGTGAATAGTAAGGTTTAGCCCCCCTCCACTCCACAATAATATTTGTACAGTCCCATAAGTGATATTAAAGCTGCAGTATAAGGCCTGGAAGATGTATAATCATATGGAAGTTATATTTCAAAGGGAAATCCACCACTTTGAAGTCCCTGTCAGAAATGCGTGTGATGTGTTGCCATACACGTGTAGAAGCTTCATATTATGAGTGAAGGTTTGAGGTATTTGGGTCAAATCAGTAGGCTAATGCTTCTGCAGGAGTGATGGAGCAGGACTGACAGCAGAAGAGGCATTCAAATCAAACACCACTAAATAAATAAATACTCGTCACAGACAACAGGAGGATATCACTGATTTCCTCACTCTGTATCATTCATCATGCAGAAAGCTCCCAGCTGGAAACTCGCGAACTCGACCAACATTACTGACGCGAAAACTTTCTGCTACATGTTTACACACAGTCCCTGCAGAGCCATCGTGGATGATCAAACCTGCCTCAGCCCTCTACAACAACAACATTTCTCCTACAGGTACTGTCAGCACTACAGACACACAACAGAAACCCTTCAGACGCTCGAGGAAAAGTTTCATCATAAAACTTGTTTTCAGTATGTTCCTGACATAAGGAGTCTACTGCTGGGTAGAAGCAGAAACAACAGAGTGAACAAGTCTGCACAAAGACCACTTCGCTCACCTTAAACTCGTCTCTTCAGCGCCGTTACATCGGTTTTGTTCTCCGGTTGTGCTCCATGGCTGCAGCGCTGCTTTGTTGCCGTTTTGTTTGGTTTTCGGGTGACACCAAGGAGCCTCAATGTCCCCAAACTCGGTGACTTACATGGTTTGACGCCGCACGGAGACAGAAGAGACACCGGTCTGGACCTTCGCACAGAGGTGTGAGACTCATACCGCAGGAGGAGGACAAGGAGGAGGAGCGCGGTAATATGACGCCTCCGCCTGATTGGCTGAGGAGGTAAACGGCGATTTACACCTTGACGTTTAAGTATGTGATGAATTTTGTTTAAAGCTTTTAGTAAACCCTTCTCATGGCAGCCATATTGATATATGGAACTAAAGGGTGAACACAGCTGTTCCTAATGATACTAAAGAAAGGTCCCGTTCCGTTTAGTGTTGCAGAGCCTTTCCAGTGAGCCAACATGCACAATAACAGCATCCTGACTCTGTTTGACCTGAATGGAACCAAACTTGAATTAGTATCATTGGTAACACTTGTGTTTACCCTGCTAGTTCATGTCATAATTGCTGCTGTGAAACAGCTCTGTTAGATAACATCCACAGTATTTCCTGAATTCGTCGCTGTTCATAAGAAAGTATTGATATTAATATGCATTTCTTACATAGTATACTGTCTGTTACACATAGACCTTCTGTACTGTCTGGGTACATGCATATACATACAATATGTAACTGCATATATTGTTTGATTATATTTTTTATTTGATTTGATTCTATTCTAATGAATATATTAGTAAATGTTATGTGTGGTGTATATAATCATGTGTTGTACAATGAACCCTGATACTCTGATACACAAGCCTTATAAATATAGATTGCTACATAAAAAATAAGATCCATGGTGGAATCACAAACTACAGGTTTAATACTACTATATTATAGTTGTAGTAAGTTTGATGATAGGCCTACTATAGAAATGTTACATGTGTACAGTATAACAAATATTATAGACTGTTATCATTAAATAAATGTGAACATACTAGTATAATGTATGAATTGATGTGGTTTGATAAGCTAAAGGTAAAAATAGGTTACATTTAAAGGTACTCTGCGCAATTCTCAGATAATCCTTGTTATTAATGATAAAGTCATTAAGCGAACAGCCTCCACCATCCTGTTGCTCAGACTTGTACACATTATCACACTTGCACTTCATAGGTGAGCATTCTGGCTATCAGCCAAAACAGTGACATGACATGAGATTGAACATGACTGACTGGGTAAATAGGGTTAGTTAGTAGTTACTCAGTTTTGTTTCATGGTGGGTGCTGGTTGTTTCTAAGCTAACGTCGGCTAGAGTTGACAAGGCACTCTGGAACGTGCAAAATGTTACAGAAAAACCATCCAGAGTCCCTTATATAGAAATCAGTCCACAAGCTGTTAATGGCAATCAAGAAAGGCAGTGACATTTTTTTAAAGTTATACAATACAAAGCAATTAATACTTGTAGAATGAGGATTACAGTAAGACATTAAACAATTCCTGACATCTATTGGAAATTCTAACTAATTTATTAATGGTAAAAAATTACAGCCTTGATTTGCCTAGCTACTTGGGTCAGCAGAACAAGCTGTAAACAACACTCACATACTGTACTGTCACTTTAAAGTTTAAAGGTAAATGTGCTGGCAAAAATTTGCCTTTTTACGCAGCCATCAGTCACAGAACAGCATTAGAAGCTAAAATGCTTTGAGCTGAGGGAAGCTGTGCAGTTGAGTGATAATTAGCCTACATGTAGGTCCATCGTTTTGAGAGAACCCTTTCATATTACACATAAAATGAACCATTCTTATTGTAAAAATGTTTACTGGTGCCATTTTGGATATCCATATTGGGAGAAATCCCCATGGTTGGTGTTTATCCTCCTTCATCATGACACTTGTCTTTTTCTCTTGGCCTGATCTTTGAGGCATTAATAAACAATTTATAAATGATGCTTTATCAGAAAGTTTAATGAATGCTGTAATAAAGCCATCAAACACCGTGGTTGTCTAAATATTAGGGGTAAAATCAGTTTAAAATTATGATAGGTACCATACACCATAAATAAATAATAGCTAACTCAGGATTTTTAGGCTTTCCACAGAAGTAAAGTAAAATATGCTGAGTACACTATTTGTGTCTCATTTTATTGTTATGATAACTTGCAGTCAAGATAAACAGTAAGTTCATGATGAGTCACGGTCCAGTGAACAGCTCATAACAACATGGGAAAACAATTTGTGTATGTAAATCAGTTTATTGCAAGAAGACCACTGGGAACAAGGCCAACATCTCTCCCTTCCTCTCCCTCTGAGCTCTGCCCAGAGGTCCTCATCAACAAAAATGAGGATTTACAAACAATTCAAAAGACATGAGAGCATAAAACGACATTAATTAGCTGAAAACTAACTGTTGTAGGCCTACATTCTAAATACTGTTTATATCTCAAATATAACTGCTCATCAGAAGATGTTCCAACATCTGTGTTTATAATAGCATATCCCTCTGATATGTACAGCATAATCAAGACAGTGCCTTTTTGATCTCGGAAAGTCATTAAAATTACACACAAAATAATCTGAATTATGAAAGAGGCATGCAAACCTACCAGTATTTGTCTCTATGTAGCCTACCTGAAAATATACCCAAAGCTCTTTCTACTCAGCAGCCACTTCTGCAGATGTTACACAGCTCTACAGCGCTCTCTTGTGGCTGCAGTAGTACCATCAATACCAAAAAGAGGATGCTTTTAATATATCAGCAACTCTAACATGAGAATCCTCCTTCAAGGTAAAAATAAAATAAAACAAAAATACATATCTTCCACATTTTGTTTGAACACATGCTGAAACAGAGTGGCAATACTGTTGACAAAGGTGTTTTTTGGCTCAAATACAAGCAGGAGAATGGCCACAAGCGTCGGTTTTGAAGCCTCAAATACAAGGGATGGCACAAGAGTTCAAGCACTGTGTTTAAGAAACAATATGGTGTGAAAGTTCAAAGGGTGGTGTGCCATCAGTACTGTACCCACTCCTTTTTTTAAAAAATCTGAAAGTGAATCTGTGATTCATCACTAATTCAACATGCGAGCTTCCACCCGTGTTAGGACCAGTGATAAAGATTGCATTTTCAGGCCATCTCAGCAAATCTCCATGGCAATGTTAGTATGGAAGTTTACTACTGCCACGCCAGAAAAAGAAAAACCGTATGTCTTATAAAATGAAAAATGAATTGTTATAACAAAAACTTTCATGTTAAAACAAGATATTTTCATGTTCTTCACCACACAAAGACCATACACCATACAAACTGGTTATAATGTGATAACTTATAATTTATAACATAAATGGTTTCACGTTTAAACATGATAACATATGCTGTTATAACATGCCGTTATAAAGATATAAATTATTTTCACGTTATTAGATGGCTTTGTTAAATACTCAGTTCTGATTGGTCAATTACAGCATTCTAAATCTGTTATTTCTGTATTGCAGACCGTTGCTATGAGGAACAGTTCATTGCTATGGGCGCAGTCCTGATCACAGGGATCAGGAACGGCAATAAAATAATTTTTAAATCAATATTTTGTGTCGAATTACTTTTTTTGGTAAGTAACCATGTAGTAATCAGGATAATGTATAGTGAGCAGGTCATTACTGTGAAATAAACCCCTGACATGGTGATGCTTACTGTACATGATCCCTTACATACAACAAAATAAGTTGTCACATTATTAGACTGGCTTTACATGGTGAAACTTTAACGCAACTTTAGTTGGTTGAAACTTTGGTGAAAATAAGTTGCAGTTGAGTTTCGCAGTGTAAAGCCCTCTGCAATGCACTTGAAACTTGTGTGAAGCAACAGCCAATCAAATGCCAAAATTTCACAATTTGCCAAAAATTTCACATTCCAAACATTTTAACTGATTTCAACGAGACAACCGCTTATCACCAAAATGAGCAACATAATAACCCAGAAGATGATTTTTTTTTTTGTTTGTTTTCAAAGGGGACAGTCCTCAAGGACTTCATGCAAGGTTGGTAAGGCTGTCAACAAACAAACATGAGCGAGGCAAAGTTTGTTCAGATTGCAGTTAACAGGTGGCATGAGATTATTTTTTAACTGGTTCATGTAACTGTCAACTTGCATGCATTATTCAACCTGCAAATACAGTACTTGCGTGAAAGTTTCACTATGTAAGGCCAGCCAAACATGAACCATTTCATGTTATAACGAGATAAATAGTACATTGTCATAACAAGGAAAGTTTCTTGTTATGTGTTAAATTTGAATGGTGAATACTGTGAAAACATCTTGTTATACTCTGAAAAACACCTTGTTATAACAGTAAACTTTTCACATTCTAACGTGACACTGATCTGTTTTTCTTTGTCTGGAGTGTCAGCAACACGCTGCCGAAATGTAACCCTGCCAACATCATCGCCACAAACCACCGTGTTTGTTTTGTATCAATATACAAATGTTGCAATGTTTTTCCAAACTATACAAAACTTATAAATTATAAAGTTCTATTCTTAAATATAAACAACATCAAGTCAGTTTCCAGTACTTAGATTATATATTAGGTACAGTACATTGTACAGCTCCGTCGTCAAAGGGCGGAGAACGTTCCATTGAATACACTGTACATGATCCAAAGGGCTGAAACTGGTGGTTAGACATGATCTTTGAATAAATTAATTCATAAATAAATCATGATTATGTCTTCCCAGTAACAGTGGTGTCCTTGGTTCCCCTCGAGACTGCCTCACACACACATACAACACACACACACACACATGCACACACACTCTTTGCACTCGAGTTGTCCAAATCTACGACTCGTACTCCTATTCTAAAAATACTTTTGGCTTTAAGAAGTAACAATGTTATATTCAACTCAGAGACTAAAAACTAATTCTTTAATATCGTACAAGAGGTCTACCGTCTAGAGGGAGATTTAAATTCAGTAGTTATATGTTTAGAGTACCTGTAGAGGCTTTGCAATGACAGAATAACATCTCTAATCAATAAAGTGACAGTGCTGGATGTCAGTTCCAGGGAGATCCCTTTACTATGTGGGTTGTATTAAAGAAAAATAACGCCCACATCTACTTGGATACGCCTGCAAAGAGAGAAAAACAAACAAGAGAAGACTCTATGTGAGTGGTGTTATTAAATATCTAGACAGTGCAAAGCTAGAGTTGACTTGTGGCTAGTACAGCATGCTATGTTGGCTGGTACTGAGCACAGGAGATGTGTTGAAGCATTCTGAGTGTATTACTGGCAGACCAAATCACTAAGGTAAAACATAAAATATTGTCACGGTCGTTGGATCGTTCAGCTTTGCCAGACTGATCCAGTTGTGCATAAGAGAATCCCATATATCAGCTAATATTAGTACTTATATATAATCCTCAAATATATACAGAGAAAGCCAGTTTTTACTTAAAAATACCTTAATCGTGTGCTTATATCCAAACTTGTACAAAGAGTAACAAACGATCCAGCTAAAAATCGCTGTTAGCGCAGGATTCCCCTCTTTTCCGCCAGTCGGTCAGTTACAGTAGCAGCTTCTTCACCAACAGTGGCCTCACTGTTGGCGTTAATACAGGTAAGTTCACTCCAGCCAACCTTTCAGTTCGTTCGACGATTGGCAGCAATCTCTGCTGCTGCTCAGACTCTCTTTTCACGCCTCCTGTCCGGCCCCAAAATAACAAAACTTCCGGTGTCTCTCCTCTCTTGTGTGTATTGCACCAAAGGTAAATCATACAGAGCTCTATTTTTCTATTTGAAAAAATAAAAGGTAGGACTTGGTTCCAAGGCGCTGAGAAACTGGAAGCCAGGTGAGGTTTCCTCCATCAACCAGAGGAAGAAGAAGAAGAAGAGGAGGAGGGAGGTCAGTGGATGTCTCGGCACATAGGAAGGTTGACGAAGATGAAGACATTGAACTCGATGAGGATGGAGAAGCAGAGAAAAATGGCGTACAAGATGAGGCAGGCCAAGCCCAGTCGCCAGTCCAGAGTCCATTTGTTCAAATGGACACCGAGAACCTGCAGGCAGGACAGAGACAGTGACATCTTCACACCAAGCTTGACTGAAACAGTTCTTTCAAAACCTGGAACCTTTAACCCCCAGGTTTCGTTTGTCTGGGTTGTTGTTCTCAAGCTTGTAAAACCTTAACTGACACAAATTAGACCACAGGCCCCCATTTGATTCTGTCCCCGCGTCCTCCACTTGACAAGGTTTTTACTTTAAGATGTTTTATTACAGAAGATGAGCAGGGATTCCTCTGTAATTTTAATACAGCTGTAACACTTAATAATCCTAGTTTTGTCTAGTTTTTGCTATTCGTATCTTAGTTATACTTAAATTTGAGGTTCTAATGTTAAAAACCTTTTTAATTATTTTATAGTCTTTACTTCTAAAGCATCTGGGCTACACTTATTTTAATTATAGATAGCATAAATGCTAAATTACAGTGTTTATATATACTGCAGCGGTGGTAATTTCCTTGCTGTGGTGGTGAGGAAACACTGGTCTATTAAAACCCATGACCAAATAGTCATACATTCTGTCATTGTGTTATTTATGGATGGAATTACAGTGAAAACAATTTTTCCCCCTTTTTGCTCCCTGGAACCCCCTCAAGGACCCCTGGGGGTCTGTGGACCCTCATTTGAGGACCACTGTGTTTGGGCATGTGCGAACACAGTGAAAAGTGAGGGGGCGATGTTGGTTCACCTCCATTTGAACTCCAGAGCTGTTTGTTTGCAGTCAGAACACAATTGACCCTACCATCCAGAACAACTGGGCTGCATTACCTGATGGGACGCTCTTTCACGTTGGTTCAGCTCTTTAATCAAGTTTACCTAATGTATCGCCTGAAGAACAATTATTGTGAGAAAGCATTTTAAGGTGAATCAGGGGGCAAATGCAACAATTGTACTAAATTAGTCCCTGAATCGGAATAAAGCGAATAGACTCTGAAAATGCAATTAACTGCAGTAGAAAATGAACAGGTTAGTTTGTGGGTGTCCTGCCATCAAATCACTTCTGGACAGAGGCTTGACCAATGGGACAGACTGACCACAAAGGTCATGGTTGGACTCCATGTTGTCGGTTTGATCTCAAAGTTTTTCAAGACACAAAAATGTAAAAGGACATGGAAAAGGGGGTAGGTTCAGCAGAGGATATGCTGTGGATAATTTGTACATTTGTTTGCTGTAAATTGATATCAGTGTGTCAGGATAAATGTTTTCTGAGGAAGGAAAAGATCATGACACATTTGTTAGACATCAAGGATTAGTGCAGTGTGCTCTGGTGAGTAACCCTGTGAACATAACTTTTTTTTGTTTACAAGAAAATTCCTTTAGAAAAATCACATCACCCCAAATGAAAAATGTTGGCTTTCAAAGTGGGAGGCAGGCCTCTCCAGGGGGGCTCCAAACAGTTTCAGTGAATGGTAATTTAAAATATATGTATATATATATATATTTCTTCTTACATTAGTTATCAAAAGGAGATGACACTGAATAGCCTAAATGTGTGATTTGGTTACAGAGATAGTTCAGAGATACAGTCGTTTGGTGAAATTTTATGTTTCTCTCAGAGTCAGAAACTAATAAATGCCTTTGGTCAAAAGATTTTATGTATGTGATGTGGTCTGAAGTTATGTGAAACAGCAACATTAGAGTATCTTGGCTCAACTGTTGAGTGTCTCTGGAACCACAACTAAGCAAGTAAACTAAGAGGGGGCCGTCTTTTTCCAAGCTTTGTATGAGGGGAAGACCCACAGTCTCAGACTTTAAGAACCCCTGATCTGGCTTTGTTTTGGTGTGAGTTGTCCACTTTTAGAGAAATCAGCTATAGAGACGTCTGCCTTCTCTCCAATAATGGAGCCAGATGGCACTCAGCTTGTGGTGCTCAAAGTACCAAAAATACATTTGAAAGATCTTCTAATACAACCAAATTGTATCTTGACAGTAGTGAAAAATTAAGTTTTCCCTACATTAGTGATTACGTTTAGAGAACCAGCTCTAAATCTCACATCCAGTGGTTACCTGCAGGTATAGAAATAGTTGTTTTGTTACTTACTTTAAGTCTTTAAGTCTTCACTCCCTGTTTTTGTTCTCTGTCATCTTTGACTAGATTTTCTAGCTAAATAGCTACATAGAACTTATGTTCAGTTTCACAAACAACGTCACTCTATAACTTTGACTCCATTCATGTGTAGTCATCTTGTACTGCCGTGTGCAGACTCTGTGCTTGTCTATAGCACACAACAGTACAGATTGGATTTCTCTGAACCAAAATGAAGAAAAGCATCATCCTTGTCATTAAAAGCCAAAATGTCAAGGTCTCTGTGTAAATCTGTGATTGGATTTAAAGAGTTAGTCTTGAGTTTATTCGTAGTTAGTGTATTATCTGCTGTGGATGGCGGTCAGCATACCACCAGTTCAGTGAATCCAAACTAAGCCTTTAAAACACCAAACACACAATAACACAAACAGACTATATGATCAAGGCAGCAGTAGACAAGCAACTCCTGTGTTCTGCAAGGTAATATCACTGTGGCTTTGGAGAGAGCAATATTTGGCTTATATAATGGTGGTTTCCTGCTGGAAAAGGCTGTCTGATGTCAAGGTAAAGCTGTGAAAATATTCTAAATATAATGTACACTTAAAACTACAAAGGACTAATGTGATTTAGAGCCCAGGTTCACCAGGACAGCCCAGTTCATTAAGCTGTAAGAGTCTGGTACTTACTGTGACGAATACTGAGGCCAGTAAGAGTCCAACAGAGAATATGAGTCCTCTGCTGTTAAGATGAACCTGAGGAGACAAACACAGAAAGGTTACAGTAGTTTTTCAAAAGGGCTTCACTGCCAGGCTTCTTCAGTGGGGTAGGTTTTTCAAAAGATCAAAATTAAAGAAGATAGAGGCTGTTGCTCTGTTCTGATACAGCCAGGGACCGACTCTTATTACACCTGCCCCAAATTCCCTCTTCTAGTGTGAAGAGTAATCAGCAGACCAATTAACACATAATATCTTCTCAGTGTAAAGGTTATAAACTGTGCAGTGCCCGACAGATATTGTGTGGTTGTGTTTGTGCCTCCCTCACTGCTGTGCACTGAATATTACAGACTATTGTTCCCGTCCCTCATGAACGCAGCTCTGTTCTATTCTGGTCTGAGTCCGGCAGAATCTCCCCGGGCCGAGCTGAGAAACACTCACGTTGGAGCCGTAGTCGATGCAGAGTGTTTGCAGTGCCCAGGGCAGGCCCAGGCCCACCAGGATGTCAAACACATTACTGCCTATGGAGTTGGAGATGGCCATGTCTCCCAGACCTGAGGCAAGGAGAGCAACACTGTCAAGGTCTGTATACAGTCAGGAGACGAGTCAGTGATGACAAGCAATACTCTGCTGTGGAACTCCTTCTCTTAACAGCATTTCAGCGTTGTTTTACTCAGCACAAATGTTGATGTTCCCTGTGTATTCGTCTGCGTTTTGTGTGTGTGTGTGTGTGTACCTTGTCGTGCAACTATAACACTAGCCATGCAGTCTGGTACGCTGGTGCCTGCTGCGAGGAAGGTGATGCCCATGATAACATCAGGAATTCCCAGAGTGAAGCCGATCACAGTCACCTGAAACAAACAGATTTTGTCTTCATACACTCTTTTATACGTATCTCAGCAGTCCACTTCAAATAAAAAGCAAGTTCCCATCTAGAATTCAATTGCAGTAGTGTAACACAGTTTAATGCTCCCCTAGTGTAAAACATACTAGCACAAAATGGTGATATTAAATGAATTTAGTATGGATCAGCTTTATCTGTGATTCAGTTTTCAACTCTTTTTTTTATAGGAAGCATTGCATATTTATTGAATTTTGTAGAATTTATATACCGTGTTGTATACTGTCTGCATAATACGTTATTTGCTATTTATCAATGGATCATCACTGAAAGCTCTGAGAGGCAAGTGAGAGGCATTACTGAAAGAGTCATATAATCACCAGAGGCACCTCTGAGACTGTTTTCCAAAGAATGAAAATAAAATAAGGAAAAGAAAAATGTATGTAAATTTAAATTCACCCATTAGTGGAATAACTTGCTAATGTATTATGCTAAACTTGAATTATATTTCACTTAACTGTGGTTCTGCTTTCTGTTATGATGCAGATTTAAGTGAGAGGCTGTTTAATCATTAATAACTATAATATATCCACATCTGTGCTGTTTCTCAAGTCTGATACACTGGTCTTTTATTAGCAGCTAGTTGAACTTGAGTGCTGTTGTTGATTGTTGTCGTCTGCATATAGTCAAACACACATTTATGATGTCACTATATAATTGTTTCTTTTTTTTACAATAAAAAAACATCAAATAATTTGTGTACGGTCATTCATATCTCCCAGTTTAATGAAGGCTAACATTCTTTAAAGATCAGGATGTGTTTCATTGTGTTTGTGAGTGAGACCGACTGGACTGACCATCCAGACCATGATGTAGGACAGGCCAGCGATCCAGATGGTGGCGGTGAAGAAGGAGACCATGAACCATTTCTCCCAGCGGCGCTTGGCACAGTTGGGCACAGTGAAGAACAGAAGCAGGGACAGAGGCCACATGGCCAGCCACTTCAGCTTGTTACACACCCCAGCTAGAGAGAGGACGAGAAAGAGAGATGAGAACAGATATGATGACACAAACATTTACTGACAGTGATCATGTTGTTCCATAACATCTCTCTGTACGGCTGTACCTGGAATTTTGAAAGGCACCAAGGGGCCACCGTTGTCATCTTCCCCCTCTCCTTCCTCATCGTTCTCATTGTTCTCATTATCCTCATTTTCATTCTCTGTTTCATTCCCAGACTCCAGTCGCTGAAGTCTGCACCTCCCATTCAGACCCTGCTCAGCTCCGCCCATCCCGTTCTCTAAGCCCCGCCTCCCCTGAGCCCTGGCGGCTGGGTCAGAGTCGCCGTTAGTGATGCGATTGACTCGAGTCTCGGTGGTGTTGATCAGTCTCTGTCTCTGGAAGTAATGATAAAACATTATTACTGACAACATTAACATTTAACATTAACATTAACAGCAATAAAAAAATTTTATTGCTGTTTTGACTGGTAGAGTGTCAGATTTGAGTCGGGCTGAGTTAAACTTCTGTATCTTTCAACCTGTGTCCTATTTTATGTTTCAGCTGCAATCATCAGCTGTGAAAGTGGCTGTAACGTAATTCCTACAGGCAAGTACGTCCACTAACCTCTTGTCTTGACCACAAACGCCATATCAGCATCACATACAGTGTTCACGCCACACTGAAGCATCTGTCTATATAGGATCCACCTTGTCTGTGCATTTCAAAGGGTCCAGCAGCATATAAGCAGCCTGATCTATTTTTCCATCAACACAATGGCTGTGATTGTGGTGCACAGCAGTGTGTGTCTTCGTAGTGAGGGCGGGGATTAACAAGAACGAGACCGGAAGAAAGTGAGTGCAAGTGGCTGTGCTCAGGACAGACAGGAGTTGGCGATCAGAGCAGAGGGATTAAAGTTTAGCAGTCGAGTTGTCTAGTGGCAGTAAAATGTACAGTTCACTTGGAGGGACATTGTTTCATTGTATTTGGCAATGCACAAACATAAAAATGTTCTGGGAAAAGGTAAGAGTTATAATCAAGATCATTTCAAAACAAATTTTACTGGATCCTAAGCTTTTTCTGTTGGGCTTATATCCAGAGAAACATAAAATAAAATGAACAAGAATTTATAGACCTCAGCTTGCTGTATGCCAAAAAAAAGTATTGTACAGTTATGGAAAAATATTCACAGCCCAAGCACTGTTCAATGGATGAGACAGATGCTATCAACCTTCCATTAGAAAGAATAACTTACATATTAAAGGCTAAACAGCACACATTTGAGAATATATGGAGACCCTTCAATTATGTTATGGATTTAGATTTAACAAATGACCAAAATGACTACTGTACTTCTGTGGACAATGCAGTTCCCAATCTTTTATAATTTAATATTTTCTTCTAATTATGCATTAGTATAGATTATCTATGGTTAAAACAGAAGGAGCAACTTGTTTTGAGTTTGTGTTTGTTTTTTTTTTTTGTTTTTTTTTGTTTTTTTTAGAGTGATTTTTTTAGAGATTGGCTAACTGGTTAATCAGTTTGAGTACTGTTTTTTTTTTTTTTTTTTTAAAGTCTTCTTGCTTTGGTCTTCTGTGACGGTGGGCTGAATGTATTTGGGTTGTGAACAGGCAGGATCATTGAGGGCCTCATTTTGGATTTTGAAAGATATTGATATTTTTCAGTATTTCCTGACATTTACTGGACTGATCAGCTGGTTGATGATCAGGAAGATGATCGACAGGACTGACGGACAATGAAAGTAATCTTTGGTTGCAGCCCTTCTTTTTGTTTTTTGTTTTTTTTGTGTTGATGCAGCAAATTGACAGCATACACTGAATGCAAATGGCTGTTTAAATCTCAATAAAAATATTGTGGAAAAAAAAATACAGTTTGCCCATGAATAAACACTGCTGAGGAAGTTCAAGAAGTTTGTGTGTCTTGCTTCCCAGCTGCTGGGTAAAGTGAAGAGCGAGCTGCTCTCTGGCTTTGGAGCACAAGCTGCTCCATCTAGGTTAGAAAGTTTTCAGTGCCTTATTACTGGGCACTATCCTCGCGTTTATGCACATAATGTTGAAATAACTGACCTGAAGTCTGTGAGACACAGCTGGGATGCAAAATACACAGAACTGGTACAGACAGCTGCATATATTAAAAATGAGGGAGTATCTGTCGCATGAGATGTGGAAGTAAAAACGGCGTCTGACTCACTTGCTACTGGGGGTGGGGGCGGGTAAAAGTGCTTGTTTTGCAACTGATAGGCTCAAATTGTTATTTAAGTGTCTGTCAACATTATGGAAATGGCTGCTACAGAGACAGACCTTTTTGTTAAAGAATAAGAATATTTTGTTTAACCAGAAACTGCCATTTTATCGCTCTTGCCAAACCACCTGACTCCATTTACAGAAACACTGATTTCGTCAATGTAAAACACACTTCACTCAAACTCAATAGAAACAAAATAGAACTCATCAAAACTGTCTTGGCTCATCTTTCCACTGCTCTAACAATCACAAACTCTGGTTTCATCATAATGAACCTTTTATTTAGTAAGTAAGATGTTAAAATATCAGGACATGAGCGAGAGGAAGGTCAAACATCAGACAAGCAGCGTGGAGTCAAGGCTAACTCAGTGAATCAAGGATTTATTTTGACTGAACCAGAGTTGGTGAAACTGTGGAAAGATGAGCTAAGACATTTTTTGGTGAGTTTTATTTTGTTTCTGGCAAGTTCGAAACAAATGTATTTTACAACGATAAAATTAATGTTTCTGTAAATGGACTCTGGCGGCTTTGGCAAGAACAATAAATCAGATGTTTCTGGTTAAACAAAAAAGATCTTACTCTTTAACAAAAAGATCTATCTCTGTAGGATTCCTTTCCATAATGTTGTCAGATACTTAAAATAACAATCTGAGTCTGTCAGTGGCAAAAACAAGCACCCTTAGTGGACGTACTTCCACATTTCACAGTTGTCCAGAGGGATTACGTTGCAGCCTGTTTCACGGTTGCAGTGGTCTCAATCAATACTGGATCAGTTTAAAAAATGTTTGTCCCCATTAGTCACTTATCACAAAAACGTGGGAAAATAGGGTCCAAATTGAAAAATACAAAATTTGCCTTTTGATAGCTCAGGCTTGTTTTAATTTTTCATTTGTATTACAGAAATCAGACAAAAGCTCCTTAAATTTGTCTGAAACAGAAGCTAATGTTCTTTTCTCTTCTTTCTGTCCAAAGACCATTTTTGGTTGTTTGGTTTGGATTTAAATCCAGACTGTAGTCAGCAGCAGACAGGTGCCTGAGAGGCAGTGTTGGCTGTAATATCCAAAAGAAAATTAACATTCATTCCACTCCTTCTTCTGTCAAACGCAGACAGGGTTATTTGGTTTGTATTTATGCTAAGACTCTGGTTTGGCAGGGATTTTACAAAGTAACTGAAGTTGACAAAACTATTTTCTCTTGAGGGAAGCTTTGCTGCTGTTCAACTTTTTCCAATTTGAAATAAGTTGTAACTTGTAGCATGAAAAAACAACAGAACTCACAGAGTCCAACACAGTGTACAGTTGTGTGTGAGTCCATGTGTAGATCAGTGTATATGTACCTCATTGATAAGCATGCGTGACGCCATGGTGAGGCGGGTTCTCGGGGAGAAATGACTGGTGATCATAATCCTCATGCCTGCCTCAGAGAAAGACAGCTGGTGGGGGTACGCAGACAGCAGCTCGTCCACCATCAGCACCGACGGCTTACAGTGGAAGTTAGCTGGAGAGAAATGACACAAACATATTTATCTGACTGCAGTGTTGATTGTTTACTTTTTAATCCAACTGCAATCGCAATTAGTCATTCTTCTTAAAAATCATGTTAAAGTGTTGCTCATCTAATCACTGCCCAGAGGAAAATTTTGCTTCTCACCATCGTCTTTTCTTTGTTTTCTGAGAAATAAATGAGGTTTTTATTTTGAGCTTACTGAAGTCTCATCTGCTCCTCCTTTAAAAGCAGGAGATTTTTTGCTGGGCTCATGGGTGTCTCAGAGGTTTCTCCTTGACAACCATATCTCGGGCTGAGACGAGACAAAGGCTCTTTCTCAGGAGCCGAATTTAAGAGGTATCTGAAAATGGTTTAAGTCTCAAATTGGTCTTAAATTGAGATCATTTGTGTCTGGGAGACACAGGCCAAAGAAAGACAAGCTCTTGTTTTGAACTTTTCCTTTCCTCTGGATGAGCAACCCCTGCCTCACACATCCACCCCTCTGAATCTGGAGAACTGTCCAGTAGTCCCTGTCCCTGCTGCCCACTGTGGGGACCATTTGATGCTGCGCATTCAAAGACATCCAGCCTGGCAAGCATCTGCTGCACAATGTGCCACCTGCCACCCTGGTTCTCTTCATCGCCTCCTCAGCAGACCCCAAGCAAGAGTTTATCAGGGCGACTGGTTCTGTCTGGGGCAGCAGTCAGAGAAGCAGATGCAGAACAAGCTGACGGAGCAGACTGTGTTGAAGTTGGAGGATAGAGGGATGCATGTAGGCCTCAGCCAGCATCTTGCTCTGCTCTCCTCTGTTAGCTGATGTTGTATTCCATACTATACCTCACCTTTCAGGGCACAGAGACTGACAATGTAAACACAACGGTCCTTTGACCTTTGACAGTTGAGGACACAGGAGTTTTTTCTTTATACTTCTAATGGCCGGTCCCGCTGAGCCAAACAGAGTCTGATGCAGACCATAAATAAAGCCATGTTGCCAAAGCCATTGGCGACATCAAAGGTAGGGTATCATGCTATGTAGGACTCCCCTAAACACAAGGGTTTATAAGCAGGTACACATCTATCTGCGACAAATGCATCCTGCTATAAGCAACTTTCCTATCTTGTTGAGTTTGGAGGCGGTGGTAGTGTTTCCACGATTATAACCACATAACCATTACTTCTTTTTAACTGGCTAATGTACTAATCACTGTAACTTTGCCTGAGAAAAGTAAACCTGGGCTCAATTAATGTGTTTTCACTGAGAATCCAACCTGGTGGCAGGCATTAAGAGTAACTATATAGAAATAGCTGATCTTCTTGTGGATGGTCTTGTTAACTTATGTAGGGTATGTAGAAGCATCTTTAATACATTGAAACTGTTTTATAACTAGTTAAAAACTCCTTGTAGCAGATGTAGTAGCAGATCACTTTGATCTTTAACATGACCACCTCTTCGGTTGGACCAAGGTTTAGCAGTTTGGTCCAGACCATGGTCCAGTGAAGGTTTCACACCTGTAATTTTGGTTCAGATCAAACTGGAATGTCTAACATTCGGGACCAAATGAGGTAAGTGTGAAAGCACCCTAAGAGTTTCTGTATGGAGGGCCAGAAGATGGAAGCTCAGTGCTCAGCATGATAGAAAGGAAGGAAAAGTTCTTCTTCACCAGCAGAGGGTTCAGGGATTAATTTGTGGCCATCATCTCACCATATACACACAGACAGCACAGTGCAGCTGTAGCATTGAGGATCTATGCTGGCAATCATCCCAGGACACAACAGAACTTTGTCGATAAAGTCATCCGTGACTGTCTTATCCTGGAGCTGAACAAAAATAGATGAGCAGTGGTGCCCCAGCTGCCTTATATTTATGTAAATTTCAGTGCGCAGAGATGAGCAGCTAAAGCCTACAGAGTCCTCTTAGAGGGCAGAGCCTGTGTAAAATAGAGCAGATTATGTTACCTTTCTTGAGCAGGACTGCAGTGGCATCACACGTGACATTATCCTCTAGATCAGTGCTTCCTGTCAGCCCATTGGCCAGATTCATAGAGCTCTTCTTTCGACGGTCAAAGTAGCGATGTGCCCTGCCATTAAACCTGCCAATGACAAATCAATGAGAAGGGGCTGCAGCTTTGTGAACTGCATGCAGCTAATTTGTCAAATAAAGGCATTAGCAGTTATTGATGATGACACTCACTTCATGATGAGGATGTAAACTGCATACATGAGGATCAGGACGAGAGACTCCCACCTGCACACAAACACAAAGTGAGTACAATTTACAGTGATTCAGTATGTAAAAAGTACGTGTATGCACATTGAGGCTGCTACAGAAAATATCATTACTCACCAGCACACCTTCTCATCATAGATGAACTAAAAAGGCAAGACAAAGAGGACACAAAAGAACATAAGGTGGAGGCAGTAAAAGAAAGTAAAATTAATTCTGCATTTCAACATCAACCCCACTAGAGGGCATAACCAATCCAGACACCCAAAAAAAAAGGTCAAAGTATGACCTTTTGGTTCATTATACGCAAATTAAATCCAGGAAGGCACTGAAGAAAACAGACTTTTTTAAAATTGTCAAATCACTCATGATGTTTCCTTTGTAGAATGCTACACAGTGAATATGTGAACATGACACAGTGTCATATCACCATGGTTTGATTGTGCAGCTGATTTATCTGTTTTCATAAGCATGATATGAAAGAACACACTGGCTCGCCCATAGCATGTTAAGCTAACAAGTCTCAAGCCATGTTCTGTCTCTCATATAGACATATACTATGTAACACTATTCTCTGTAGCAAACTATTTGTGCAGTTAGTATACTAGAAATTAACTTTATTGTCAGAATGAAATAATACAATACATAGACTTTAATCAATGACTTTAGAATGCCACTGTCAATTAAACTTCATAACTTGATAACATAACTTCTAAATGTTACATACTTAAAAAAATATCTAAAAGTTAATCTTTTGGGGGCTTACCCTCCACCAACTGCAATTTTATTTTTATTTTTTGCTGCTGTGAGTAGATGGATGCATTAATGCCACAATGGAAAAATATTTATTTACTACTCTACATAAGTTAAAGTATACATATATCTCCACCAATGCAATGAAAAAAGAAAAAGATCCTCTAAAGTCATTATATTGAGAAACTTTCAGAAACTTTCTCAAAATCAGTTAGTATCTCAAAATAATTAGTTAGTATCTCAAAATAATTAGTTAGCATCTCAAAATAATGAGAAAACTTCACAAAATATTACTAAATATCTAAAAATAATGAGAAACTTTTTTGTTAGTTTCATTAGTTTCAGATACTAAATCATTATTTTGAGAGAGTTTCTCAGTATTATGACAGAGGATCTGACGTGGGCTTCCATACATATGTATTATCAGCAAAATGTAAATTAAGTATGAAACACTCAAGTATACATTTTGCAAAATGGCTAAATTCAATGCTATTATACATCAATGTTATTATATGTACTACATTATTGTAGTACTGTTGTAGTGGCATAGTGGTAAGTGGCATTTTACTATTGTAATCATCATACTTTAGAGGCTGATCATATATTTTGTTGATTAAATCCCAATAATAAATAAGCAGATGCTATTTGCACCCAGATGTCAGAAGCCAACAATGCTATTTGCACCTGGGTGTAAATATGTGGTTATTTATACTCACATCGCACAGACAAACTATGATCTTTTCCTAAATCTTACCAAGTAGTTTTGCTGCCTAAACCTAACAAAACATTGTCTGAAAAGTGAAAATAATAATAATAATTTAAAAACCTAAGAATAATGAGCCTGAAAATTGATAGTCAACAGTACAGTACAGCGTACAGTGCCTGTGTGTTTTTATTGACTTCCTACAATCTGGGCAATTCTGCTGAGGCAGATGGTGCAAAATTGGGTATTGATACCAAAGCTGAGAGCCATAAACTGCACTTTAGACCTGGCCTTATATGCTTTGCTGTAGCTGACAGTGCAAGTATATCTGCATATTCACCACACTTGATCATATGAACTGTGTATTTACATTAGAATCTTAAACCTCTTACCACAATGAGGGCCGTGACAGAAAATGTGTAATAAATTGAATCTCGCAGTAGGGCCCAGTGAGAGAGCTTCACTGCCTGCAAGGAGAAAAGAAAACACAGATAAGCACACTCACACAAGTAAGTACACTACTTCAATTCATACCCTCTTATAGTAACACTTATCCTCTCTGGAGTTTATGCAGCACTGAGATATAGGAACGCCTCTGACATCATTACCATACTGATGTAAACAGAGGAGCTCTGGAGTTGACCCCCTGAATCACAGTCAATTGCAAGGTTTCATCCTACGTAGGAAAGGTGCCCGTGTGTTTATCAACTTTATGTAATCAGATACAATGCAGGAGCCCACAATGCAGTGACTAACACTCTCCCACACAGCGAGCGCTCACACTGTATATACGTAAGTGCGGGGTCGGAGGTCACATCTTGAATGTGCCACTCCCAGCTGTGGAATCGTTTGCTGCTGCGAGGCAGATGGCAGAGCGAGAGCATAACAAAGCTTTGAAATGTTTGCTTGTACTCTGCTTCACTGTACAACAGCGCTTTGTAGAGGGAACCTGCTCTGAACAGCTAGCCAAAGGTAACAAACAGTAGAGAGGTGCAATGGCTGCACTTGAAGATGAATTCACTGCACCCCGTCCCTCCAAGCCATGTTACGCCGCCCGCCTTTCTGCCTCATTATCTCACTCTGATTACGTAAGGCACAATCTGGGATTGCATCACTGTTTTGAGTCCAGTGCATATATTTTTCAGAGCAGAGAGCTTATCCTTGTACTTCGCTCATTTCCATGTCCCTGGCATGTCAGATAGCATCAGAGAGGGGCTGCACTATATTATGTTATCTCTGTATCTGAGCAGCACTGAGGATGCAAAGCAAAAAGGAGTTACAAACTGTCTATTGTGTTCAGACTGATGAGATGTCATGCATGTGGCTGGTTAAGCAGATCGAGCACAGAGGATAAAAGTGTCACACAAACAAAAACATGTCAACGTGGAAAGTTTCCAACATGTACCAGCGACAGAAGTTTCACTTTTTGTGCATTGTTTTTGTATTCGGGTCTGTAGATGACTGTGGCGTTTCAATCCTGATCCTTTTCACCTTGTCTCGTTTTTCATTTGAGACCAGAGAGCCACACGAAAGATAAATCTGACAAAACTTACAATCACACAAAAAAAAAGAAGAAAACAGCAGAGGTGGATAATACAGGTATATGTTAGACAGCAAAGATGTCAAGATATCTGTGGTTTCCACATGGCTCTGATTTCCTCTGAAACTGTATTTTGGTGTAGTCAGACACACAGGGCCCTATCCTATCTATGACCTTTCTTAGTAGCATACAGTACGACTTTCATTGTTACTCTCTGACCAACACAGTTGTCATTGTCACGCCCAGTGTCCATGTGTAAATAGCAAATGTTCTTGTACGCACCTGTCTGATCAACAAAAACCTGGTCTAAAGTCAATGACGCACTATTTTCCTGCTATTTAAAGGATACATTACTCAGATAGTAAGATTCTTGAGATGCAAAATTGCAATTTTCTTGGCCAATTCCGATTTCCCACTTTTTAAGTCTAACCTGCAGATTACAACATTTTTGTAAATTTTCTTAAATTAAAAAAAAATATATATATGTTCATAATAAAGCACTGAATATTATATAACTTTAAATTTTTCTCCAAAAGTGCTTGAGGTTACAGCCAGGCCTTATTATAATATAAGATTATGTACCAGAGGGAGCATGATCTCACATGATTTCATGAGGAACATGACTTCACATGATCTCATGGGGAGGCGGATGTAGACAAACAGGAGATAGATGCAGTGCAACAACTTGTTGTAGTGATGCTTTGCAGTGAGAAAAAAAAACAAAGAAGGAGGCTAAACAAGTCTGGATAAGAAAATGTTTGGGGAGAACTGGAGGTGAGATTTTTATGCTGCTTGTTAATGTTAGCCTGAAGAGCTAGAAAGTTTACTGTTGTTTGGCAACACTGTCAGCTGCTCAGCTGTTCTGTCTCCTTGCAGACTTGTCTCCTTTCTCTTTATCCTGTATCCTTTAGCCTATCTTTAATGCTGATCAATGCTAGCGCACAAGTGTGTGTGTGTGTGTGGCAGCCAATGAATATGGCTGTGACGTTACTGTCTGTGTCGCTGTGCGCATGGTGTGAACTATCGTGCGGTGCATACATGTAAATTTGAGCAGTGCAGAAATGGATATCTGAAGCTGACCAGCCAATTACCAATCATGGCCAGTCAAGCTGAAAAACGGCCAATTCCAGTCTCAGTTGCTTACAGGGGGGTTCATAACATGCTTACAGTCTTCTTGTTGCAGGGACATGCAGCAGTGCATATTGGTCCATTTGCTCATATGCAGAGTTGTTGATGGGACAGAAGATTGGGAGACGGAGGAGGCAGAGGGTACACTGATCAAGGACCACTTAGCTGTCCCTTAATGTTGACAAATGCCGCTGTAAGCTACACGCATCTCGCCGGGCTGTAACAGACATCTCCTGTCAGATGATTTTGAGACTAATGCAATCTGTTCTTATGCACTCCTGTTGCAGTTAAAGTTACTGCTGCACAGCATTTCTTTGAAGTGGGTCATTCAAGCCTCCCAAATTCGTACACAAGCTAATCCGTTCTCTCAGCAGAAAACTGCTTGCTTCCCCAGGTGCAGGCACACTTGGCTTTTAAAGGGAATGGAAGATGTCACTCTGATTGGTTTAATTCATCTTACGCCCAAAACACACCTGTGATTAATTGAGAGACTAAATACAAGCCCTTCTCACCTTGTGCCTTACTTTGCGCCCAGATCTTGCACCATTTAACTAACAAAAGTGGAGTTGTCCGCGTCCTAAATGCCACTTTAGCTTGTTCGCTATAGATCGTTTAAATAGGACCAGTGGACTCAGGCTTGATGAAAACAACAGTGTGTTCACGTCTCCTGCATTCTTTTGCATATAAACACATTATGAATGTATGCATGAGTACTTTCTCCCGCTTTGTGTTTATGTGGCTGAATATTTAAAGGTGACAGTCGGCCACTGGTCATGCTCCATGAAAATGCCACCAGGTCAGCAGCAGGTCGCCTGCATCAGTGCGACGCTGCTATGACATCATACCTGGCCGGCGAAGAAGCCACACACACCGATGATGCAGAGGATGTTGAAGACAGCTGAACCCACGATAGTTCCCACACCCACGTCACCTTTGGTGATGAACACCCCTGAGGAGAGAATGAGCAAGCACATACACACAACACACACACACACACACACACACACACACACACACAACACCACAGAGTATTATGACTCCATAGATGTGTTATACACTACTTGACACAGGAGCTGCAGTTCTGACAAACAGATGTTACACAGCTGTCAAAACATATGTAAACAACTTGTCCATATTGGTTATGGATCTCTCTCTCACACACACAGACGGAGAATGAGAAGAAGAAAATCTTTGTTAAGATGCCTGTAAAACCTGAATTTGCATTAACACTCTATACAACTCAGAAGAGAGTTTGTGGGGTCTGTATGTATAATAATGATTTTGATTTAAGCCGGCAAGACATAAAAGGTGGGACAAGACAAGATAGATCATTAACCCACTGGGTAAAATGACAGAATTAACAAGACGAGACTTAGAGGACCTTCTCCTCCTTTTTGGTTGTTTTCTTCCTCTTTTCCTTCTTCCCCTGTTTTAATTTTCTCATTTCTCTCTTCCTTTCTCTAATGTTTCCCCTTCTTCCATATATACTAGCCTTTTGTGTATGCTGCATGACACTGGGGTTTCCCCTTACTCAGCTGCTTCCAGGGCCTGAGGAGGAAGCTGGCTGTCTAGGGGTAGCATCCCATCACACATTCACCCACCCAGAATAGTCCCCAGAGACCCATGGCCCCATCTCAGAAGTGAATGTGCTTTGTATTGTTGTTTCTGTACAAGTCTGTGATCAAAAAAACAAAAAGAGAAAAGAAAAAAATATGTGGCCTTTACTCCTCACCAGCAATTCTCGACTTTAATGTGATTCTAATCTGATTCATTATATTGAAGGCCATGTTTGTTTACTGCACGTGTCCTTGGATAAATGCATTATCGTAAAGCATCCATTAAAAGCTTCCCTCCTAACGCAGCAACAGTATTGCAGCCTGCGTGCCTGTCAGAACAGTGGAGGAGAAGAGGCGGACGGCTGGTTGAGGTAAATACCTATGACAGACGTGAAGAGCTCAGGGGCCGAGCTGCCAGCGGCCATGAAGGTGGCACCTGCTACGTCCTCACTGAGATGGAGACGCTGCGAGAAAGGAGCAAGAGACAAATAAAAACTTACAGACCAGTCCAGGACACAGCTTGACCCTTGACCCTTACCTGATCATTCAGTATTACTGAAGTGTGCATATGTGTGATCGTGTAAACGTGCTGAAAATCTGATATTTTACCACTCAGTGTCAAAACTTGATCATATGTTAAGAAGAAGAGAATGGATTGCAATAAAAGTGAGATCTCTTTTCTTTTTTACCCTCTTTTTTAGTAAAGTTCTACTCTAGTTACTGAGCAAACCACAGCACAGAGATGGCCCAACTCAGAGTTGAAAACCTGAAAACTGTGGCGGCACCATCCAACACAATCAACCATGAACTTTTAATTTACAGACTTGAGAAATGGTTGGGTCTCTCTGACTGTGTACTACTAACTTGATTTCACTCTTATTTGTGTTTGGTCAGCCTGGGTGCTCATGTATCAGTGACTCATGGTATAGAAAATGGTATTCCTGTAGGAAGCACCATATTTGTCTTTTTTTTAATTTATTGCATTATTAACCATCACCATGTCAAACGGGTATTCTTTAAGCTAAATGAGGAAAAAACTTTTAATAGGACCCAGAGTAGCAGGAGAAAATCTGTTTGGTGTTTGGTGACCTTAACAGATATATTAAAAATAGATTAAAACATCACAAACTTGGGAATGAGTTTAGACTCAGATTTAAATTTTAATCATCATTTTAACAACGTGCAATTCCCTTTTTACCTTTTCCCATTTTTGTCTGCGATGTTTCAGTTTTGCTATGTGAAGCACTTGATTGCATGTGTGTATGAAAGGTGTTTTAGCAGCACATTGTTAATATAACATAACATAAATACATTTATATATAATACTACACACTAAAACATTGGTTCCCAACCTGAAGTGTTAGACAGAAGGGGGCAACAAAGCAAAAAGGCCGTGACTCACTGCACAAACAGATCTACAAATATACAAAGAATATGTAACATTTAAGTATTCTGTTATTGAAGAAAGTTTGGCTAGTGGCATAAGAAGTTTCTTTCTTCTACTGTATAGCCAAAAATGTATTTTGACACTTACATAAACATATATACATACATTCACATATGACCTGACATTATGTAGATGTACTGTATAATATTAAGTAACACTTCATTTCAAGGGGTGAGACTGAAATGACAGTGTCATAACAAGGACATGACATCCATCATGAACATGAGTGTCATTTGGTCAATTATGCCATTAATCAAGTTAATTTAGTATTTGTTTTAACAACTTGACACTAAGCAAGCAGATAATGTTTTTGTTCTGACAAAACATTGACTTGACATTAACATTAAGTAAGACAACATAAACTGTCATAAACATGCCATTATGGGCCTAATTATAAAACATAAAGAGACTATTTAACTTTATGTGTTTGCATTACATTAAAATGTCATATATATATTAAAATAATCATGAATATTCTCCTTGACCTCAGCTAAAGTGGCACCATTTGGACTTGCCATAAGGATGTCAATTAAGTGCCATAAGGCCAGTTTGATAACAGACTACATTTCTAAGGTGATGAGAGTTTCCTGATGGCTTGTTGCTAAAGTTGACTAACTGCTAACTGCTGCCACAGTAAATGTAGCTGACGTTGGCTAGTTAGCTTGGTTAGCCACACAGCTAGATATTAGCTAACAGACTATTAGCTATTAGATGACTCAGTTCCAGGGTGCCAGGAGTGCCTGTACCCGCATTCCCTGTCAAACTGGCCACCATCGGTCACACAGGTTGTGTTCAGTTCTGGTCTGGCCATGTTCACTGGGAGCAACCACTGTTTTTGGATATACAGCACTGTGTTGTAATTTCATGTGGGGGATTTTAAGTGTAAATCTCTTGATAAATAGTAACTTAAAACTTTTTTTCCCCTATTATGATGCTTATTAACATACATGCAGTGCTGCCAGAGCACACCAGAACGTTGCCCCTCCAGTTATTTTTTCTCCAACTGAGGAAATATCCATTTTCAGTGCTTGGTATTAAATCAAAAGCTTACAGCTCAGAGCAAACAGAGAGCAGTTTTTGCAGTGAGAGGCATCTTTTTACATAGGCAGTCACATTTTAGATGGGAGACAAGAGAGCCAATAAAAACAATTAGAATGGTCAAAGTTGTCATGTTGACATTTAATTGATGAGAAATGTGTGATGCAAACTCACAGTTGCAGCAGAGAAGCAGAGAGATAGAGAGTGCTCATGTGGACTGAACGCTGCACAATATTCTCAACATGATGCAACTATTCATAAACTTTGTCTTACATTTGATTGTGTGGTCAGTTATAATTGATTAATGGATGTAAACTTGCTACTGTTGGAACAGTGGTTAAATGACCTGAAACGGGCCATAATTTATGTGCGCATGTGCATGCATGCACGCGTCACAGGTGCATCATATAGCACTACACATCTGCTCATTAAGTCATTAATGTTAAATGTCATAAAGAAATCATCAATATGTGAAGCTCACAGGACCTTTAATACCTCACATTCATACCTCACACAGCTTCTCCAGGGACGGGACAAAGTAGTCATCACAGACGAGGGCCAGGGCACAGAACATGTAAATGGTCTGTAAAGAGAGAGAGAGTGATAAATATTACAGGGATCAGTGATGTATTAACATGTTGCTTGATGTGATTTATACATGATACGATAGGGTGAAAAGTCCACACGAAGATGGGTTGCAGCTGCACCATCATAAAGTACAGCTGGCTGTGATTTATCTGATATTTCAGCTTCTATGTGGAACAGATCTCTGCATGTACCCTGAATGATACAGTAAAGAACACCTCTCTGCTATAAATGCTACATTAAATTTAGATGTAAATTACCATGAAAAATGTAACAGTGAGTCTAATTGAAGGCTAAAGATTCAGAGATCCGATCCCATGCAAATGCAGTGCAGTACATTAACGGATCAGGCATTAAGAATTCATGAATAACATAACTGTGGGACCACACTTTTTACATTTTTAAACAGGGAAGTTAGTTTTCACTTTTCAAACATAGTGGCATTAAAAAAGCCCAGGAGGGGAGGTGATGTATATGGCTTTTGCTTTTTCCCCTGCTGAAATAAACTGCTGGAATAGATGGAAGAGAAAAGCAAAACAGCCTCTGACCTGGAATGACACAATGGGCCCAAGCTAAACATAGCAGGTTAATATAGTTATGAGTAGTTATAGTTAGTGTACATTTGTTCCTTAAACTATTTCTAAACATTAACACAACCACTAGGCCTGACACAAAACTATCCTAGCATTTCATCAAGGTCAGCAAAGATGATTAATGTCATGTCCATGCATCATTTGATATCTCTGTTGTGTTTATATACTTGTTTGTTTACATAAGCATGTAACCAACCAACGTTTTAGCCAGCATGATGACAGAATAATTCCCTATTATCATAAGACTTGGTTGCAGTGCCTAAGCATTTTTTTCACGGCACCTAAAAGCTGAATGAACAGAAAAAACTATGCTGAGACTCCGCTTGTCATCTGCCCTTTGTGTTTGAGTTTCACCGTGGGCAGGGCTAAGGTAGCTCTTCACACACACACACACCACACACACACACACACACACACAAGAACCAGGTGAAGTGAAGATAACATGTTACTCGAGGCTAATGGGTGTTTTTCCTTGATGACGTCTGTATAATTTTATCAAGAAAGTTTGGAAAAATAAGTCCAAATGGATGTGGTTTCAAAGTCCCACTCCACATCTTGGTAGTGAGAACATTTTGTGTTATTATTTTTTCGCAGAAAAATTCCAGTGTCTGAAGTTCAGTGCTCTTTGATCAGGCGTACTGGCATTATTATTCAGTTAGTTGTATAACATGGTCTTAAAATGACAATAATACCATTTACCACAATTACTTTTGGGACAATATCTTGTCCAACAAAAAGTTGGATTAAAAAGCTGGAAATTATTGCGACAGGCCTAACTACAACTGCTCCATAAATTCACTCCTTTCACTCCTTTAACTGAAAAATAATTATATTTTTCATTAGTCCTCCAGCTAAAATCACAGCCCCTGAATTTTAGAGCCTTCAATTAAAATTTTTCCCACTAAAATAAAACTTTTTTCTCGTACTGAACATTGGATTTTTATTTATATCAACTGTATCTCCTCATATTTCCCAAAAAGAAAGTAATATATAGTAGTAATATAAAGTAATATAAGTGAACACTTTCCCGGGGCAGCACGATGGCGCAGTGGTTAGTGCTGCCGCCGCACAGCAAGAAGGTCCTGGGTTTGAATCCCCGGGCCGGCAGGGCCTTTCTGTGTGGAGTTTGCATGTTCTCCTCGTGTCTGCGTGGGTTCTCTCCAGGTACTCTGCCTTCCTCCCACAGTCCAAAGACATGCAGCATAATAGGTTAATTGGTGACTCTAAATTGCCCGTAGGTGTGAATGTGAGTGTGAGTGGTTGTTTGTCTCTATGTGTCAGCCCTGCGATGAACTGGCGACTTGTCCAGGGTGTACCCCGCCTCTCGCCCAATGTCAGCTGGGATAGGCTCCAGCCCCCCGTGACCCTCACGGATAAGCGGTTACAGAAAATGGATGGATGAACACTTTCCCCCAGTTGCTACAACTGAGTTGCAAGTCAAGTGCAAAGTTCACCCATAGAGCTACGGTGGCCACATTTATGGGAAATAAGCAATAAGCAATGAAATACACAAAACTTTCTTTTAAGTCCTTATCTTCAACAGCTTGAGTTTCTTACCAACATAATTTATTATCTATTATCACTCCCATAAATTCTATTTCAGAAAACATTCATCATAAGTTTTGTGATTACCATATTAAATTTTGTCTTATTTAAACTAAATGATAAAAAAAAAATCAAACCAATTCTTTACACTTTTCCAGAGTTCCACAAGTTGTTTCTAATTCTTACCATAACAAAATCAAATCTGAACCACTCAAATGTTTTGGACAAATACCGTATATGTACAAAACAACAATAATGGGCCTAAAACTGACCCTTGTGAAACTCCGCAAGTAACTATCACTACAGTAATGATTCTTACAGATATCCCCTGAATAGTTTTACAATGACCTGATGCATTATCATCTATTATATGGAATGCTTTTCAGGCCGTATATTACTGGTGTGTCTTTTTTTCATGGTGAATTATTGCATAAAAAACCCACCGCATGCAACCTTTCCTTGGTATCACATAATAATACAACGCAGAGCACGGAGAGAAGCAGAGACAGGGTGCAGATGAAAGACAGATAGCGATGATCAAGAGAGAAAATGTCAAGTAGTGATGACAGTCTGACGGGGAATGTGTGAACAAAGGAACGGCATTAGTATTCTTATACTCTGTAATAACGAGGACTTTCAAGACCTGCTTACAGAAAGACTGGCGTAGAGAACAATATTTCTTTTTTCTTTTGTGCTCAGTACTGAGTCATATTTTACTTTGCACCTGGAGTTCTTCTATTTCCTGTTTCTGAAAGCAAGTGAGAGTGAGCTAAACTACCCAATGCCTGCATGAGTGCTATGACTGAGCCCACACACTAAATGACTTTCTGTGTGTGTGTGTGTGTGTGGGTGTGGGTGTGGGTGGTGTGTGTGTGTGTGTGTGTGTGAAGGAGAGGAGTGCCATAAGCACAAGGCCGTCAGTCACTCAGTCACCGAGGTAAAGAGATATTTGTTACCAGAAAGTGACATGTACTCCTAATAACTGAGTTTAATCTTAATTCAGGTCTAAGGTTGAGATAGAGGGAAGTAGGGCTGCAACTAACAATTATTTTCAATACTGAATAACCTGTCAATCATTTCCTCAATTTATTGATAACTTGTTTGGTCAAAAAATGTCAGAAAATGGTGAGAAATGTTGATCACTGTTTCACAAAACCCCAAATGTCTTTTTTGTCCACAACCCAAAGATAAAGGCCAACTTTATTGTGATCATACAATCATACAGAGTAAAATTATACAGTCAAATTCAGTCATTGGCTTTAACCCATCCTACTGCTGGATAACTGGTATCAGCAAGTGCATGAGTTTATGCACCTATGTGTTGCCTAGTAAATTATCAGCCCCAAAACTGGACCCTGCGACTTCCCACATTGTCATTGTCATATACCATTTATTGCCCCAGGATTGCAAAGTCATGGTCTATGGCATTAATTAGCTGTATATATTTGTTCATGTAGAGTTTGTCAACCTTAAAAAATAGTAGTAATATATCATCACTATATAACTTCTTTCATCTGTATCTCAAGCCTCGTGCAGCTGTAAATGAATATGTGTTTTATACTGAATGTAAATTTGTGTGCATGTTTTATGTTGCATGCAGACATGAAATCTGGAGTGGTGTTTGTGAAAGCAAATCTTTTCTGAGAAGTGATGATGCCAGTATTAATGAACTGTGCAGAAATGAAGGGGGGTCAGCAGTACAGCTGTCAAGAGAACAACAGTTGGAAGTAAAATACTGTGATATTCAAATTCAGAAATGAAGCTCTAACTCAATGTGTTTTACAGTTTTCCATCCTCAAGCTGAATCCGGTTACCAGAAACATACATGACCAATGACGGTTTCCGACTGATGGTGGGATCAGATCACAACAGCTTCATGTGTGGCAGAATCGTGGGATGATACAACAAAAGGACAGCAGGATCTAACCCGCTGTTTAAATCAACAACCCTGAATCAAGACCATATGCTGCAGTGTAATGCAGACAAGACAAACCACATGGTGACATGATATCTGTTCTATTGTTTGTTGATTTTTTTTAAAGCATTTTCATTGCTTTCAAAGATTTTACCTCAGATTTTTTATATTTGAACCTGTACAGTAGCAGGAAAATAATCATGCAGGCGTATGTCTGATTAACAGTGCAAGGGAGCAGCCACAGGTGGAGCGAGGGCTGCCAGGATATTTATACCACTATTTATACTACTGTATGTATTCTGGCTGCTGAGAACAAAGCAGATGTGGGACAAAGTCTTTGTTTTGCAAGTCACAAGTACGTCTTAAATCTTGGCTGTTCCAATTCAAGTCCAAACAGGATTAAAGGTTCAGGTCTTGAACCAATGGTCACTATATACCCTTTACCAAATATAATTTTATTTTTGTTATATTACTATCAAATAAACATTGAAACATTAAAAGCAAAATGATCTGGTGTGTGGTGGTATGCTATTCTTTATAGTCTATGGAAGTCCATTTCTGACAATTTGGAAAAGAAAAGATCCTGTGAGTAATTATAATGAGAAACAGAAATGGAAATAATAAGTTAGCATCTCAAAATAAGAAACTTTTTCAAAACAATGAGTAACTTATCTCAACATAATAAGTATTTCAAAATAATGCAAAGGTAGTCATTATTTCAAGAAAAATTCTCATTATGATGACATACAGGTGCTTTTTTTTTCACCACATTGGCATAAATGGCCTTCCATAATATCCCGTTCTGCTGTCTGTCTGCTGGTTTTGCACTGTTGAACACACCTTTACCTCCTCCTCACACAACATTATTTTGTATTGTAAAGAATACAATTAAAAATAATGTAATAGAAATAGCACTTTATCTGTGATTTAAGACCATTCTGATTGCTAATTCTTCTTGCTAATGAAGACTGTGAGATGTAGTTGAAAGGAAAAAGTCAAGAAAGGTCAGGAATAAACATTCCTGCTCAACATATTACAATAACAATTTCCACAGGCATTAGTTGCAGCCCAAGTTTAATACCTTGTGTGAAGGCATTTGACAAATAAATTATGCTGAGCATGAGGAGAGGCCTCATTGCTGGCATTTAGCTTGTTCCCTGGCTCACTTCCTGCATAAAATATTCTGAACCTGTTTGGGGAAATTTCAGTGGACATATTACATGTCACACTGTCAAACCCATGCAGTCACAGGGAACTGGCCCAATTCTGACTGTCAGTTTCCAAAAAACAGAAAGGTGGAAATGTATGACAGCATTACTATACAGACTACTCTGCAAGTATTAGCCCTGATCGTCCTGCCTGAAATCTACAGAATGCTGGTCTTTTCACAAAATACAGTAACACCTGCTGTAATATGACACTGTGTACATTATTTTAAAGGTTAAACATCACACGAAAATAACTTGTAATGATATGCTGTTTTTGTTCTTTTTTAAATACCCATCCGCCTAGAAAAGGTTACTTTCATTTGCCTTCTGCAGCAGGAAAAGGCTGCCTCAGAGGCCAGTGCACTGTAAATACTGACATTGCCTATAATGTCAGACATGTACTGGCCAAAAGGTCCATCCGGTAATTCCTATAGTGCTCTGTTTATGCACAGCAAAGTTCCCTGGAGAAGCTGCTCTGCTGGCATGAGCCTCCATTACAGTCAGCCCCCCAGTGACTATCAGCAACGGCTCAACACAACATGGGTCATCATGTACTGGAACATTCTGCCTGCCTTGTGCCATTCACACAAGAGTGACGGCAGAAGGGCCCCATCGCAGCCTTGACCTCGCATATTGACCCCTGCTGGGCCACGGTGAAGAGGCCAGTGGGGCTGGTGAGGCGTGTGCTGGGACAATGAGATACTGCCGGAGAGGAGAGGAGAGGAGAGGAGAGGAGAGGAGAGGAGAGGAGAGGAGAGGAGAGGAGAGGAGACTGGAATTGTGCTGCAGATCCAGCTTATGGCTCCAACTAACAATTATTTTCATTATTATCATCATTCATCATTTTAGTTCAGAGGAGAAGCCATAGAAGGAAATTTGATTTTATCAGAATGCTCGGCCTAAAAACAGATGTGTATCTCAGTTGTTGGTGTAAAACAGAATGATTTAAAGGGTTTGACAAATATGTTTTAGTTAAAGAAAGTATACAAAGAAAAAAAAAATTGTTTATATGAAGGTAATGAGTTAACTTGAGGAATTATTGTGTAGTGTATGTAGTGTGTGTGTGTGTTGTTTGTTGTGTTTGTTGCTTTCATGATATCACGTATTTGGAAGTGTTTGGAACAATACAACGGCAATACAACATCAATGATAGTGTTGAAAGTACTTAAGCTATAAAAATATATACATATATTAGAAAAAATAGAAGAAAAGATTTTTTTAAAAAGGAAATTAAACGATCTGAGTTCTCTTTCGAGACTTCAATGTAGTTAATCTTTGCTGTCATGTCATGGAATTGACATGTGCAAGTGTACTTGTTCTGACTGTTTATATATTTTTTGATAAATTATTTTCACAATTAATAAATTATTTGTTTAGTCTTTAAAGTATCAAAGAATTGTAAACGTATGCTTATCAAAAATTCTCAGAGCCCAAAGTGACATGCTCAAATTGCTTCTTTTGTCCAACCAACAGTCTAAAACCCAAAGACTCCTCATTTACTATCATAAATGACAAAAGAAAGCAGCAATCCTGACACCTTAAGAAGCTGGAACCAGCAAATGTTTGACATATTTGCTTGAAAAATGACAATTGATTGTCATAACAGTTGGGAGTTAAGTTTCTTTCGATTGACTAATTGATGCATTAACTGATCATTGCAGCTCTTATCCAGGTTCTTTGTTCTCCTCTGCCATAAAGGATGAGATATCAATGGCACCATTTTTTAGCATTGCTTTGGACGACAATATGCAAGCAATTACCCCGTGACTTAATAAAAACTGAACATGACAGGAGTGAAAGCTCATGAGAAAAATTTTGTCACTTAGTAATGTATTTTGATGATGTATCTTCTGTTTATACAGGTCTTTGGGAGTACTACTGCATACATGAAAAAAGTTGCAAAAGCCTTTTGTGACTCCAGAGGGAGCTGAGTGAAGTCTGATAATTGTCATCAAGTGATGTCACTTGAGGAAGAGTCAGCTGGGTCTGAGGACTACAAGTTTGAAAATGAAACAAATCTGGAGGTGTAGAGTTAGAAAGAGGAGATCTTATCAGACCTCTGTAGCCCGTTCCTCATCTCAGCTTGAGGCTAGAGGCTCCAGGCTACAATAGCTGATACAAGCGTAACACAGCCAGATCTCCAACTGAACTGTCAGCAGTCGAGTTGCATTGTGGGTTATGCACAGTAGGTGCAAAGTTTTGAGAAGAAAACGTGGCATAAAAAGGAGTTCAAATCTAAATCAGCTGAGTATTCTTTCAAAGAATATGGCTGACATTTTTATATATGTTCATCATACTGTCAACAAATCCCATCATTAGACAAAAGCCAACAATATGTTGGTCCATCTCTCTGTACTCTCTTACAGTGTTAGGGTGCAGTTAACTACATGTAGTTTCATTACTAGTTTCAGTACAATAGTTGGATGGTATTTTAACTACATTGAAATCTCAGTAGCTTTTTCAGTAGTTAAGTACTTTGGGTCATGCAGTTTAAATTAATTAATAGACCTTTTTCACAGCAGACATTTCGATATGAAATAGTAGAGCAAACACAGGTGTTACAAATTATACTAAATGAGGTCCCGTTCCATTCAGGGCAAAAATAGCCAGCCAAGTGCTACTATTGTGCCCGCTGGCTCACTGAAAAGACTCTGCTACACTACAGGACCTTAATTAGTATCATTGGTAACACCTGTATTTACACTACTATTTCATCAATATAGCTGCAGTGAAGGTCTGTTATGCTTTTCCTTATTTTCTGTCATATGATGTTACAATGTCAGATGTTCATGTTGAACATGGCCAAAGTTTAAAATAATGAAGTAAACACGTGTAAAAGTCATTCCAGTTAGCAGAAAACTCACTTTCAGACTGCTCTGAATGCAACATTTCCTCTACTACTACTATATTTGCTAAAAAAGTAACTAATACTCTAACTAAGTTAGCCGAGCAGTTACCTGTCTTAGGCTATTAGCTGACTCTCCCACCAGGCCCTCCACTCCAGGCCTGAATTGCTCCTCCTCCACATGGTCCAAAGCTCCTATACTAGTGTGTAAAAACAAACTCTCCCTCAGGGCCCTGAGCTCCCAGTCTGACAACTAGCTGCACGGCTGACTGAACTAACTAGCCAACATCAGCTACATTTAGGAGAAGCTAGCTGTTACTTTAGCAACAAGTAAAGTTATCTGAATACTGTGTGGGTTATTTTCTCATTAAATAACATCTAATTTCATCAAAATGAGTGAATAAAGTTAGTTGTGTTTTCATTCAGTAATAAGGCTTGGATTCATCAAATTCAGTGACCCATATAGCGATACCTTAGCTGTAATAATGATGTTGAGCATTCCAGCCGAAAAAGTTTCTAGCTTCTAGGTTTACTTGTTTCCTTTTAAAAAAAAAGACTAAGTAATCTGCTCAAACAGCAGAGTACTGTAGTTTTTAACAGTCAAACTGGAGTAAACAGTTTTTTCGCATTTTCAGTTGCAAAGTAATACACATTTGTTGCTTTAGTGAGAATTACTCTAACAGCAGCTGGAAGGTGTATGACAGATTGAGTCAAAATAAAGTTATACATACAGTTAGACAGTTCCCATGGTTATGGTGATGAAGCAACATGTCACTCAGTGGAACAGTGTGGCTCACTGATGTGTTTTAAATACTTTTTGGACACATATCTCACTCATCGACACACACACACACCCACACACCAGCACATGAATATGGAGTTGTGTTGGTGAGGTTAAACTTACACACAAGACATGCAGGGCCACCGCTCCTTCCGTTCTCTCTTTGTGTGTGAACAGGTCTGTAGGGAACTCGTGCAGAGCTGGAAGAGACAGACACATATGGTTACAACACTATACGGTGTGTGACAGTGTGTACATGTATGTGTGTTCTTCTGCAGAGCATGATACAGGGAACATATTTCCAGTGCCCAGCAGAAAAAAAAAACCCTGAACTCATGTGTAGTGACAAGGAGCCTTGCCCAGAGAGCACCTTGCCCAAGTGTGTGTCACAGTCTAACTGTGCCCTGCCAAGGACTGTGTATGAGCATGCTTCCTCGGAGAGCGACAAGAAGAGAATCAGGAAATGGAAAAAGTGAACACGAGGAGGACAAAGCGAGGGCAAAGAGGAGACAGAGCATTTTAAAAATAGAGCCAGGGATATTTAGGGTAAGGCAAGTGGGATGGAGAGCAAAGGAGAGAGAAAGGGTGGTGGGAGTTAAACTGCAATTTGCAAACTCCATTTCTCTGCAATTGAGCAAGAGAGAGCGACTGTGTGTGAGTAAAAAGACGGAGAGAGAAAAGTGGAAAGTTGGCAGACATAGAGAGTGTGAGGGAAAACAGAAAGAGGTGAAAAAGAGGGAGTTTGGTTTTAAATGGTGGCCTGAGTTATTCTACCCCCTCTCCATGGCTTCTTGACTTCCTCCCCCCTCTTAGCCTCACAGTCCCTCCCTGACTGCCAAGACCAATGACAGGTGCTTGGCTGCCGCAGAGTTGTTGAGGAACCTTTGCCTCTCGCCCCTCGAGCATCGAGTCACCACTGTCATCATTTCCTCCCACACAAATCAGGAACCCATTCACAAGCCACTGCTAACATCTGTTACATATTTCAGCACCTACACACTATTCCCTGGGAAAGGCCAGCCAGGCACCATGCAGAGAGTTGGGCTAATGCTAATGATTGTTAGCATGTGGTGCAACAAAAGGCAAAATCAAAGTCAGATATATTTTATTGACCAGAACAGTAAACAGAGGAATTGTCTTGGAGATTCTGGTTAAGTAACAACTGACAACTTACAGAGGTCTATAGCACTTGCAGCTTGCTTTACACAGTGAAACTTTCTCACAATTTTAACTGATTGAAACTTGGGTGAAACTAAGTAGCAATGGTGTTGCATGATGTAAAGTCCTCTGCAGCACACCTGAAACTTGTCTCAGCTGCAACAACAAACTGTCAAATTTTGGATATAAGAAGATTATCCTCATAGACTTCTTGCAAAGTTGGTTACACTGTCACAATTACCGTCAACAAATGTGAGTGACACAAAGTTTGTTTACATTGCAGTTAGCAGGTGACTATCGTTACTGCTAGCTTAGTTATAGCTATGCTTTAATATAAAGTTTTGATGAGAATCAGGGTGTGCTTTAATGTGATTATAAGCTCGACAGTGATGTGGTCAGGTCATGTTGACTCCTCTCTCCATATTGGCACGCTCCCTTTCTGAGCACTTCTCTCTCCCAAGCTCACTCTTTTTGTTTTGCGAGTCATCACACTTAAATAGCCCAGTTTTCCAGCAGTTCATAGCAGGCTCAACATCTAACCCTTCACTGGTTTAGTGGACAGCGTTAACCTTTCACAGCACAGAATAGTACTTCTGCTAACTAACAATAAACACAAATGTCATTAGTTTTGCACACATTTTGTCTAAAACTGAAGTGTTGAATTTTGCCACCTGATGGTGGCCCTAGATGAAACCTCATCAAAGTCATTACAATTCATCCTCAGTGGAACATGAATGTCTGCACCAAATTTCAAAGAAGAAATCATCCAGTAGTTCATATATTGAGATATATCTGTCTGGACCAACCATTGACATATGGACAACATGCCAGCTCTCCAGAAGTGAGGCCAAACCATCTAAATTGCCCCCTGGTGGCTGGCTGCAGGATAGGTCATAAAACCTGCCCCCTCCATGTTAGCAGATAGGGCATGGGCCAAACAAAAAAATCACAGTACACGTCAAATACATTTTTCCCACGAATGGTTTCTGACATTTTAGATAGTTCCTATCACGCTGATGTTTGTTCAAGTGTTTATTTTCCTGATCAGTTTGGATTTAATTAGTTATTTCATGCTCCGAAGAGCAGGTTTCATATCATGATTGACAGCTGTGTCCAGGATAGGATCTTGCTCCACTTTTCCCGATCTGTATTGGTCAGAGCCCAGTAGTTCCTCAGACTGCTCTCACATCTGTGTGCCCAGTCACAGACATAATCTCCCTACTTTTTTAAAATTGATATTGGAAAAATATCCCATTTTTTTCTGATGGAGCAACAGAAAATTAACGATTTCTTGCCGCAGGTGTAAACGTCTTTCTGCGGATTGATATGACAGGACGTGATCCGCCAGAGTCAATCAGAAGCGTCCATAGCAACGGTCTGCTATTCATAGCAACGGTCTGCTATACAGAAATAACAGACCTTAGAATGTTGTAACTGACCAATCAGGATCAAGCATTTGACAATGCCGTGTAATAATTATAGTTAACGGTCTGGACTAACAGGATGGCCTGACTAACCAACTGACTCAGAACACTGTGGCTTTACTGCATTGCATTATGGTCTATATTTTTAGTTTGACAGTACTGATTGAAAACATGATGACAGAGAGGGGATGGTGAGAAAGGTTTGAATCATGAACATCAAGGTTACATCTATACATCTTTGAGAGCGTGAGAAGCACTTCACTCAAGAGGCTATATAGGCTAACCATAAATGGGCGAAAGAATGAATGAATAAACAAAGTGAGTTCGGAGTAGTTGAGTAGTTTATCATTCCACCTACTTTCAGTCTTATTTCCGTCTCAACTCCTTCACAACATGTTGCAGAGAGAAAATGAGAGCAGAAAGAATAGTTCACTACTTTCCCACTGTTTTCTCCCACTCTCCCCCCGTTTAGTACTCCGGTGACCTATTTGCATCTACAGTATCTCGCTGTGTTTGAGTGGCTGCAGTCCTCCTCTGCAATATGTTTCACTGCTATAACTTCTTAAGCCTAACACAATGCAGAGCAGCCTGTAAAAAGCCACAGAGGGTACAAAGCAGCAGTGCAGACGGCCATCTCACTGCGACAGCTGGATGTGTTTAATATTTACTGTTACAAGCCGGTGTTAGCTAGCTCAGACTCAATCCAGCCAAAATGCCAGGCTAGTGTGTGAAGGGAGAGAACAAGAAGCTCTCATGACAGGAATTAGGGCTTAATGTAGATGAGATAAAGACACAATACTCCTGCCTGAAGCAAAAAAATCAACAGAAACAGTGATACATTATAAGGGGGGAAGACAAGACAAAAAGAGAAAGAGTGAAAATAAAAAGAGCAGAACGCTGAAGCTGACAGTCTCCTGAAGTCTTCTAAGAGCCTGCAGATAAAAACCCATACTGCTAATTACTGTTCCAAGAAGCATGAAGCCCAATTTCCCATGAGAGGTCGTGAGTACATGTGCGGACGTGATGTAGAACCGCACACTCCCACAAGAAGCCCACTGAACCTTTGTGTAAACAAGGTGTTTTATACACATCAACACTCAAAGGTTCCACTTCACAGCACCCAGCTCCCTCTACCTCTGAATCAGAAACACATGCTCACACAGTGTGTCACACTGGCATGCTGAAAACACACAGAAAGAATTAAACACTTAAAGGATAAGTCCAGTTTAGTGTTCTCACGATACTGGAGTTTCTAATTTCAATACAGTAGTTTGAAAAATATCGATAGTCTACACCATTTTCAATACCACCAGTAAAACTTGACTCAACATTAAGGGCATAAAATTTTAGACTTTTATTAAAAGATAAATATACCAAGGCTGTAACATATAGCAATGGAAATAGCAAATGAGAAAAGTGACAAGAAGAAAACAGCAATGCGAGTTGGATGAGGGGAGGCACTGCAACTGAGTGTGTCAGGTCAGCAGTCGAAGAGGAAAGAGCAAAAAAGTGCGGCTGGTACTACAGTATCAATACTGCAAAAAAAAGGAATTGAAAGTATTTCAAACATTCAGTATCGATATTTATCAATATTTTTTATCAACACTAGTCTAGTTCACTAATTGGGTCTTATGTTTTGGCTGTTTTGGTTTTTGACTGCTTGACCATACTAAACCCCTCCCCCAAACAGCGAGTGTGCAGTCGTAGCTTAGCAATCGTAACTATGGCCGACTTTGGACCGCTCAACATGCTGAACTGTGACTCTGACAGGTAGGGTTTAGATTTTCAAAAAACAAAAATACTAGAGCAAAAGTGTAAACAATGGATTAAACATTATTAAACATTATGGCTTATAGGGTTGGGCTGACAGTCATCGACCACTGAGCCTTCTATCATCACAACATTGTAATGCTGTGGCCGCTGTGGCCACTGTTACGTCTCCATGTCCCGTTTATTATTTTCTTATTAAATCCACCCAGTTAGGTGAACCAAGATGCTCAGTTACATTGATGGCAGTGGTGTTTCTTTTCTAGCGTGTTTCTCTGTTGCTATTTACACTATTGTTTTCTTAGCTTAACTTCTACAGCATAGGTAGATAAGGCTGTCAAAAGTATTGATACGTCAATATTGTTTCAATACTACATGTTTAAAAACAATACAGTACTAACATTCCATAGTATAGTACAATCACCAAAGCTATAAAAAATTAATTTTCCAAGTGCTCATTCAAGATATCAGTTCAGTTCAGATTTCAGACATTTTTTCTTTTTGTTGCGGTGCTGAAAGAGGTATCAAGTATTGTTTTTTAATTCTAGTTTTGTATTAAAGTTTAAAATTCTGGTATTGTGACATCTCTATAAGCCAGCTACTTTTAAGTTAAGGCTTCAAGGCTGAAGACAACTAAGTTATAGACATGTGGTGCTGTGACAAAGACTGTTTTCAACCAGCACGGAGATGTATGCCTGACACTCTCTCGGCAGAGATGAGAGACAAGGATGGAACAATATCATCTTCCAAAGCAATGTTTCACTGCGGATGTTGTCCTATGCCAAATGTTCTAATTTTAACTGTTTTAGTTGCCTGTTTGATGTTTATTAGAGGTAAAATTAATACCAAATGTTCGCTGAATGAATAATATACTGTTTATGGCTCCAAATCGCTCAGACTGCAGTACTCTTTTTTGAACTGAGATGGTGTTAAATAATCACATTTTACATTTTAAGTAAAAAGATAACACAGTGACTTCACATACAGCTGAAAAACTGGTGAGAGGTGTATGACAGACAGCAGATTATGTAAAGTAACTTAACGCATACATTGCTGTGTGCACCGAACAGAGTAAACATGCGGACAGATGTGTGGTCTCATGACACCATTTTAATAACCAAAACTACTGCAGCCGACCTGACATGAAAACCTCACATCAACTCAGTAAGAAGTGGATGGTTAGAGAGCAGGAGCAGCCAGATTGAGGTGAACGGTGCTCTACATGAGCAGCTGAGTCCTGTCGAGTGGACAGTGATGGAGAAGAGAGGATGCACTGGCAGAGCAGTCATCATTGACCGTGCCCAGACTGACACTCCCTGTGCCAGGGGGAGATACAGGCAGCAGATGCACCCATTGCCACTGCCTCATCTTGTTAACGCCAACGAGGGCGCTTATAGACACACACCAAGCACCTGCCTCACTCACGCATGCTACACCTGACTGAACTCCATATGTTTCCATGTGTCAGCAGCGGACGTTAAGTCACTCAGTTCACTGGGTCTGAAACTCCAATAAATTCATTATAAAGTATGTGTGAGCAGGTTTTTATAGAGATTCCTTGTTTTTGAACAGTGCAGAGTGGCCACACATTCACACTTTCTGCACACTTGGACACATACACCAACACACACCAATCCCTGTACTCATACTCTTCTTTCAACCTTCAACCATGAGCACTTTTTTTCTCACTTTACCTTCACACCTTTACACAGTTACACACAAACTAACTATTGAGCGCTGCCCAGTCACGGTCTACTGCTGGTCACTGAGCAGCTACACTGTCCTGGCTGAGGGTTAAAGCAGTTCACATACACAGACAGCAGGAGGAAAAACCTAGTGACAACAGATGGCAGTAACAGATAGTAACTAGGGACATTTACTCAAGTAATGTAATTAAGTACAAATTTAAGTTACTTGTACTTTAGTGGAGCATTTCCATTTTTATATATTTCTACACCGCTAGATCTGAGAGGGAAATATTGTACTTTTTACTCCTCTTCATTTATCTGACAGCTTTAGTTACTAGTGACATTTCAGATTTCATCTTCATACCCTTTCTGTCCAGTGAAAACCACGTATCTCCAAATGTGTTGATTTTGAATTTTTCTAATAAACTGGAGGATGAAGTGTTCCTTCGTGGGATGAGAAGATTCTCCCTCTTCTCAATCTAAATAAACTATTTAAAAACCCTCTGGGATTAGTGAGAAAATGCCTCGTCACAAAGCTGAAAACAGGGCTGTTTCTGACAACATGAAAAGATGACTTCTGGTTCTCGCAGGACAGTGATTCAACAAATGATGTTACAGAATATGATGTATTCCTGTAGATTAAACTACCCAACAGTATATAAAGTAGTTCAAACGGGCTAAACCTTGAACATCTACATCTGTAAAATGCAAAAAAAACACTTTAATGCAGTTGTAATATTACTCATCAGAAACACCAGATATAATAGTAGAACAACGACAAGAACCATTTTATTGCAGGATGCATACTTTGCCTTTAAAGTACATATACTGTACATACACAAATTCAAACAATACACTACAGAATTATTTCCTGGGTGTATGTATCTATTCTGCATTTAATAAATAATCTGTATATATGCTGTATGTGTGTGTAGTATTAATGAACCACAACTCTAATTTTGTTTTGCAACCCTGTGTTGTGTAATGATAAAAAAATGATCGTGATACCTTGAGATAAGAAGAAAAACGAAAAGAAAAAAAATCCATATTAAATTAATCACTCCTCTGTTGTTTCTGTCAATGCTTTATTAGAGCCACAAATGATGCAGGAAGCCTCCACTACAGCACAGTATGCTGAGTAGTAGCATATGATGATCACCAACATATGACGACTAACCAAAGGCATAAAAGGTTTCTTTCAGATATACCTAACAGGTCACTTCTTACTGTTCTTTCACTGCTGCATTTGAGGAGTGACTCAGCATCATCACCCGTTCAAGCACATACGCATACAAGACAACCAAGTTACAAAGTTATGCATCTGTTTCTTGCTCAGGTAGTCTGTTTGAAAAGAAATTTCTGAATATTATTGTAATAATATGGCCATAGCTGACATGCCCTGACAGTTTGTCCCCTCAAAAAATTATCTGTGGCCTTGATGTCCTGTCTGCACTGTCCCAGCTGATTTCACCATTTTCTCCTCTGGCTCTTTCCTGTCATCACAACTTTTAGACACCACTGTCTTTTGAAGAGATTCTGATTAGGCAACAATCAAGTGGAACGTTGCGCACATAACCAGTCGTTGGTTAGAATTCAAGCCTGGCATGAACCACTGGAAAACTATCAAGCTGTTTAGGTGTGATGCAGACTCACAGACAAAGTGCTCAGGATGAGTGTGTGAGAAGCAGTGTGCGAATATCGACAGAAGTGTCGACATGATACAAGCTTTCGTTTATCGTGAAGCCTGATGTTACTGTACAATTCTGTGGTTTACACTGCAGACTGGAGACTCTGTTAACAGTGACAAACAGATCTGTGCTATATGTGCTTGTCTCCTTGTCATTGCACTGCTGTATGTGTTGTCTAGCTCTATTGGCACACTACCACCAATATGATGAAAAATGAAGATCCTCTAAGTCAAGATAAAAAGAAACCTTTTTAAATAATGACTTATTATCTCAAAATAATGAGAAACTTTCTAAAAGTAATAACTTAGATCTCAAAATAACTAAAAAATAAAGTAACTTTATGGTTATTATTCAATTATTATTTTAAGAAGTTATTGTATATCACACATTATTTAGTATGTTATTATGTAGACTGACTTCTGACTGCCTTCCAGTACCCATGTGGCATTAACAAATCAGGAAAAGATTGAATAAAAATAAAATTATTCTTAACCCTTAAGTGAGATTCCTTAAACACCAAAGGCCAAGTGGCCTTGCACCTAAAATGATGAAATTCCAGGCCTGTTACCAGTTTTAGTGATTGGATAATCTGTCAAAGTTACTAAAATCTTACAACTCGCATGTTCAAACATGCAGTACGCACCCACATCAGTCCACTTTGATCTGTGTCATCAATATCAGTGCTCCAGCCTGGGTGCCTGTAAAGTGTGCTCGACTGTATCCGTCTAAGCACAAACTCCATAGCAACAGTGAGTGAGTTTCTCCTTGAGGCAGAGGTTGTTTCAGAGGCAAGAAGAGAGAGGTGGGCAAAATAATAGACTACTAGTCTTAACCTGAGGGAAGTCACTCCTCTGCTGCAGCCGCTGCTCCGTGGTGCACTTGCCATTAGCAATGACGTTTGATGCACTACATGCAGAGCGCAGGCCGAGATGCAGTGCATTATGCATGATGTTTGGAGATCGGAAAAAAAATACATGTGCTCTGGTGAAAACCGTGTTGTGTGTTGGGGTTAGCGGACAAGGAGAGCTGAGGGGGAAACGTTCAGTGTAAAAGATGTTACCTGAGCTTGACAGCTCAGGCAATAATATTTCTTTAAAAGACATGCTGATGAAGCAGAGTGTGGGGAAACTGAATTCTACTGAATTCACGAGGGAAGAAAGAGAGAAAAAGAGATGTAGTTGGCCTCGTAATTAGTGCAGTTGTAAGTGAGGTCACTGGGATGAACCCTTAACAGCTGCTCTTGGAGCTCTGGCCCCGACTACCCCTGCTGGCTGTAGTACACACACACACACACAAAAACACACTAACACTGAAAACACAGATGGAGCGAGACACAAACCCATGTGCAAACACACGCACACACACACACACAGAAGGCCAGCGAGATTTCCATTGTTTCCCTTTCTGCAATCACTGCTGTCTCCCTGTTCTTCTTCACTATGTACAATCAGCAGCAGTCAATGTATCAATCAGCAATCAGGCTTAAGCTTGCTGGGGGTCACGTTTTTCCTCGGCCTGCTTCATTCTCCTGCTGGAGCTAACTGCCCGCCCACCCGCCTGCACCATCCCATGCCAGTATAATTTACCAGGGAATTTGGAAGGAGTCACCGTGAGCCACTGAGGGGCTCTGAATCAAGATGTAGCATGACTTCTGTTTGCTTAGTTTTGCTTGTGCTGGAGCTCTGTGGCACCTTTGCTTGTCGTTTATGCTCCACTGAACATGTTCAGATGCACAAGCGAATCACGCTAGCTACTGTGTTTGAGCTTTTCTGCCAAATCTCTTCTCCTTCCGTATCCTCATCCTCCTCAGACCCTCTGCATCTTTTTTGCTAGCAGTGCAGTGTGCTAGACTGTGTGGATCTTATGATTTGTTTTCATTCTTTGCACGAACAAAAGAACTGGGTCATGTTCAGTTTTATAACATGAGTCAAGGTCAGCAGGTACAACAGGTGAGACTAACAGTGATAACATAACACTGCCCTTATGTACTTTGTGGTTCCACCAAAGTGGGTTAGTGGGGTATCAGGGAGCACAGCTCTGTCCTAGGCCACCCCTAGTTGGTTTGCTATCATCACAGCAGTATTTCCACTGCATGGTATGGCTCAGCTCTAGGCTACTTGATTTGTCTCACTTTTGGTACCAGGTGCTTTCCTTGATTTTGTTTTCCACTGCAGATGGTACCTCCTCACGTACCCCCACAACATAGGTGGGATTCTTAGCTGATTGTCATCTTAAATATGACAGAAACACAATAACACCCTTTCAAATGGGTCGCTGTTTGCAGTTAATATACTTCTACTGTGAAAACAAAGCAGAACAAAACAGAATGATGTTTGACCTCTAATCAGCACACTTGGGTCAGGACTATTATACCCAATCAGTCACCTGTAGGGATGAGAATTGATAAGATTTTATTGATACCAATTCCATTGTATATTCTGCTTATTGGTCTGATCCTTTATCGATTCCCTCATTGATTCCTAATCAATTTTAGTAGACCTGACTCTAGCCTGGAAGGTAGCTGTAGCAACAGTCTGTGTCAAGATTTAAAATGAATGAGATTAGAGAATATTTATACAGCATTTGTTTTCATTTAGGTTTTCTGAAGAAAAGATCTGGTAAGCCTGCCTTTGTGGCACTAATGTTATTATAACCGGATATTTATCCTAAGTAACAGACGTGCTGCTGCTGCTCGGGTGGGAAACAATATTATCTTGTGCTTGGAGTGTCAAACTCATGGCATTCTGGAATGTAAGCCCATGTTGCATGGAAAGATGTTTCAGCATATTACTGGTGTTTCCACACTTACTTGAAATTATTATTTTACAGACATTACAACTCAACTGTTGTCATCTTTCTTTGTGAAATGAAGCAATGCTTTGGACAGTTTCATCCTCTTCACTATGACTATTTCTTGTTTCAAGTGTACAGCAATGTAGATGCATGAGCTTGACATCAGACATCACTGTTTTGCAATGTGCTACAGTCTGAATAACATCTCTGAGCATAAGATAGATTGGACAATCAAGAACCGATTCTCTTGAGTTCCAGTCGTATGTGGGTGCAATGTCACCTTCTGTATACACACCGTAGGTACTAGGGTTGGGCAATTGGACGAATCATCAATGATGGGCTGAATCCATCACCAGTTGCTGCCATTTGTCATATTATTTTGCTAAGCTAATGGTCTGCAGAGTGACAGGTGCTGCTCCACAACGCGCTTTCATTCAGCGGCACAATACACACCCAGTCAGCCGGACCATGAGTGCACTGAGCTGGGTGAGGAATGAGAGGAAAACAGCCTGCAGAGTTAGACTGTTCGCACTTATATATCGCAAAGCGCCGGGTGATGGTGGCTAGTTGGAAAATTTTAACATATTGCCTGACTCTAACATGTGTGCAATATCACCCTCTGCACACATAATGCGTGCATGCCAATCAACCTCTTTTTACTGACTGGGAAGACAGGAGACTGAGCCCACCCTCACTGCAGGGTCACAATGAATGCTTGTCGGTTTACTTTCATTCATAAAAATGTGCTGACATATGTGAACACCCTTGGGTCAGAAGTATTCTACAGTAATTTATTATTATTATTATTATTATTTTTGTCATGTAAGTCGTAAAAGATGGCAAGCTATCAAAACAAAATTGTTGTTGAATAATTTTATGTCAATGAGGTTACAGATCATCATGTCATCAAGTCACACCCCATGTATGTTGGTGAGTGTGTGGGTTTATTTACAGAGAGGGAAACGGAGATGAAGAAAGAAGTGGGAGGCCTGTGCACATGCTTTTCGTGGCATTACGTTTGCTCTTGGCCTGAAACTCTCCCTCACTCATCTACTGTACAAATCCCAGCGGATAACCACTCTCGTCATCTTTACCTAACACACCCTTGTTCTCTCCATCTTTCACATTTATTTATATCCATCACAGAGATGGGGGTGAAAAGGTGGAGTAGTGCTTGAGAGTCTTTGGGGATTTCCTGCAATCTCTGCTGTTTAAATATATAATATAGTACCAGGAAGGCCCCTGCCCCAGCTACGCTCCCTCTTCACCACTTATTTCTACTCAATGCTTCCGTTTTACTGATCTCTTGCCATGAAGAGCAAGGAGGCTAAAACCACTGGCTGCTGCTGCTGCTGCATATTTTAGTTGTACATCAGAGATAATCACAAGGAATATCCGGATGCTCACTTTAAGTCCCGGCTAATCAGAGCAAACCACAACGCAAGCACACACACAGTCAGTAAAACAAGTAGACAAATGTGGACCAAACTGTGAATCATTTTTCGTTGCTTTCACACAAAATACTGTATTTTGGTAATGCAGACTAGGCATGAATATTTTTACCCAAAATTAGACATTTTCTATCCCAGGAAAACAAGCACATTATCGCAAGAATCCCGTGAAATTTAAGGTATATTTCAGCTATTTTCAAAGCACATCGTTCATATTTCAGGCAACACTAAATGTACCAATAAGAAATGTGGATGCCAAATCTGACTGCTTAAGTGTATTAACTGGTGGTATTGTTGAGGCAGAAGAACACCATTTCAACATTCATCAATCAACATTATGATGAATATAATATAACTGTGTAGCAGTCTGACCTTCGCTGCAGCTTTACTACATATGATCTGTTATCGTCTGTCTGAACAGCCTCATGGAAGTGACATTTTACAATTCTTCATATTATAAACTATCAAAATTTGTTAAAACTTGTCATTTGGTGATTTCAAAGTCATTCTATTAAGCTGAGACAGATTTCTTTTTTTTTTTAAGATTACTTTTTTATTCATAGGACAGGAAAGGGGGTAGAGAGAGAGGGGACAGCATGCAGAAAGGGGCCACAGGTTGGAGTCGAAGCAACCACCACTGCAGAGGACTGATAGCCTCGGTACATGGGGTGCATGCTCTATATACTGAGCTACAGGGGCAAGCCACATGGTCAGAGGCTGCTGCTGTCAGATATAGTCAGCTTAATATAATAAATCAGTGATCACTTAAAGTTAAAAAGCAAAGCTCTAAAAAAAAAAGACTCTCACTCACTTGGTGTGAGATTTTGGCTGTCTTTCTTCAGTGGGAGGCTTTTTTCCACAGCCAGCTGTTAAAGGTAAATCCATCACATACTTCCATTGCCAGTATTTCACCCAGGGTGTTTTGGACAAAGTATAAATCTTGCACACTTTGGGCTTTGCAGTTTTGTCAAAGATTCAAAATGCTACAGCAAACAACTTGTTGAACTTCAGTTCTTTGCATCTGATCCCTAATTCAGACAGCACAGTGCAGACATCTTCATTGTTTAATATTTTTAAGTATCTCCAATCAAAACTGGTGGCAGACATTGTGTTGTCTTGGTCTAATTCAGATGATAGAGCAACAAGTTATTGTACTGACTGCATTAATGGTCAGAAGCGTTTCGATGGTGCTTTGTGCTTGTTAATCAATTAAAACACTGCTCTTGAATATGTTTTATGAAGGTAAACTAGGCCCACATATTTTCTAAATATATTCACATATGTTCTGAATATTTAAAAAATGTTTTTCCCTGTTTCCCATTTTAAATTTCCTGGGCAATGGGATACGGTTTGAAGGGGCATTCCCAGTTTCTCAGGATTAAACCCTAATGCAAAGTGTATGAGAGTTTTGAAAAAGTAGTTTCAGAATTGACCGCTGCTTGTTAGCGATTGATAAAACCGTAAATGAAGCTGGCAAAACAAGTGCAAGACAAAGACAGCATCAGTGTTTCTCCCAGTCTTACAGGTAACACAGATTAGCAGCTACAGGGTTGTTAATGGTTTCAAAAGGGGGCAAAATGTGTTGATAAGCTCATATAGTCAGTGAATTATTCAGAGTGTCTTAAGTGAGAGCAACTGCTAATGTGAGCTGCCACATTTAATGCTTCTTTGCAGTTCATCCCAAAAGTGATTTAAAATTGACAGAAACCTACTGTGAACACATGAGGAGGAACAACTGTGAACTTTAACTTTACAGAGTAGCACTAAACAGTGACGATGCTCCCCAAAAATGTCAATTCCTCACCCTCCTCACCTTCCTTCTTACCGGTGATGATGTCACCTCTCCCGAGTAACAGCCTGGGAGTCTTATGTAACATGGGGCAAGGCTACAGCGTATGCTCTGAAAGGGGGGTTGGGGAGAGGGCACTTAGGGATGTGTATGTGTGCATGTGTGTGACAGAGCGAGAGCGAAAGACACACACTGAGGGAATGCGAGTGTGTGTGCGTGCGTGTGTTTGCATGCGTGCAAAATTCTGCCCTGCTCCCTTCTCACTGATGATATAATACTTTCAGGCCGTTGTCATGGAAACGAACAGGCACCACTGGCTGGATTTGGCATTGGGGGGTAAGATGACGAGGGGAGGGGGTTGTCTAACTGCATTTGGAGATTTGGATGGCAGGCTCTTATTTGGATTGCACTGTATATGTGTGTGTGTGTGTGTGTGTGTGTGTGTGTGTGTGTGTGTTTGCAGTTGCTGTTTTGCTGTTCTGATGACTAAGCATATTATATTACAGTTTGGTACAGACCAGACACGACCTCTGGAGTAAAGGCTCAAGAGAGGATTTCACTGTGTGTGTGTGTGTGTGTGTGTGTGTGTGTGTGTGTGTGTATGGTAGTGTGTGTGTGTGTGTGTGTGTGAGAGAGAGTAACAGAGAGAGACAGTGATGAGAGACAGAGCAGTACAACCCCTATGATCTATGCATCATTTGATAAAACACGACATTGATTCTGCTTATCAGTCTGATTCTTTATCAATTGCTTTATTGATTCCTGATCAATTTTAATGGCTCATCGTCTGAAGTGGTTGAGATGAGAGAATATGTCTGGGATTCGGTTTTATTCAGTTTTCCTTAGTCAAAGAAAAAAATCTGGTAATCCTGCCTGCGTGGTGCTAATGTTATTATAACAGGATATTTACCCTTGGTAATGGACGGGCTGCTCGGTTAGGAAGCAGAGGCACTCGTGTGGAGAGTGTCAAACACATGGTGTTTCTTGAATGTAAGTCCATGTTGTGTATAGAGATACCTCAGCATAGTGCAGGTGTTTCCATCCTAACTTAAAATAAACCATTTTAGAGACATTACAACTGGCACTGTGGTCTTTCTTTGTGAAGCGAAGCCGAACTTTGAACTGCTTCTTCCTCTCCACCTTGAGTCCTTGTTGCAAGTTGCAGCACAGACACATGAGTTTGATGTAGTTGTTTTAAAAACACACAAGTGTTAGAAAAACATGACAGCAATGATAAAAGGAATTGATAAGCTTGGAGCCAAACGATTCTGATAGATTGGAGGACTGGAAGCAGACCTCAACTGGAACTAGTTCTCAACCCTATGTGTGGCTACCAGTTGACAAGAAGCACCCAGTCATATTCATGCAGGTGTGCAGCACAGCCATACACTTACTTGAGTGTTCATTATATATTCTGTAAAGTTTCCATAACGGTTATTTTGGTAAACATATACGCTAATACGATATTTATGTGATAGACCCATATCAGGCTGGTATACTGGTACCAGTATATCAGTGTGGCTCTATTCTGGTTTACTTTGGTGTTGTACTCCCCAGTATGCCTCAGTTCTGATCTGCATTAGGGTCAAAACAAGTTGATCTGAGCCTCCCTTCTTCATGCATGTATTAGTTCTCCCAGCAGAGTCCTTCTTGCTGCTTGGATTCTTTGCTAAATCTAAAATTGCTACTCTTATTTAAGCGTGATTCAAACACTTGTTGAGATTACAAAAATGTCTTTTTTAAGAGTGTTCTGGCCAAGTAAGGCAGCGACTATAATGGTCAATTCCTTGATGCATCACTGACTAAACTCAGTAATTAAATGAACGTGTTCAATGCTATCATTACCAAAAGAAATGGTGGTCAGATCAACAAAAATAAGAGCTAGGCTGTAATAAAGCGGAATTAAACAATAGAATTAAACAAGGGAACAGTTTTATACAATAAAATGCCACAGAGGAATTCCATTAGAAGATCTGTGAGTGCCGCCGTGGTGATGAACAACAGTTAAATATGCCATTAATGAATTCCCCGCTAACTCGCTCCACACAGGAGGATGAAGCACTATGGATTTGCAATACATGTCCCTCTGCTCTCACTCTTCAAACTACCATCAACTGGAAGCTGTCCAGCCCATTATGAATGCAATGATTCTGCATCTCACACTTCTGGCTAATTATGCACAGTGGGAAATGTGTTTTTTCCTCTGTCTGTGTGTGTATGTTCGTGTTTGTGTGTGCAGTCACTATGTGCTTCCCCACGGTGAAAAACAACACAGAAAAAAATATCCCCTGAATTATGTGATAGCCGCTTCCCTAATAGTTAATTGGGCTGTAATTACATGGTGGTGAAATGTTGTTTGTTGGTGAGGTTGAAGGAAGGTGAAAAAGACTGATTGCTTTAAAAGGTGGATTGAGTTGGCTTAAGGTATTCAGACTTAAAAGTAAAGAGAAATTAGGGTCTTTGAGGGAGTAATTAGAGGGTTAAATCAGTGTTCATTTTGTTGATGAATAATTTTCATCATAGTTTTGGTGGACAACAATTTTTCACTGACAAAAACAAGACGATAACTAAATCATTACTAATTTATGATGAGAAAAGCTATGACAAAAACTATTGACACTTGTCAACAATTAAAAACGAGACTCCATCAGGGGGATTCCTACTTAAATTGCAGCTTCACTACCCCCTTACACATGATGATGTCACAATGGGGTCTAATCAAAATTAACACTGGAGAAGACTCCAGATATCATGTGATCAATTTGAGCTTTTTTTTTTAAATACTGTTTTGTTATTTAATTAACTGTCCTCTGAACGATCATGAACACATTTAATCACCATCTAAACTCAAATCTCTAGATCGTGGAGAAAAAAGCAAAGCCACAGCTGGCAATATACACTTATTTTGTATCTGGTCAAAGGGAATAAATTCACTGAAGTGCAACACAATTGCCCTAAAAAAAAAAAAAAGACCTTCCTCCTGATTTAGAAAACAGAATAATATTGGCTCCCCTAAAGCTGTGAGATGAACAGCCTCTCAGCTGTAGGGCAAAAAACTTTTTTGTAGCCCTAAAATCCAACCAGCTCAGAAGTATAAAACAGAAACTTTGAGCCTGTCTGCATGAGAGCAGTGTGTTCATCAACAACATATTGTACTGCTCCTTTAATCTTTCCATCTTTTACTGTTGAGATAGAAAAAAAAGATGAAAAAGAGTCTTGGGCACTGCACGCTGGATGAAAATGACAAATATTATCGTACCTATAAATAGCTGCTCAACTTCAGCCCTTGCACCATATGGCTGGAAGCAAAGCATTCTGGGAGTCTGACTTGACTGGGGTTGAGAGGTAGAGCAAAGAGAGTGATGAGAGTTTTAACACTGACACAGCCTCTCACGCAGATGAAACAGAGGTTTCATCCTCACCGATATCACAGGCAGTCATGGCTGCCCCTCGGAAGTGTGTTCATTTGAAGCTGTCGATGCTTTAACGGCGCTGGGACAACAAAGAGCAAACAGCGAGGACAATAACAAAAACAACCAGGGGGGTGATGGCGCTCAGCATAACAAAAAAGAAAAAAAAAAAGGTGATTAAAGTTGCATTTCCCACCCTCGGGGATCTGTACAAGCTCATCCCCGTGTTCATCTCGTGCATATTCTCTGCGCACGTGGAGGGCTGGGGGCCTGTTCTGCACATGCTCAGTGGGCGATGATGATGCGGGCTGACACATCGCATGTCGTGAGCGTAGTTACCGTGCTGAGTAATGTGACATTTAAGGACTCCCGCTTTTTTCCTTTCCTTGCACAGTTTGCAGCGCACACACACACACACACACACTATGCACCAACAAACATCTTTACATACACATACACAGATGTGGTTACATGCACGCAGACACATATATCATGAGTCTGGCCGCCTTCAGCTGGTTTGAGTAGACATATCACTCACTAGTTCATGACTCTGTGTTTATTCTGTGAGAAAATCTGATGCTAACACTGTCTTACTGCTATGAAGGAAATCACATAATCTTACATGAACTGTGTGAACACACACATCAGAATAAGATAATTATTTATGAATGCACAGCTGCAGTCAGAGGTTACAGAAGATGGATTGTGACTGAACAGTGGACTGGGAAAAAATCTAGGCAGGAGTAATGAAGCAAGCTCTCTGAAGTCAGATTTCAATGTTGATATATATATTTTTTTAAATTAGGTCTTATTTTTGTCATAATTCTTACAACAAAAACATTATCAGTAGCTTGTGTTTTCAGGGGGATTACACTACTGTAGCTGCTCAGTGGCATCCAACTTGGCTGTGGTAATAATGTACAAATCCCAGGTGTGACTGTGATTCTGTGCGCTGCATGCATTGAGGTGGATACTTTTAAAAAAGAAAGCATGCTCATTTAATCATCACGGCATGAATAAAGCTGAAAAAAGACAGATTTACTCATGAACACGAGATAACTGAGTCACAGGAGAGCATTAAAGAGAAAAAATCTGTAAAAGAATAATGAAATGTACAAATATAACAACAAAGAAAATATAACAGAATAATTTAAGGATTTTCATTTGTTTTCACATTTATTGGTTCATTTATTTTTGTAATACATTTATTTATATATATTTTTATATCTAAATTGATTTTTTGCATATAAATTATTTATTTATGTATATTTTTTGTTCTCATATAGTGTAGTTTATTTATTTTTATACCTTTATTTTTCCTTATTCTTGCAAGCTGGAATCCTGCTTTAAATTATTCCTTATTTATTATTGATCATATGATGGGTCATGTGTGTGCATATGTGTTTGTGTGTGTGACCAACAGGGCTGCAGCTTGCTGGCAGCTTATCGCTCATATTGCTGGACCTTAATATTTTTTTGTGCACATTTACGACTGTATGCTCAAGGACCTCTCATGGTTGCAGCGGTTTACAATTTCTGAAAAATCTTGAAAAGCTGATATAAAACCTATATATAACCTATACTGGCTGCTGACTCATCTCTCCTCTTAACTGGCAGGGAGGGGCCACAAGTCATCAACAACTGCTAGGCTAAAAACAAGGATTACCTACCAATGTTAGGTAGTGACTTGTTACGTGCAATTAAATTAAAAAATAAATCTAACTGTATTCTGTTGCAGTTACCGAGAAAATATGTAATTTAATTACAGTTATTAATCAAAATGTCTGTGATTACAAAGGGGGTTATATAAGAATATTCTTTCCAGGTTGTCTGTGGAGATCTGCCCAATACTGAGTCACTCAGTGCAGTACATGATGTATGCACTCTAATTTTTTAAAATTTATTTCTCTTTATAGTTCAAAATTCTTTAATTTATGTAATTATTCTTTTATTTATTTTTTTTTATGTTTCCACATTTATTTTCTTATTCTTTTACAGATTTATTTTTATGGCACTCCTATGACTCCACAACAAAGCAATATTGCCAAATCAAAATAAATTATTTTTTCAGGGAAAATTCAGGGAATCTCTTTCTAAGAGACACTAATGTGAAATTAGAATAACTTTGAAGATCTCTCCACTTGATAAAAGTGGATACGGACATAATAACAGGTGGTCACATTAGAAAGCAATACGTTTGAAAAGGTTTCTAAGCACATCCAGTTTCATACTGCACGTCACATCAGCAAGGTCAATCAGTCTGACACAACTCACGGAGCTAAGTTTGGGCCTAACCCTGGCCTTTCAATGAAATGCTGGTGACTCGCTTTTAAACAGTGTACATCACCATGGTTACGCAAGCTGCACAGCTTACTCTGGAGCAGGTTAAGTTCACTCTATTGAATCCATGTATGAAGCTCAACCCCTCATGATTCATCATGAGGAAAAATGGCATCACTGCCGCATTCAGATCAGATGAATGAGAAAATGCATTTTAAAAAGCAGCAAGAACAAACTATAGTACTACATAACTGATAGTATGTTTGAAGGGTGGCTGTGATTTATTATAGAAGACATACATGTTTGTAGCATTTGCAGAGCGCCTGCTCTCACTGGCTATAAAATATTGCTTCCAAGAAATAGCAGGTACCTTACAGAACATTATTTGAATATCAATAATGAATGAATTTTAGTCTGCACTGACATTTTTCATATGAGTGACTGAAGCAATAGAATGTACCCACACTCCCATTACCTCAGCATGAGGCCAGCTTAGTGAATAGAAAATCTTTTTCACATCTGCAGTGAGGTGACACATTACTGCATCAAGGGTTTGAACACTGTGCCTTAATGGCCGGAAGTGATAAGACTATTACTTACCTCTTACATATTTACATTGTCTTCACATGGTACTTTTCCTTAGTCCAGCAGTTTGTATTCAATCTGTTTTAATGGCTTTACATATTATATATTATCTATATTTACATCAAAGTTGCCTGCCACTGCTTTATTACATAGAGACAGCTACAGATAGACAGGACACAGGGTAGAGAGAGAGGGGATAGTGCACAGAATTGAATCAGGGCTGCTGTAGAGGACTGACAGCCTCAGTACATAGAGTGCATGCTCTATCAAGTGAGCTAACAGGGCACTCCCGATCAGGTTTTCTCACTGTAAAATAAAAGATGACGTGCTTGCGTAGGCTTGATCAAACCAACCAAATCCAAATAATAATCTTGTGTCATTCACCTGTCAATCAATCTTGAATTTTTAGCGACACAAAGCTTTAAAGATTTATTGGTTAGCTAGCTAGAAGGACGGTACGTGGGACTACTAAACACCCACTTTTCAACTTTCAAATCAATCTCAATTTTTGATGTTGTAGCTTGTATCCAAAATCATTTAAATTTTAAGATAATTTAAGATTTTTTGGTAACTTTACTACTCTAAACTTTACTACTACTACTGTAGTTAATACTTCTTGGTATCATCTTGATATGTCACTATGACTTGCATGGATTTACTTAATCTGCATAAACAATTGTATATCTGTCTACAAAAGAAAGAGATGAAAAAGAAGAGTAGAGAGACTGGAGAATAACAAGAGAAAACTGGACATTCTGGTCAATTCTGAAATCAGCCAGAGGCTGAGCTAAACACAAAAGCACACACTCCCACATCTCTTCCGTTGCTAGCTAGTTTACAGATAACATCAGAACAGTTAGTACAGTACATGCTGCTTGGGGCGAATAAACACAAACTGTCCAGCGATTAAATAATGAGACAAAAATTTGCTTTGTCTTTTTTGCTTAATCCAGAAAAGAGAGCTTTAGGAACTAGTCAGACTATTCTTTAATTCTTCTTAAATGTCTGACCAAACCGAGTAATCAATCAAGAAGAGTTTATTGGTCAGGGAGAAAACTGAGACCCAAAGACAACTATGAGACATGTCCAAGAGTCACTTCAGTTCTTGAGTTGTAATCTAAGCTGTAATGCACCATGTGAAGAGGGCACCACTCAACACCATTCCTGTGATTTCAGTCTATGTAAGGGTGTAAGTCAGCCATCAGTGGCCTATAGTGACATCCCAGACTGGAAAACATGAAAAACCTGCAAAACATCTTAAACATAGCCATTTCAAGATCATCCAGCTTTTAAAAATGTCGGTATAGTTATCTTTACTAAGGGAGAAAATCCCAACATCCAAAATCCAATCTGAATGGTGTATGTATTTATGAATGCTGCTGTAGATCATATAAAAGATGCCGCTTCTCTATCTTGTGTATTAATCTCTCCTTCCTGTTGACTGCTTTGATGAAGGGCAACAGAAATGACTTTAATGACTTTAGTGTTGATTTTGACCAAATAAAATAGGTTGGAGGTGAAGCAAGTGTGCAAAATTTTGCTAAAATAGAGCCAGGGCGATCACTTTTTCAAACAAAAGAAATTTTAAACGATCTTACGTTCACTCATTCACATCTTCTCCAGTTAGGAAGCTGCGTCACTTGCACACACATTAGGCACTGCCCTGTTCCTTCAAAGAGCTATGCTGCCCTTATAATTGTGTCATTTAATAAAGTCCAATTAAAAAAAGGTATTTTTACCATATGCATCATATTTTATCAACAAATTCAGTTTATAAAGTTGACAGTTTTGAATCTGGACTTTCAGGATTCAGATGAAGCAGCTGGTGAAAAATAAGGTGGGTCAGATTTACAAGTCTACAGCTGCTATTACAGTGTGTAAGATACATATTTAATGAACATTTAGGTATCGGAACAGGCTCGGTGTGGAGAGATACCCAATCTTTAAGGAGTCTGATTGGGAACAGAGCCAAAAAAAGGAAGTGGAACTAAAACAAAGTAGCAGAGTTAAAGTAGAGCTGGCGTTTCCATGGCAAAAATGAATTCCAGCCAGCGGTAGCTTTCATGGACAGATTTCAGTAATCAGCTGAACATCCATCAGTTATGTTTGCATGTAATCAAATTATGCAACTACTTCTCTCAGTCTGATTAGGACAATAATTCCGTGTAGCTGTTTACTTGCCTATCCCTTGGTAGATCTTAAACTGCTTGGTGTACCATTTGGGAGCTGTGGATCTGTCAATCATCATCAAAGCCTCCCAGCTGCTCGACTTCTTCATGTGAAGAGCTTATCCTCGGATAAGGCAATCTGACAGATTGAACTATTTGTATCCACAAAGCATATCAAACACCTTATCACAACTCCCTGTACTTTAACCTTTTATGTGCCACTGTGCAGCACACATGTGTCGGCTGGTTCAGCCGTGCATACACAGGGGAAGTAACTGCCTTCACAGAACACATCAGAAACAGGTCAACAGGTCAAAACGGCAAACGAAACGATCGTGACCATGTTATTACAATGTCCTTGATTTAAGCAGAATTTTGCAGTACCATCATTATCGTGATAATAAATGTTTTAGTCTATTAAAACTAATGTGCTTTACTGTGGCTGTGAAAACATGCAGGTAAAGGGCTTATATACCTGGAGTTATATCCAGTGCTAATATTTTCCTCGCTAACCCTGACTCCGTAACAAGAAGATATGGAAGGTAATGTTACAAGCAAATAGGGGCGATGCAATCTCAATGTTAAATCGAAGATTGATTGAAATGAGCAAAATCTAATCGAAACTGAAATCAAAGACAGAAACATGTTTCTCCTAGTATTTTTTTTCTCTGATCCGCTTACTTGCGCCGTTTGGATCATGTCTGAAGAAAAAAACTTCAAATATAACAAAGTGTAGCTAACTGGCCGTTATGGTTTTTAAAGAAGAATTTTACGATGTAAAGGACACTTGTCGGGACAAGTTGACAATGATCTGTTCATTTTTATGAAATAAGACATAGTTTAACAACAGCATAGACATCAGTACTAAAAAATGTTTAAAATCAAAGACAAGAGGACAAGACGAAAATCGTGACCTTTTTCTTCTTCTGCTCCACAAGTAAGCAGGGGTGGAGAGAAAAATAAATACTGGAAGAATCACCAATTCTGCCTTTTGATTCAATTCTTGAAATGAAAAGCTCATTTCAGTAGATTTTCGATAATACTGACAAAAGTGACACCCCTCCACTATTATAAAAGACAGGACGCCTGGAACTGCAAACAAGACACATGATAAACCACAACAATATGTAAGCTGAAAAGGAGACTGTAACAACACAAGGGGGCAACACAACAAACGTACTTCACCACCTCAAGCAAAAGCACCTGGTTGAGTATGAAGAGAGCCAAAAATCCCACGAGGAGAGCTCAACAGCTACATGTTTTAAACATTCATCAGTATTTTGTCCTATCTTCAGGAATATCGTTATCACAGAATACTCTGAAATATCGTGATATTATTTTAATGCCATATTGCCCGCCCATACTCCACATATATTATGTAGGCTGTGGAAGTAAACCTGGAGGCTAGAAAACTTTTTTGGTTTATGTACCAGGTGAGCCATTCTCATTAAACTAAATGGACGCCATCTTTGCACCTGGTATCCAGTTCATAACCATTGATCCATGACACTGGAGCAATTTAATATTAAGGGACAGTCAAGAGAAATTGTGTGAACGTTAAACCTCATCTGAAGCCAATTAAATAACCAGAGAAGGTTAATTGTGGAAAACTGTTTTTCATTTGCTTTTTATGGAAGATCGTACTACAACGCAAACTCAGCTGGCTTTATTCTTACACAAAAACCCCTTCTGTTCGGTGATCCAAATGTACTTAAAAGACATGCCCCATGGTAGACTGACTATTGTACCTTTATTGTATAAGACAAATAAATGCGGTGCTGTTGAGATGCCAAATCCTAGCCATTGTGTAACTCTGAGAATGGATAACATCACGTTACTAATTAATCTGGATTACGGAGCAAGCTACTCCTCCAAAAACAACTGTAGGTCTAAACTTCATTTTCACTCGCCTTCACCTCTGTTTTTTAAAAATAGTTTTCTTTCATAAGTTCCGTTCACTTACATTGTCAATAGAGGTAGAATCATGAATTGAGTGCTGTATGCCTTTATTTTTAATAATACTGTGATATAATGCTGTCACTTACACAAAAATACAAACAAAAAAATACCCTGTCAGCCCTATATTGGTCTAATAAAGGTATAAAATGCAAAGTATGACCCAATGGTAACAACTGAGACTTGCTGAGGAAGTAATTTTGCTGAATATTCAGCACACTGTTCAGAAAAATACTTTGCGTGGGAGCCTTTATGTCCTCTCAAACTCTCTGGAAAGCTGCAGAAACGAGGATGTTCGTGGCCCTCAGGAAACAGCCTCAACATTGCTCACAGTCACACGACCAGGATGAATCTTTAAAGGTGTGTCGAGCCACTTTTGCCGCTGGCAAACAACCTGAGCTCTATAATTCAGCAGCGGAACTGGGAAGCATTTCCTCCGCATATGTGGGGAGAAGTGGAAAAGAGACAGAGAAGAAATATCACAGCCAATGAGTAAGGAAATAAACGTAAACAGCATCGGGAGACACACAAAGAGTAATGTTGGCTAAATGTTCTATCTAGAGAAGAGTATTGAGGGAGAAACAGGGAGAGAATCAGCAGGAGCTGCTGTAGAGGGGACTCTCGGACTCGCTGAGCTAATTGCTGTGATGGATTGGTCTTATTCCCCTGAGCACAGAGCTCCTGCTCCTGCAATAACACAACAAGATGACTTTGCCGATCTGCACGTTAGGCAGTTATGAAAGAACTTTGCCACCATCTGCAACTGTTAATACAGTTGTTGTCATTGTGTTGGGAAGGCAGCAGCAGCAGCAGCCCACTCAGAGCTAATATTGTAATATGGCAGGGTTGATTTCTCAGAGGAAATCATTGTGGGAGCTCCCTGGGTAAGTTTTGCATTTGATTAGTGGAGGTCTATTGTCGAGGTATTAGGGAGTGATCATTTTTTCTGATTTGATTAATTCATCAGCTGTATTATGGCGATACTTGCCTTTGGCAGCCAGGGAGGAACCAGCAGGCAGCCCACGTGAAGCGAACAAACATACTCACATGTGTACACACACAGGGTGAACACACACACACCTACTCGCTGCAGAAACCCAGGCCAGCACCCTCGCATTAATCAATACTATTCTTAACAAGGCTCAGCTCCAAACGCTTCAACTTGCAGCCACACGCATGCGTGCACACACACCACATTTCTCACAGGGAAGCCCTGATTAAGTCATAGCAGCCTCCTTTCCTAAAATGGAGTGTTGCGTCGGAGCTGAGCTGAGCTGCGCAGAGACGAGAGGAGAGGATCTTTAATAACGGAGGAGGAGAGCCTCCGGGGAAAGACCCCTGGAGAGAGCAGTCACATGTATGGGATACCTGTCTAATCACACAGCCAATGCTACTGTACACAGGGCTGCTCAGGGGGTTACATTACCCACCTGTGTTTGCAAATGTGTTTGGAAGAAGGACTGAAAGAAAAAGATGCATCGGGATGTGGTGTGGTGTGGTGTTGGGTTTATTTATTATGGAACTGATGGAGGAGGAAGAAAGTCGTGTGTTGGTGTATGTGTATGCGCATGGCTGTGTGTTAAAAAGTACATTTCATCGGCTTTGCTGCAGATAAAAACTGTATGACTAATCTCCCCACTGCTCAGACGTCTTCAAAAGTAATGGATTTTTCTTATTTTCCATCATAAACTTGCGGCTTCAAAGTACAATGTGGCCTTGCACGCCAGATTTGGGCAGCAACGTCATCAAAATGAACAACTCTTGTTTTCCATGATAAAAGGAAGGTCAACAGCAGGACAGAGGGGGCGCTTTTTTGTGTGAGATTGCTTATATGCACCTCCACAAACTGCACACACATGCACTGACAAGGCAACACACACACACACACAAATCGACACTCAGCCACACAAACGATATGTGAACCCACTACTGCTTTTCTAGCCTGAAAACTCTCTTTGATGTTTTCATCAGTTTGTAAACCCCAAGAGGGCGGAGGGCAAGAAAACAAGGACTGAAGGAGAGATGTCATGAGAACCGATACTAAGTCAATGCCACAATTCTGAAAACGAGATTGTACTTTTCCTACCTACAGCATATGTACCAGGAATGCAATTCTTCTGGACCTAACAGAGCAGGTCAATGCTGTGTCGAACGAATATCAGCATGGAACAGCAGCAACACGTTGAAGACATCAAGTGCAACTGCTGTCGTGGAAAAGAAGAACAGTAAACAGAGTCTTGTATAGAAGCACTTTGCATCAAGGTGGGTCATCAGGGATTAATAATAAATTCACAAAAAAACAAACAAGCAAAAACACAGCAAACAGTGTCATAGAACTTTTTGAAGAAAAACACTTCAAACTGAGCATGAGTAAGGTCTGTTTCAATGTTTAAAGTTACATTAACAACTAGGGCTGCACAATTAATCAAAATATTATTGAAATTGCAATATGGCCTCTTGCAATATCCAACATGTCCAATCACAGGAGCTGTAATTATTTAATAAACAAATAATGTGCAACAAAACATCATTATAATGAAGCACTGTAGTGCTGCAGAGATGCCCTGGCCTACAAATCTTGTTCTCCAGATGTAAGAAAACATATTTGTTTGGTACAGACTCCAACAAATGTCACATCATCATGATTTTAAAGCTATATTTAACATTTTCACATTAAAATGCCTTCATGATGTCAACAAACTCTTTTGTTATTGTAAATGTAAGAGAGACCCCTAGTAGCAGAACATACATCTTGTGCATTTAATAGTATGTTTTAGCTAAAATGAACATTGTGATGCAAAAATGATAATTCACACTAATCATGATTAATATCATAATCGCAACAACTCTCAGATCAATCGCAATATGATTTTTTTTTTACCATACTGTGCAGCCCTATCAACAACACATCCAAATAACTATCCTGTTTATCTTTATCCTGAAATGAATGACATTTGTTTAGGCAAATGTTACCTACTGCTTGCACTCTGAGCTCAACTTATATTCAGCAGCAGAAATCACTTTTGCACTCCATTACGTGGGCAACATGCTCCCTTGAGAGTGATTTGTGTCAGGCTTAGTAAATATCCCCCTCGGTTTTTTTTTGTCCCAAAGGTCAGAAGTGTTTTTTATGTCAGATGGCAAAGAAAAATAATAACGGTTGAATTTTATCGTTGTTTTTGTATTTTACTGTGGTATCAAATCAGGTATAGAGAACTGTGGAATTTCACTTGTATTGGTATCAACTACTAAATTTCTGGTATCTTGGCATCCTTAACCATGGCTTCCCCTCTTTTCCCCTTAACTGAAAAATTACAGAGTGATGGAGCGGGGGTGGGGGACTAAACAAGTGTCTGAAATCAATAGAAGCGACGGGGTCCTCACAATTAAAATCAGGGAGGGAGCCATAATGACGGGTGTGATGGCTCGTTTCATGTGTGGCTAGGAGGGGAAAATTAGCAAAATGAGTGCCTATCTCTCTTCCTCTCTGTCTCTCTGACTGTCTCTCTCCCTCATCTTTCGAAGCACTTGATCAGCAGGCCTCTAATTTCAGGCAACAATCAGTGAGAGCCTCCACCGTGCTGCATCCTCCCAGAACACAGAGCTCATGTTGGGATATTTCCTCATCAGCCAGGCTTGTGCTCTACTCTGTGACTGACTGGCAAGCTGTGGAAACACACACACACAGACACACAATCTGTTGTGCACAGTAGTATTTGTGCAAGCTACTACACAATCAAACACATAACTAGTCGATAAGCTGATTAGCCAATTGACAGAAATGTAATTTCAAAAAACACTGCTGATAATACGGCTGTACAGACTGTATATATATATTTTTTTTTTACATTGAAAGCTTCTAGTGAGGTTTTCAAATCCTCAAAATGGATTCACTGGACAGAAGAATGACTGAGTCTTCTTTTTTTTTGTTTACAAAATCAACTTTCTTTAATGAACATAACATTTATGTGCTGTTAGATTGCTGCTAGACAAACTCACAAGTGGTAGTGTTAATAGTAGTCAAACCCAAATGTTGAAATGTTGTTTAAATATGCAGGCTCTCTGGTTCACTGTAATAACACGGGTATCCTACTGAATTTGGCACTAGGGCTGACACCTTGTGGTCAGTGTTCGACTGGTTGGTTGCTATGGTCTTGTCTGACCAAATTCCCATTGGTCGGACAGTCGTTAGTGTTACTTTAATAAGAAGAGAAGTGCTTCTTAATCATTATAGTATAGACTCGAGCACCTGCTGGTAACGTATCAAGGTCAACGATGGATAAATACCATCTGCTTGTGACCTGACTTCAAACTGCAAAGCTGTTGGTTTTCCATATCTTATTTTGTTTTAGTGTTGACTATGCAGGTTATCCTGTTGAATTTAGCCCTAGCATGTTGCTAATGTGGCTATTCCCATAAGCTAGGGTGATACTGGACTAATGTTGTTATATTGAGGAACAGAGAAGAGAAACTGTGTTCATGTTAAGCCTTGTTTGAAGCCAACTAAATAAATAAGTCTGTTGGATGCTGTAACTGTTTTTTAATGTTTCTGTGGACATTTATGCTGTAGCTCGAGCTGTGTTTGCGCTGAGCTTTGTTTGTATACAGAAGCCAGTGTGACCCTTGTCATTGGTACGTGTGTGTTATGCAAATGTGGGTGTGTACTGTTGCAGTATGTAAAATAACTTGATGGACATGGGGTAACTACATGTGAAGAAGAAATGGTCAAACTGCAGAAATTCATGTACTTGGCAAATGCTGTGTTACTTTGATTAGGACCAATTTAGGCTGCAGGTAGAGTCCCTCAGTGCACTGTGGCTGATTTAATTAATCTATAGATAATGTGCAGGGGTTTTTTTTCCCATCAACCAATCGTTTGGTTGAAGGGTGGGGAGAATTTCAGTTTTTTTTTTTTTTTTAAGATTATTTTTTGGGCTTTTTGCCTTTATTCCGATAGGACAGCTGGAGACATGACAGGAAGGGGGGCAGAGAGAGAGAGGGAACGACACGCAGCAAATGAGTCGCAGGCAGGAGTCGAACCTGCGGCCACTGCAGAGGACTGACAGCCTCAGTACATGGGGCGCACACCCTACCAACTGAGCTATAGGGGCACCCCGGGAGAATCTCAGTTGACCAAGATTTTCTTTGGTTGACCACAGCCTCATTTGGTACATTTCATTTTATATTATCTCTCTCTGCTTTTTGAAGATTTAACAGAAGAATTGATGTAATGTGATCAGCTTATCATCTTACAAGAGAAGAGATATCATTCTATTGGTGCTGCCGAAACTGCACACGAACCGATTATGCTGTAGTGTATACTGTAGTGAGATCATAAAGGATCTTCAGCTGAGCACAGACAACAGCATGTACAGAGCACTTTAATCTGACAACAGACAAGTTTTAATGAGGACATTTTAAAGAGATAGTTGGGATTATTTGAAGAAGAGTCGTATGAGGTACTTGTGTGTTAACTACAGTAATCTGCCGACTTTGGAGAAGCACAGAGGAGCACCAGCATGAAGCTAAGCAAGGTAATGCTGTTTTTTATGCCTTTAATTGACAGGACAGCTGAAGTGAGGACAGGATAGGGGGAGAGTGAGTGGGGGGATGACATGCAGCAAAGGGCTGCAGGAGTTGAACCCACAGCTGCTGCAGAGGACTCACAGCCTCAGTACATGGGGCAAACGCTCTACTACCTGAGATACCAGGCCACCATTATTAATTAAACTTTCACATTTCACAGAAAAAAAAAAACCAACAAAATGCCCACGCTCTCACCCCACAGCCAGCACTCGAAAGTAAGAATGTCCCACTGTCTAGGGGACAATAAATAGCAACTGCCATACAAAGATACACTGTCTGGGACAATGCCAGGACAGCAGAGAAACTTATCATTACAAATGAAATAATTATGTTTATGCATATTATTTTAATTGTTAGGTTCTAAAAATGTGAGTTGGCACTGGCACAAATTCTACATAATGTAACACACGCTTACACACTGTCATTGTGATTAAAATAAAATTAGTTACTATGAGATATATGAATCAGTATGTAATTTTCCATCGCCATATACCAATCAGAAACAGGTTTGCATTTTCACTGCAGTTTGCAGTGATGCATTTATTAATGAAACACATAGAAAGAAGAAATGGTAACTCAACCAATGACTGAAAAAGTATTGAGAACTGATTGTTGCCAAACACCAAGGGTGATTTTGTGGGGAACTAGCAGAGCTTCCATGGTTGAACAAAGTGAATCAATGAAGTGATGCAAGTTACTGAAAGTTGTTAAACTATATTTATTATGAAGAATGAACAAAATAACTTTTAGTTTGGGACAATGGTTGTGAAGTCTGGAACAGCTGATACTAGAATTCAAGACAGCTACAGGACACTGAGAAGAAAATCAGTTTGGAGCCCTGTCAACAGCCCATGCACACTGCTTCGACATCCTTCCTTTCACACATTCACCACCTTTTTTAAAACACGTAGATTCTTCCCTCTCAAAGGTCACATGAAGAATGACTCACTAACTCCTCACTAACGTTTTGTGAGGCTCATGCCAGGGACAGGAGCAGAAATCACCGGAGTGGGCCAAGACTTTCAGAAAATAGAGGCTTTTTTAGCCTAAACCTCACAGTCCTCAGGAGGGTGGCAGGGGCTGAAGCCACCGGGGTATGATGTGCATTAAATTTAGCATGAGAGGAGGAAAGAGCAGCCACTGCATAATAAGCAGGCTAAGAGAATAAGTTGAACTTTGACCTTGGCTCCCTTTATAGATGACAGTGGCGACCTTGGGAGGGTGAGAGAGGAGATTGATGACGGCCATTTTGCTTAATGAGCTCACGAGAGAGCTGCCCCTCCCTCTGAAGGGAGGCCAATGGTCTCCCGCTCAAGGTAAAAAAGATGCCATTGTGATTTGCAGCGAAGTCACCTCTCGCCATCCTACCTCATACACATCAGTTACAACAAGAGCAAAGTCCTTTCCATCTACGTCTAAAAATAGCAGCAGATATGGGTGATGATGAAAGTCCATGCATGGGTGAGGGCTGGACCAATGAGAAACCGGCTGGATTACGCCACAAGACAATGGACACATCATGCAAGAACATTTTCGTATTGTTATCTTAAATTTCTCTTACTTTTGTTTGTATGGTGGGCTCATACGAACATGTCATGTCAGATTCAGCAAACGCTCTTAACCTATCTACCTGTGTAAATGATCCGCATGTGCGTATCTGAGTGCACATTAGCATAATTAACACCCCAATAATACCATATAACACTACGCTTTCTGTTCGAAGTGTTCATTCATGAAAATGGCATCAAAGAGTAAAAAGAAGACCTTTACAAGTTTGGAAATTAATGTTCTGCTTTCAGAGATCCATAAAGAAAAATCTTTAGGAGCAGTAGAATTAAAAGACCTGCTACAGCAAAGAAATGGGAAAAGCGAGTGCTGTTAATGCCGTGTTACCTGAGGGACGGACTGTTACCAAAATAAAGAAGAAATGTCTCGATGTGAAAATGACATAAAAATCGACTCACCACAGCAAGGTGATCGATGTCTGCAGCAGGAGGAGGGGGTCAAGGGGACGTTTTCATCATAGGGACAGAGAATGATAGGCTTTATAAGATAAAAAAAAAAAACTGGTAAATTTACAAGTTCTCCTACGTCCTTCGTACACACCACTTCAGAACAAATCTGTTCATATGAGTGGTTCTTGCATGAGGCACATTGTTTGATACTTGACGTGAAAGCATCATTTAAGTGTTAAGGTCACCTACACCCGGTTCAAACCTGAGTGATTTTATACTTTACAAACAAGAAGCCTAACAAACTGCCTTCAGCATCCTCACACGCAATCCTTGAGTGCCTCAAACACAAGTCGCTGTTGATGATAAGATAAAAGGTCGCCATGGAAACAAGGTTTTTTTTTCTGAGATGTGGCCACCATGGGGAAAAACACGAGGGAAACACAGAGGAAGGGAATGAGAGAGATGAAGAGAGAGTTGGTGTGAGACAAAGAGGAGAAAGCTTGGTGAAGGGAGTGCGAATGAAACCTGCAGGATCTTGAAAACGTGACGGAGAACGAGAGTGAGAACCGCTGAGACAGCCAGAATGTCACCGCCTGCTGTAGCCTGTGCTCATGGGAAATCATCTGACCTCACAATCTGGGTTACCCCACATCAGGAAGCGAAAGCAAAGGGGGAGCAGAGAGGGTAGAAAGACGGAACGTGTGGGGCGATCATTTGTTTCCCACTTTTGCTCCTCTGTTTCAATCTCTCTCTCTCTCTGTTCTGGAGGGAAGGAGGAAAAAAGGGAGGGGGGAACACTTGGGTGTCCTCTTTCTTTCATCTTGTCTCCGTCTTACCTGGAGCAGTGCAGTTCTTAGATCCTTCACTCTCCATTTCCTCCACACTGCTGTTGTCCATTTCCTGCAGCAGCCTCCTCCCACCCCATCTCTCCTGGTCCTCGCTGCTGTGGCCGGAGACATCGAAACCTGGAACATGTTTGTCACAGTCAAAACACCACTTTCAAGATAGATTCAAGGACACTTCTGAGGAGCTACAACATCCAGATGGGGCATTCTTATGCACAAAAACCTGAGTCCAAAACTGCGATGTAAAACCTGACTTTTTTTTGATAACTTTGAGGAATTTGAGCATGTATGAATAAAATAGCAAAATTCTGATAAGACAGTTTTATTAAAGAATAAGCAATGGTGAGATAACAACAATATACAAGCTCGTCACATGTCGGAATGACTCTAAAAACAATCTTGCTTCCAGTCTGTGTTAAACTGTGTGATATCAATTTTGAGGCATTTCAGATGCGATGAGCGCCAAGTGAATCCGAGTGCTACAATGTGAATAAGAAAACAAAAAGCAGCAAGTAGAGATTGTTCAGAAAATGCAAAAAGAGAAGAAAAAAAGCAGGTATAATCATGCACTGGCACTTCTATGCATTGAGGAGGAAGAGAGTGTAAGGTCAGTCACCACCAGGGAAATGAGGGCAACATGAAATGCTGATTTTGTGCTTGTTCTGAGTTTGAGTTTGAGGTAAATAGTGACTTGAGCTGAGTTTTTAGCAGCTCACCCCTTCCAGGTCATTTCATAACATATTCTGATTGTTTGGTTTATAAAACAAGAATGTAACAGGAGCTTTTTGATGCATTTTTTAGTCTATAAAATGTCAACAAATTGTGAAAAATCTCCATCTCTGCTTTTCACAATGATGTCTTCAAATATTTTGCTTTGATGACCAACCCAATGATATTTACTTTACCATCACAGAAGCAAAAGCAGAACACATCTGAGAAGCTGAATCTGGAGAACATTAGGTATTTTTGGTTAAAAAATTATCCAAAGGACAATTTGTTTATGAAAATAGTTGCAAATTCATTTTCTGTCGATAAACAGAAAATGAATACTAATTGATTAATCAACTAATCTGAAAACAAAAAAGACACAAACATCAATACTTTTTGTAGGTTGTTTTAGGTCCAGACAACATTTTGACTAATCCCTATAAACAGATATCTGTACATGAATATATACACATTTTAAAAAAGCAGGATTCGGTTGCATGCAGGTAAACAGTTGGTGTGGAGAGCAAAAGAGGTAGAAGGCATTGGCCGAAATGCAATCTCCGAACCCATCAGCTATCATCTGGAGCCAGTATTTCAAAACTTTTAATCTAGATCAGAATTACCTGGAAATGATTAAATCTCATATTTGTGCATTTCAAAACCAAGAAATGTGATCCTGATCATACCAAACTGAGATAGGGGTTTGGTAATCAAATTCTACCCAGAGTCCTGATCAGATTTTATTTTGGGTGTTTCAAAATTCAAAGGTAGACATTGGAATTTTTTTGTTTTTTGGGCTTTTATGCCTTTAATTCATAGTTGAATTGAATTGAAGATATGACAGGAAAGGCGAGGGAGAGAGAGAGAGAGAGAGAGAGAGAGAGAGAGAGAGAGAGAGAGGAGAGAGAGAGAGAGAGAGAGAGAGAGAGAGAGGAGAGAGATGACATGCAGCAAAGGGCCAAAGGCAGGAGTTGAACCCACTGCCGCTGCAGGGGACTCACAGCCTTGGTAGATGTGACAAATACCAACTGAGCTACCAGGACAACAAATTAGTATAGTTTTTTTAAATTAGTAGAGTTTTGACACTAAATATCAGGATTATCCTGATCCCACTGGAAAGGTGGATTCAACATGGATTCAAGTTGGATGTAGAGACATGGAGGGCTCAAGAAATCTGTTCAATCATTCTTTCATTCAAAAAACAAAAAACATTCTAAATTAAACAATTAAGCAATAAACCAATACTTTAAATTAGACCAACAAAAAAAATCCAAGCTGTTGTCACGTAAAATGGGTAGGTGCGTAAACATGAATTTTATATTTCTTCCAATGAAAGTGCAACGCGTAACACAATTCTCATCTGCATCATATGATAAGATGCAAGGTTCCTGACTGCAGTGGAAGCCCGAGTAGATGACTCTGAACTGCCACTGGCAGCTCTGCAACCAGATATACCAGCTGGCTGTAGTGAACCATTATTTTACTGAGGGTCTTTTGATCAATAAAAACAGTAGAATGCTGACAAAACGTGTTTTTATGTTATGGTTTTTTGTTTTTTGTTTAATTATTAATAATAATGTCCCTCCCATCATTTTCACGTCTGTGTTAATGAAATGAACCAGTTGGAGGCCTATCCAAAGACTGCAAAACTAGATTCTGTCATCCTATCTCAAAATTCTTTGAAAAATCTGGACAAAACCTATAAGATCAGTTTCATTTGGGATATAAAAAAGGGATTACAAAATCTGGATAATATGTATCTAGATTACAAGTTTTGAAATCCTGGCCCCAGATGATAGCTGATGGGTTCAGAGACTGCCTTTTGGCCAGTGCCTTCCACTTCTTTTGCTCTCCACACCAACTGTTTACCTGCATTCAACTGAATCTTGTCCTATGCCCACAGATCCTGCATTCATACGCACATATCTGTTTAAAGAGATTCACTGCACAATGACTTTTATGCAGAGCAGAGGGCTGTACCAGCTAATTATACTTATGAAGACCAATGACATGAATCATAGCTCTTTGGACAAACTTCTCAAGCAAAGACAACAATTAGTACATACTGTATATTTATGGGGCTGCTGATTGTGTTCATTATTGATTCATCTGTTCATTTAATTGTTTCAGCTCTAGTATATTCAGCAGACTTACCATATTACCAAAGTTACTGTCACGAATTCAGCCTTTTCATTTCTATGTATAAGTTACATGTTTGTGTTGTTGGGATGTTCTAGGTAGCAGAGTGCGTGTCAAGCAATTTATTGTATTTTTAATGGCCTGGCTCATCTTCTCTCTCACATTAAAGTTTGATACTTTATATAATGGCAGGGGTAGTGAACAGCTGGAGGAGTGCGCCACAGATGTGTCAGTTTGGTATCTGCCCCCTCACTCCTTCCCCCCGATTCATACATTGAAGGGGAATTTCATGATTTTCCAAAACAAAATCCTCTTGGGGGAGGTGGAGCAACAGCGCAGCGCACAAAGTGGGGCTCCCACTGTGGCTACATCTGCACATTCTTCAAGAAAGCAGCAACAGCAATGAATTCATTTCATACTTCAGAGAGCCCAGCAGGAGCACTCTGCCCTTTCCACCCTGCCAACCACAAGTCTGGCCTAAGAGAGGGATTCAGATAGAATTAAAAAGCCCAGTTATTCAATAGTCCTCAGGGCATGGCTGAACTTCTCACCTGGCCTCACCTTCACTACACCACACACAGCAGCTACACCAGCAGCAACAGCAGCAGTGAGGTTTGCGTGCCAGCACTGTACTGCTCCCTCCTTCCGTCTATCTTTCTTTCGCTATCTTGCACACGGAGAGAAGAAGAGGAGTGTGGGAATGATTAATGTGCCACTGTGAAGAGGCGTTGAGTGCTCCGCTTCCAGCTCCACAACATCAAGCTCAATTTAGCAGAACTTCATTAGGCGCATCATAAATAATCAACTTTAATTGATATTCCGGCAAACTGATTAAGAGTTAACAAGAACACAATGGGGACAAGGGAAATGCATTAAACACCCCGGTGTTGTCTCTTGTTCACCTCTAATTTTCGAGCACACGCAGAGCGCGGCACTGTTGCATTTCCATGTAACCAGGATACGCAGTGGGGAGGAAAGAAGAGAAAAAAATTAGTCTCACTGATGATGCACAAATCATGAGTGTATGAATATTCATGCGGGCCTTCTGTCCATGGAAAGTGATAAATGCATCTCACTTTAGCTGACGCTGACTCAGTAATTAAGTGGAGTGTTGGGGGGCACAGTCAAAGATAGATAAAACGAGAAAGAGAGGAGCATGCAAGCAGCAAGTCAAGCAGTACAGATGTTTGCTGTTAGGAAGTAAATGCACTTATTTATTATCAGGATTGCATTTGGATACTTTGGCAGTACTAATCACTGAACAAAGCAGTACAGCACTGAAAAATAAAGTTATAGAGGGAGGGAAAAAGACACCGTGTAACCATTTGCAGGTAACCTGAAGAGGTGTAGGCCTATACCCTGGGGCTCATTGCCCTGATTTCACAGCTCTGCAGCTAAAACACCTGAACATACAGCAGCCTCTGCATCCCTCAGCCCCCTTGAATACTCTCCCATATTAAAGCTCATATGAATTCCCAATATAGCCTATTGTGTACCTGTATGACAGTAGACACGCTGATACTCATATGAGGATTTTTTTAGGTCAAACTGGGGCTAACAGAGGATGTAACTCTCTCTGGTTTTAACAATCGAAGAAAATGTACTGGTTTTGATAAAATTATGATCATCTTATTGTGTAAATTATATGGAAAACAGTTTTATGAGTTATGTCAGTGGTCTCAAACGCATATGAAAACATACAGTTCACTTAAAAAATAGTAAATGTGACACACTTTAAGTCCCTGTATGAAAATGAAGAATAACATGTAGACAACAGGAAGATGTTTTTAAGTTTACTCTAGGAAGGCTAAGGCTCATTTATGCTTAACGTTACATAGATGCGTATATGGATACTGATGGAGCCTTCTGTTCATATTTGTGCACATTTTCTGAAAGCTGACAGATACAGACAAAATGGAGCTGCAGCTACCACATCATCATAGAGCGCAGCTAGCTAATATTTCAAACTTTAAAAATCCAAAAGTATTGGAAATTACATTGATTGTAATTTGATTGTTAGAGAAAATATTTCTCCATGCACACGTTACAATGTATTTAATAGCCGCACAAAACACAGGAAAACGAGGAGGCCGCGTCTACAACGCTGCCTCCACGTTTTCCTTTTTCTCAAGAGGGACATCATTACATCCTCCTCCAACATTGCCATGTTTGTTGTTGTCAGAAACTTTTGACTCTTCTTCTTCTATGGGGTAACGTTTGAGTCTGTGTGGCGCCCTCTAGTGGATGTATTTTTTAATCATCCATGCCAACGTAAAGGACACAGAAGTATGTGAGCAGTGACATTTAGGGAGCATTGTTTGAAACAGATGGCTCAATTAAACGAGCCTTAATGTTAATGTCTCTTAATGAGTGGTGAGACCTCCAGTCAGAAACGAGCTAGAGTGATGACATTTACTCTGCACATACTCTGGAGGATTCTCTCTCTGTCTGTGCAAAAGGAGCAGGATAATTTCACCTCTGCAAAGGTTGTCAAAATTTTAGATGATGGCAAATTTAAACTTAAATCAATTTTATCTCTAGATCATTGGTTAAAAATAAACATGAAAAACTTATGCCAATATAGGTATTGCTAGCTATCATGGCTGTTTGTCTGTGTTGTCACACTTTTCTGTTAGGAAATGAACATATTTCGCTAAATTTAAATCTAAATATAAATATTTAAATTACTTTCAACTCAACTTAAATAATTTAAATCTAGTTACTACGAGAATAGAACTAAACCCTTTGCACTTTGTCTCACCCTTCCCTTTCTACCAGGTAGGAAAAACTACAGTGGCCACAAAACTCATGCAAAACACGAAAGACTGTATCTAGAGTCAGTCTGTGGGAACAGGGCGATGCAACATGGCGTACTCATGGATGTATTATAAAGAACTAGATACAGCGTTGGAGGCGGGCCTCCATTGATTACTATGAGAGCTGCTCAGAATTAAGCCAACTTTGGCATCTGAGCCACCACGTATGCTTCCCCACTGGGCAGCCCATAGAGCAAGCACAGTAGAGACTTCCTTTGGCTGAGCGGCTAACTTCTGGTTTAGCCTCTGCTAACTTGAATGGGATAAATGATTTAATCACCTGGCCTGGCTGTTGGACCAGATGGATCCAAGTCTGATAGTGATCTGTGAAATGAGTCATTCTGCAGGGGTTGTGACACTTCAAAAATCAGCTATTTTACAGCAGTTTTTTTTTTCTCAATGTAAGTCTATGGAGAAAATTGTTTTTGGGCCACACAGCATCATGTGACGTTGTCATTATACGGTTTGGCCACTATGTCAAACTGGCTCCAAAGCCTGATGCTCTTCCTGGGGGCTTGAGTGGACTCCATGGCACACTGTGTAGATATAAAGGGCTTATAGTACGGCAACTAAAATACAATGATTTTTATTGTCAAGTGATTATACACTAATGAAAACTAATTTAGAAATAATAAATTCCACTTATACAAATTTCTACCAATACACCCTCATAATTTTACACACTGGACCTTTAAGTCACATTATTAGATATTATGGTAGTGATGTGCTTTGTGCTTTTATTTGAGATACAGTGGGTTAATATGACTTATTGTTTCTGTTTTACAATCCCTCAGTCAGTGTTTGCCTACACTTCAGGAGCAAATGCCAATGGTCTCTCACTTCCAACATTAAATTCAATATTATAGTCTGGTCCTTAGTGAAAATATAGTAATTGCGTTATTAATTAGTGAACATGGATAGGTTTCTTGCACCAAAAGATGACTAGTCTATTTCAAGTAGTCTGTGAGTTATGAAGGAAATATGAAAAAATGTTACAACTGCCCCCAGTCTCCCCTACATACAGCTGTGTGTTAGGTGACATGATGAAGAGATAATTAGACAAACGTTACTGAAACAAACATGCACAGTAAAGAAACAACCAGCTAAGTGCTGGGGGGGCTCAGCTCCCCCTCTCCGGTATCCCAGCGCCCCGAACAGGAGCTCAACAATCGGCTAAATCCTCACCTGAATTTTCCGCTAAGTAGGAAAACCCCTTCACGACCAGCAGCAAGCCGCCGCCGAACAAGCATATCTGGATTAAAACCAACTCCTTTCGTCTTTTCCGTCTCGCTTTGACCTTCTTCTGGTTCGGCATCACTTGCGCCGGCCGATTCCGGAGTCGGATACCCGGCAGAGACATCCCCTCTCCCGCTGCCACATCCATGCGGATCCCCGAAGTAAACAAAAAAAAACGAGCAAGCTCCTTTAATTCCCAGGAAATTGACTTTATCTCCCGGGAATGGATGAAAAAAGTGCACGGGAGGGGTTTCAGGGGAGCAGGGGGGTATGTAAAAAAAAAACAAAAAGAAAAAAAAAAAAAAAGTTGGAAATTGGTACCGCTGGGATGCTGCAAGGGCTGTCTGGTAGAAACGGAGAGCTTCTGGCTGGAAGAGCCGGGTTTTGCTTCTTATGTCATGTTGAAATGTGGTTTTGGAAGTAGTGAGGCAGAGGACTGCTGCATGAGCCCTCCATGGATGCGTCCGTCTGCTGAGCGTGGAGGGAGAGAGACACGGTGTGAGAGAGGAGGGGGGAGAGGGGAGAGGGTGGGCATGTGCAAACACACACACACACACACACACACACACACACACTGAGAAAAGTGAAACCCAGGTCAAAATATTCATATTTTCCAATACTGGAGAAATAATTTTAGTTTAAGTGTGATGGAGAGCATTTTTACTTTATTTAATGTACGGTCAAAGTTAAGATTGACCATTAAAGCTGCATCATAGACCTTTTTCAAGGCAGCCATATTGTTATGAAACAGTATGGTAAACACAGGTGTAACCACTGATACTAATTATGTTCTTGTTCCATTTTAACGTTTGTATAACAGAGCCTTTCCATTGAAGCAACATGGACAACTGACCCTTCACCGAGCCCCGCCTCCAAACAACAACAGTCCAATCATAGATTAGCAACCGTAACTAGGGCGCTGCAGGCCTGGCAAGCTTTGCATTTATCTACATGTTGGACCAGTGTGTATGGGGTGCGAAGAAGAGCGATATTCAGCGTTTCATTAGTCGGTTTCATGGTTGTTGTTTTTGTTTTTTTTGTTTTTTTGTAGTCTCTCAAAAATGTGAAACACACTGCTTCACACCGCTTCAGTCACTCACATCAACACCAATATGACAACAAGTTTGTTTTGTTTTAATTGTATCATAATTTTTATTGTTTGTTTTGTAAAGAATAAAGGTTTTTTTTTTAAAAAGTGAAACACAAACACATGTGGGAAATGGATTAAACTTTGTGTTTATCTCCTCCAGCATAAACTGCGAACATTAGCATGTCTGGCTAATTAACACTAGCTTACTAGCTGCAGTAACTTTACTTCCAGTCAAACTTGTTGGATACCACTGCTTTTGCATTTGTTATGTGGTGGGAGTGAGGAGGAGGAGGATGTAGGGTGGTGCAGAATCAAAATGAGCAGATGACAATGCAGCTCACTCTGGCAAGCTGTCTCAGGTCTAAGCCAGGTTAGCTTATCTCTTATCTCAGTTCTCTGCCTGGGGCGATGGGGGTCTCTTTGGTTTGGTGGGGTGACCATCTCAAGATCCGCTGCACTAATCAAGTCCCTGCGCTTCCTTTTCCCACATTAATGTGTATTTCCGTCATCTGTCATGGAGATATACCTGTCGTATTTCAACATCCGACCAATGTTTGCTGAGATAAAAGCTAGCTTCAGACTCAGTCTTTTAGTATTAACGTTATTATCATGTATGCAGCTGTAAGGAAACTTCTCGTTTTAAAACACGTCAGATGGAAATGTTAAAATATCAGCTGGAGACGGACATCTCATCTGAAAAGCTGACAAAATCCACGGTCGTCAGCTAAAAATTATAAACTACTTTGTTTATTTCAGTGACCTCATGTTTCAACAATTACTCCCAATTTCAATGGTAGATCTGCCACTGTTATCACAGTAAACAGCATATGTGCAGTGTCAAAATGGAAAGCTTGACAGGCATAGCAACAGTAACTAAGAAGGGCCGTGCTTAGTGAGGGGTCAATTAACCCTTATTAATTTAGCTAATTTTAGCAAAACACTAGCTAACTACCTACCTAATCGATATCAATTTTTAGCTAGCTAGTATAACGTAAAGGCCAACTTTACGGTGATCATACAATCATACAGAGTGCAATACAGTCAAATTCATTCTCTGCATTTAACCCGTCCTATCAGGAGCAGTGGGCAGCCACTTGCCAACTCCTAATGTAAGCCAGCACCTTGGTCAGGGGCTCTGACTGGAGAATTGACTTAGAATACATGTTTTCAATGGTCAGGGAAACCAGAGCCACAGGAAACCCATACAGAACATGCAAACTCCACAGAGAAAGGCCGTGTCCAAACCAGGTTTGCATCCAGGACCATCTTGCTGTGAGGCAAAAGTGATAACCACCACATCAGCATACCAGTCCAGTATATAAGATTTACAGGGATTCATTGGCAGAATATGGCAGAAATGGAATATAATATTATATAAGTATGTTTTCATTATGGTATCATAACCTGAAAATAAGAACTGTGGTGTTTTTATTACCTTAGAATGAGTTGAGGATGTGGGCCCTCCATATGTGTATTATATGGACTAGATACAGCATCCAAAGATGGCACCCATTCAGACCATTGAGAATTGTTGTCTAGCCTCTAGGTTAACTTTCTGGATATACGGCCCACCGAATGTGCGCAGTAGTGTTACCCCCGCCTGCAAATTGAGGCACAGCCCATAGACTTTACATTGTGATGACATCACAGATTTTTAAATCTCTTTTTTCAACTTGACAAAAGTTTTACAAATATAAAACTCCATGGATCAAAAAATCATGACAGGGAGAGTCATAATTGACCTTGTCTGGTGTCCTGGTGTCCTGTCAACAGTTAGATATATGTTGCTTTTATAATGGTGGTTTACTCACAGGGAAATTTTTTGCTGCAATATCTGGCTGAGAGGCAATGCCCAGTCTAGATTCTATTGTACATCTATGGCTAATCTACATCAGTCGTTGGCTAGCTAGTTAGCTTGTGTTTTGCTAACATTAGCTAACTAAAGCGTCCAGTGTGTAGGATTTACAGGGATTTATTGTCAGAATATGGCATAAAAAGTATGTTTTCAGTGGTGTATAATAACCTGAAAGTAAGAATTGTGCTATCATTACCTTAGAATGACCTGTTAATACAGAGTGCACAGGTCCTCTTTCACAGAGGTCACCATGTTGAACCATGAATGGACAAAATAAACACTGGCTCTAGATAGGGTCTTTCACGTTTTTTTCACAGGTTTCATCTCCACTGTAGTCTTTCCCACTCGTTGGTAAGGATAGACTGATGCAAGGTGTTTGCAGTCTGCAAGCTCAGCATAAGATACCACTAAATCCTACGCAGTTGTGGCCGATCCATGTGGCGTGGCAGAGCCTTTCCAATGAGCCAACATACCCCACAGCAGCACACTGACTATTTGAACTGAATGCAACAGGACCTTAATCAGTATCATTGGTAACACCGTGTTCACCCCACTATTTAATGTCAAAATGGCTTCTGTGAAAAAGGTCTACTGCTTGGCCTATATTTTTTGCTGCTTAGGGGCAGTGCAACAAGCTGTAAACACAATATTTTATCACCACATAAATTTGCTAAGGTGAACATGTTAGCAAACAGTTGCCCACTGACGTATCCGGCAGACACAATGCAACAGTAGCATTCATTTGAAGTTGTTTTACTGGCCACCCAAGTATGTAAAACCAATATTTATCTCTGGCTGTTTAGCGAGATGCTCTGCTGTGTTTGCCAGCTAGGTAGGTGCTAACTTTGTCTGCCAATAGTGGCTAGGAGGTGTGTACAGTCGGTTTACCTGAGCCTTTTCACCAAAAAACAGCTGCCTGCTGCAACACAATACTGAGGACTGTGAGCTAAAATTGTCAAATGCAAAGTTAGTGATATCTGCTACTAGAGGTCTGTCTCTCAATCAAACAATAATAAAGACAGTTTCATGACATTGAAATCATGTTAATGGACAAGGTAATGAAATAAAGTTTTATTCATGTTTCAGGTGGTAATTCTGTGTGTATTTGTTACTACAAGCAAAACCTTTCACATCACATGCAGTCATATAATATTTATACAATTTTCTTAATATAAAAGTATTAGAGTAGGTTTAATATATTGTAATTATTCCGTGAGTACAAATTGCAAAATAGACATTCTTGTGTCAATTTGCCAGTTATGAAAATTTAATAATTTAAGAACACAAAGTGCATACAGTGCACTTGGGCACAGTGGTAAGCTATACAGTAGTCATATCCCAGTGGCTATGACATGGTTATTTGATTAATGGCGAAATATAAGGCTCCCATGAAAAAATGTGTGTGTGTGAAATAATGCTGAGACAGTGTCCTGTCCTTGAATAAAACAAGTTTGAATGTGTGTTTCTTACAGATTACAATGTCAGTAATACTTTAGGCACAGGTACAATTCTTTGTCTCTTCATTTATTTATATTTTTTGGCTAATTTTCATATACACACACACATCTATTTTTTTTTTTTCACAACTAGTCAAAAAGTTCAGGTACAAAACCACACTCATCATATTTAATGTATATTTACAAAATAGTGTCATAAAATACAAGAAAATTAATTGCAATTGTTCAAAGCATGTCTTAAGCATAAAAATGTACTTCACTGGACCTTTTTTGACTTGGAAACAGATATTCATTGATATATTTGGTCCATTTTGATTAACTAAATCTTGAGAATACCCTGTATTTGACAAGAAAAGCTTGAATTAAATCAAAGTGAGGTGGAGGTCAAATGTGGAAATTGTTTGCTGTTTGGTTAAGGTGAAAAAAAGATGCGTGCCTTTCACTGCCCTCTTCTGGGAATGCCTTTTATTGATATACAGTGCAGCAGCCTGTACTTGAAATTGCACACTGTACTGCTGAATATTAATATAAAGTTTTATTTGTGAAGCTGCACTGGTTTCCTTTTAATCTTCCTTGTTTTGGATGACTACCACATACACAAATCCTGTGGGCAGCAGCCAAACACAACTACATCTTCTACAAATAATAATAATAACAATGTTATCATTCTAAAATATGTCAATATATCAGCCAAAAGTGGATGCCATTCCCTGTGAACATGGCTAAAAAACTGTTTCTGTTTCTCTTCAGGCATCTGGTCCAAAATAAGAGCTGGAACTCTCGCTGCAGCAAATCATTCATCAAGTCCAGGACAGATTAGATGTAGTATTTTCTTTGGTTACACAATAGTAGTTAGCTCATATGGATTGATTTCACTTGCTTGTACATGTTGTCTAATCACTCACTGCATATCTAGAGACAGACCATAGATTTCACTGTGTGTCTGCCATTTCTGATGTTTTCTACATAACAACTTGATTGAAACAGAACTTTAGGATAATGGATAATACTTTATCCTAGCCAAGTGGGTTTCTTGATTGTCGGGCCTGAGGTTTCATATAAATAGCACTGGAAACTTTCCAGCAAGAATGGAAAAAGTGGTCAGGGCTCTAGGCAACTGGTTTCATTGTGCTTTTTTAACCCTTTGGAGCATGGAGCTTTGGACTGATAAAAATAAAAGACAATAAAGGGAGGGAAAGCAAAAGATGTGACTCAGAGTTGACCAAACATAGTTTGAAGAAAAATAATCCACATTTAATGATCCAAAAACAACTTTTCTCTCAAATAAAATACACCCACTACCTATTTTTTAGCCTCAGAGATGGCAAAGGAAACTCCAGGGACAATCCACACATGACTGGAGGCCTTCAAGCTGCCGTGAAACCTGGCCTGTCTAACTTGCAAAGCGAGCTCGGACTGGGCACGGAGTTACCAAACAAGATGAATTCCCAACCTCTCAGAGGCACACAAAAGAAAAAAAAAAAAAAAAAAAAAAGAAAAATGCAAGGGGAAGGAGGGAAGAGGAAGGAGGAGGAGGGGGGCAACAAATTAAATCCAGTTAAATTGTTTTTCCATAGCCAGTGGGTTTGGCAAAGGACTCTCACAAACACACACAAGATGTAAGATAAGTTGTAGAGAAGACAAACCAGACACAGTGCGGCTTCAGATGTAAGAGAATGCCTGGAATTTAACCCACTTTCCCATGTCCCACTGACACCGCGCCCACTCCCACTGCCCTGCCCTGCAGCTCAGGGTGTCCACACGCAAGACACACAAACAGCCATGTTGGGTTGAAACACACAGGTGATTCCACACATAGAAAACCTTGAACATCTGCCTGAGTCAACACTGCCTGTTCTCACCCCGTTACAGCTGTGATCAATTGCAGCCTTCCCTCTCAGATGTTTGGTACAGTACATCAATAATCGAAGGCCCCACAGTGTGCTTCCTCCTCTCTTACTGTAAAGCCTGTCTGGCACTGGGATCACAATGCAGTCATTGCAGAGGAGAGCTGCAGTCTCAGCCCCATTTGAAGCAGAACTGAGGCTAGCTTGCTAGCAGACATATTTGGGTCATGTCTTCCCTCTCTGAGAGCTCCTGAGTCTGGGCAACAGCAGCTCCTCTCCTTCTCTTGCTGCTCTACACCACAGCGTGGAGAAACCTCAGCTCAGCACCATCAGAGGGAGAGAGAAAAAGGGGGGTGTGGTGGGGATATGGTATGGTTGGCCAGGAATAGCTTGCTGAACTAAAAAAAAAGGTAAAGAGCTAAAGTTGGGACAGTGTAGACGGGCCAGGTGGTGATGCTGAGAGGAGAAATAAGGACAAGCATCCCTGCTTTTGCATCACATAAAACAAGCAGAACTAGAATTTCAGCCTTAAGGTTCTACGTCTCCACCAACCAGTCAAGTTGCCGTTTATAACTATGTCCGTCCAGACTTATATAATATATGCAGTGAAGACTTTGATGGAATTTAATAAAAGGTATTATGTGTTTCTCTTTTTTTTGGCAAAATTGAAGTTATTACCATATTGACATATATGATTCCAGTGAATAAGATTCAGTGAGAAACATACTGTCTTCATTTGGAGACTATTTTTACAGAGGAATACAGAGGACAGACAGAGAGCTGAACATTATGCTGTCACAGTAAAGCTGACCTTTGGATATTAAAATATTATCACCTCATCATTTTTATCCTATTAGACACTTGTGCGAAATTTTGTCAAAATAATAATATAGATTTTCTGGAGTTATGGGTAAAAATGTGTTTCTAAGGTCACATTGACCATGACATTTGACCACCAAAATATAATCAGATCATCCTTGAGTCAAAATGGATGCTCATACCCAACTTAAAGAAACTCCTTCGTTAAGATATCAAGTTCACAAGAATGGGATGGATGGACAGACAACCTGAAAACATAATGCCTCAGGCCATGGCTGTCAGCTGGAACAGTGGAATAACACACACAAAACACAGCATGGGTCACTTTTTCTATTAACATCTTTATAAAATGGCAACAAAATGTACATTCAGATCTGTCAAAGGACAGCAGGACAGTGTCATAATCAAAAACATGAATAAATAGTAGATGTATTTTTGTAAGGACAAAGTGTGCCCAGCCACACTGGTGTCAGTGTTCACTGATAGTGAAGCACAGCTGGCTTCTCTCCACAGAGGCAAAGTACATGTAATTGAGACAAACTGACTCGTAGTCACTAAGCTGAAGCTACTCGATCCGAGATGTAAAATCGACAACAGCTGAAGTGAGCAGTGTGCCACTATCCCTCCCTGCAGTCAAAGCATCACTTCCTCTGCGTGGGTCTGGTGGGCCGACCAAACGAGATTTATGAGACATACAATCTTTCAGGATTTTAAGGTCCAAGTGAAATCAGAAGTAGTCATCAGTTTTTGCAGTTAAAGATCATGTGAAAATGATTCTTAGATGCATTGCTAATACTCTTTTTAAAGCCAAGATGATATGAAAAAATGTATTTTTAACCCTTTTAGATCACATGCCCAGGCCATATTGTGCACTTATTTAGCAATATATGCCAAAAATCATATTCTTATATAAAAAATCCAATCATGTATTCTTCCTGTAAAACAAAATATGACCTGTGCTTACTGTATGTATAAGGAACCAACCAATTTCAACCAATATCAGGACATTCACCCACCAATCCCAATTTTCAGCAGCACAGTGCTAAGATTCATTAGTTAGGTAGCTATCAAAAGCAAGGTACGTCCAGTTATGACATGCCCACTATTTAGAGTTAAAATCAAATTCCTCTCAACATTATGTACCCTGCCACCTGTCCTGTGTCACGATGAAATCTATCACTATACAGAAGCTATATATTCTCAAAATGCTGTTTTAGCTGTGGCTGAACATTGAGAGGAAGAGAAGCAACAAAGTCTAAAGTCTTTTAGAGATGCATCAGAAATGCCCTTTTAGCCTCCAAACCTCTGAGTGGGTGGGTCAGTGTAGGCGTTTGACAGCTGGGCAGGCAGACCAGTAACTGTAGAAATGTGATGTAAATGTAAACAAACCTACGGTGCTAACCGTAGTTTATACGCTTAGGACAAATTTTGTCAGCAACCGTACTGACAAGTAATGACAACACCATTTAGCATCCAAATTGTTTTACATGTACATTTAAAAGCTGTTCAGCTAAGTAGTTGTTTAGCTAAGTACCTCGCCTGCAAACTGACATCAGCAGTTTTTAAAATTTAATAGATTTTATTTAAATGTTTGTTTCAATCAGTTTCAGTGGGTTTGCTCATTTCATTTTAATCTTTTGGTTTAAAAATGTTTAGTTTTAGTTTCACTGGTTCAACTGTTTAATATAGTGCAAGGTTTAGAAATACAGAATAGGTTAATTTAAGTGTTTCTGACACCTAGTTTTAGTTCACTTTAATAACCTTGGTTAAATGTGCATGTTTCTGATGGTATGGTAACTGTTTGCTGGCTAATGTAGCAAGATAAGCTGCAACACAAGACATGCACCCATGCTTGTAGAAGGAAACAGACAGATAGAAAGATAATGTGGGTTGTGTTCAAAGTTGGAGGCTTCTTTTGTATGTTTTGTTGCAGTTTCTGTCTAGCTATAAAACATAAATGTCTCCCTTTTTCCTACTGACTTTTTTGTCAAAAGAGGTCACAGAGCAGACCTGTGTACTGTGGACATTTCAGTTGGACCTTAAACACAGACCATTCAGACAGGTACAATTCCCTTTTAAAAAAGACTTTACACATGTAGCTATACTAATTATGTGGTGTCACTGGTACAATAAATATGGCGAGACTGTTACATTATCACTGTCCTGACATTCTTGTGCCTGTACTATAAGCCAACGACTTGGAGCAAAGTTATGCTTCAGGGTCAGTGCCATGTCTGTAAGCAGAGATTAAGTGGAAGCAGCGGGCTGAGAGTGAGACAGGCAGGTAGAATCTGAATGAGAAAGACGGACAGGGACGGAGCCAGATGGAGGTAGAAACATGGAAAGATAGGCAGTGGTAAAAAGACAGTAAGAGAGCACAGAAAGCGACACAGTGAAGTGCTGCTGATGTCTGCTCCATCCTGTATCACCCATGTTCCCTTCCTACGCACCTCTGTTCAATTCCCTTCATCAGCCTTAAAAAAGTGGGGACTGTCTTGTAGTTAGACTTTGCTACTTTGTTTACATCTAGGGAGTCCTGTATGTGATTCTGAAGGAGAGAAGCCAAGGACACCAGCGAGGGGACGATGCTCTGCGACAGCCCGAGAGAATCCTGCTGAGGACAGTCCATGATCAGGTGAGAGAGTCGCTGAGGATTAAGGCCTTCCTGAGGAAACTGGGCTCACCGTCATATCCCTGGTGTGACATCTGCATGAGAGAAAACAGAACACAATCATTTTGGTTTCTGGACATTCTCATGTATCATTAATCAATAATAGCCTAGGATAAAGCGGAACTATGCAACTTCTTCTGAACAGCAGCCACTGTGGCCACAAGGGCACACAATATGTTTTACTTCATTAAAATTTTTACTTTATTCAGTTACACAGCTGTATCTACTAGAGTTGTCATGATACCAGAACTTTAAACTTTGAAAAGGCGAAAAAAGAAAAAAAAAAACAAAAAAAAAACCAAGAAAAAAAGGAGGTACAGAAGAATTTTTTCTTTCTTTCTTTTTTCTTTTTTTTTTTTATTAAGAACCCACACACAGTGCTGGTACAGAAAAAAAGACACTGAATACTGTGATGTTGCTGAAAAGATTATTTCAGGCAAGACACTAAAGACTGAGCTGAGATCTTGAATGAACACTTAAATATTTTTTAATATTATTATTATTATTTGGTAATATTAAGTACGATAAGCTACTGGGCATGCCAGAACAAGTAAGGCTGCAGTAGCAAAAGTCTTGAGCATTCTGAAATTAAAAAGGGCGCTTTTTTTTTTTTGCTTCATTATTGAATATTTAAAAAACACACAAAACCATGTGAAAACAAAAAACAAAAAATAAAGGCACTAAACATCTGTCCCCCCACAACCGTGACATTTCATAGAAAATTAAATACTAAAATATGAACTAGTGCAACTTTAAAGCTTTAAAGAAAGACCGCAGTTATTCAGAGCAATTTTAGGTGAACAGACACAAATTCAGCACTGAAAAGTGATAGGGTAAATCTACGATAAACTGCATCAATAAAGTGGTGATTTCAATTTCCCTTCACTAAAGATATGACTGTAGCCTTTATTAAATATAGAGGTGCCACATTGTGAAAGCAGCCATATAAAAATTTAAAAATGGACGTTACTTTACTGCTACATCCATCTCTGATTGTGATTTGCAAACAATTAGAACAGCGGTTGACAAGGTGAGCTAGAAGTTTCCCACAACAGCCTGACGAGCAGCAGAAACCGTCATGTGTGCTGTTTCTATCAAAATCCAAACACAGCTGACAGAAAGGAAAGAGGACCAGAGAAGATAACAGAGGACTGTCACAAATTACTCATTCTGAGGAAAGCACACACTGCTCATGTTTAAGTCATGCAAAGCAAACCTCAGGAACACCAATTCCCTCTTTAAAATATGCAGTGACAGAGCCAAGAAAGCAAGCCCCTTGTCTGACATCTCTCGTACATCCAAATTTCCCTCTCCTGCCTCCTCCTCTCACCACAGCGCACGCACCTCCAGAAGTGCTGTGTGTGCACTCCCCTGGCTCCTGCACGCCCATGGATGAAAAACCGAATAACTCTCTCAGACTTCTTCTTGCTGTTTCTTCTTTCTCATTTCCCACTCTTTCTTTCTCCCATCTCCTTTGCTCTGGCTCTCTGTCAGACAAAAAGGCCTTATGTAATGAGGTGCTGAAGCCACCATGTCTTGGAGCACATATTTACCCAACATGCACTTGGGGATTACAGCGCAGGGCCCCCTGCTGTAGATGAGTCTGAAATACGACTACAGGCTTATGAGGTACCACATGGGACAGGGTGTGTGTGCATGAGTTTGTTTATGGAGCCGTTACAGGGCAGACAAAACTGTAGCATACCAAATAATGCAGCATCAGCATCAACTGTGAATTTTTAGATATTCATACCAATGCCTCTAAGTGACTGTGGATGGTGTGAACGATTCAAATCATGAACAACTCCACAATTCAACACTACAAAGTTCTCAGTCTTTTCACATTTTCAGCAACTATTTTCTAACATGTATAATGTGTTTAGAAGACTCCACATCTATGCTGGGTAATTCACTGACTGGACAAACACCTCATACAACCCCACTTCAAATACTCCAAACTACCCCTTTAAAGTACGGCTGCAGTGCCAGTTTGACAGCGTATCCGTTCATGTGCGTGGCTGCCAGAGAGTTCACACAGGGAGAGGGCTCAGAGTGCCACAGGAGCCAGCAGCAGCAGCAGCAGGCTCAGCAGGGAGAGCAGAAGGGACGCGGAGGGAGCTGACTCAATGCCTCCCCGTCTCTGTTCTCCCACAACTCCTCTGTTTTTGCACTAGTAAACAAATACTGAAGGCAAATAAGAGCAACCCCGACCCCACCTCCCTGCCTCCTCGTCCCTGCAATAAGAACCACAGAATGAGAAACAAACAGGTCTGTCTCTCATGAATGTTGCTGAGTTTCACAGCAGTGTCAACAATAACAAAGAGAGCAGGCACAGGCAGGGAACGAAGTGGAAAACAGAGATGCTGAGGTGAATGTGAACCACACTGATTTTCTTTCTCTCGCTGCACATTTAAAGCTGCCATATTGTACTTGACACAATACTCTAATATAATAAATGGGAGAGAACTATTTTTGAGGCCAACTGTATTTGTTGACAGTGCAAAATATAAAAAAACAACAACTGTGCAATCGCTTGCAAAAAGTCCCAGCTGTACATTTTCTGAATGTGTGTTCAGGTGTACAGGTCTATCAGGGTTTTAGGTCTACAGGTTTTCAGAATCAAACTGTCTAAATTCAACATCTGCCACTGAATTTAGGAGCAAAAGAGCAAGCTATCACAGACTACTTTTCAATTTAACAGAAATATTTATATTACTAAAGGAAAGGTATTAAAAAAAGAACAGAAAACTAGTCCGCAGATTGTTTTTAATTTTTTAAAAGTTATAAAGGCAGCATTTTATCTATATTTGATCTTTTTCTCAATTTAAATTTAATATGTATATACATACATATATATATATTATATATACACACACACACACACACACACACACACACTATAATGATCGTATTTAATTCCCGTTATATGCTGTATGCTTGCTCTATGCTTGCTCTGTATTCATGCTGTAATAAAAAATTCAGGGAGATGGATGAAAATGTGCTTTTATGACTTTTCCTCCTTTGCCTTAATCTGATTGTTAAAGGAGAAATCTGCCACATATTTACTGTAATAAATCATATAATTATCATGATATGTCATCAGAGATTAAGTAAACATGCTAAGTTGAAATACTGGATTCTTCACAATTAATGCTAAAGCCGCAGGTCCCCCTTAGAGATTTCTATTCTGGTCCGTAACTTGTATTTTTGATGTTAATTATAATTTAAATTAATTCTGAATGTTCGCCGAATGAGTGTCTGTTAATGAAATCATTATTAATGTATTAGAAGGAGAAGATGTTTATAAAGGTTAAATTGGGCAATATGTTAAGAGACTCAAACTCAGACTTCAGAGGGTGTATTTTCAGAGCAGTGGGCTTTTCAGGATAACAGGCTTAACTTTACATTGACGCATACAGTTATAAACAGCTTACTGTGTAGGACTCGTGCAATGTCTTGCACTCCTGCAGTGTTCCTGCAGCCTGCCAGAGCTTCCTCCAGTCTGGGGACGAGGGGTGCGGGGAAACAACTTGCTTCAATCACAGACTGTATATCAAACAGGATTTTAACCTATTTAATATATCTTCTATGACTCCAACTGCAGTACTAATTTTTGACACACATATTGTTACATATTGCTCCTTTATGAATTGACTCCTTCACACTATTTTGTGCTTTATTAAAGCTGCACTAATCAATAGTTTTATATTAATGATGCAAAAGATACTATGAGAAATGTTAAAGATGTTATTCTTACTGATGAACCCACAGATAATTATCAAACAACTCTACATTTCAACCCAGCATGTTTTGGTTTTGTGGCGCACAGCTTTACTATTTTGGTTCACTCTCACCGCTCTAATCAACCTTGTTCAAGCTACAGCAGACAGCTAGTTTTAACAAAAAAGCTCTCCGGCATGAAACTTCAGACAGACTAGCAACTAGCATGGTGAAGCATTTAGCCACTTAAAAGCAGTTGCTTTTCTGCAGAACAGGCAGAGAGGGGCAGAAAATAGAGCTAAAGGTAGAGTGAATTCATTGGGCGGTCACAAGCATGAATTTAATGTTCTTCTGCTGGATGTGTAAAAGTGTTTTTCAGCACATTAGCTGTATCTCCTTGATAACGTGACAACATACCGATATTGTGTTTTCAGTGTAATGCACTGCCCCCTAGTGGCTAAATAACATTATTCTAGCTGTAAGATATAAAAATATTTTCTTTGTGCATAAGAAACGATAATTAAGTGAAAATATTCATTACAGAATGGTTAAGAAAGGGACATAACCTCCACATTAAATATCTATATCTGAATAATACTGAAGCCTTCTTCATTAGGGGTAAGACATACTATATTCTTCAGACCTTAGCTGCAAGTGAAATGTTACTTGTTCTGACCTTCTCAAACTGTCATCATTGCTTTTATGGAAAACTGACTCTGGCACTTTTTCAAACATGAGACCGACATGGCATTGTCTCTTGTGGTTAGTAAAGCAGATGTAAAAAGGCAACATGCCTGGTATTTTCAAAGCTTGACAAAGACATGTGGTGGTTGAAAAATGTTGGCATTTAAACAACTTAGCCACTACAATGAAGGCACTTTTAATTCTTCCTTCCTTGTTGTTACCACTTATTTTTGGAGTGCCTGGATTACCTTCCTGTTTATATTGGTTTTTTCCCCCTGTTTTCCAGGAGCACTCAGAGCACTCAGCACATTGTTCATCTACAGTTGAGTACTCAGAGCTGTCATCGCTCTTTTTTCCTTGCCTGGTATTTTGTATTAACCTTAAACATCATCAAATATAATGAATTTACAGTTGCACAAAAAGCAAGCTTGTAAGAGGACTAGCCTTTCTAGAAAGACCTCAAATTACACTTTAACACAAAACAAACAAAAGCTGTGTGTTGTTTTAAGGACCTGCAGGCACTTGGTGTGTGTATGAACATGTACTATATGTGACTGCATGTGTTAATGTGTATTTTTGTGCTCCCTCACCCTGCTGACCTAGGGCTCCCTCTCTGACGACACATCACCCTCAGCTCCACTACTGGCGTTGGGGTCCTGTCGGTAACGCTGGGCGCCTTTCTCCCTGCTCGACTCTGAAGGGCCCTTGGAGCGCGTCTTCTCTTTCCTCTGTTGCTGCTTCTCCTGCTTTGACAGCTGAGGAAACATAAGAAACAGGTGAGCTTGGTTCATAAAAGAAAATCTTTTTCATGTTTTCATATGAATATGCCCTTAACATAAATGTGCCAAAGGAGATGATATGACACATGCCATGAATAATAACAGAAAAGCCTAGATATTGCCTTAAAACTGTCCTTAAGAACATTTAGGTACCTTTGGAGAGGAAAAGGATTCAAAGGAAAAATCCACACTCATGACTGCCACCCAAGTGCTCCAGTTTACATTCAACCTGTCTCTTCTACTACTTCTTCAAGAAGACTTTTTCACTCCAGAGAACATGCCTGAACTTGATACATCCAGCTGTGAGTTTTATGTGTTACCTTTTCAAAACAGCGAGCTTCGAGAAAACAGAACCTCGATTCTGAGTGGCAAGCTGACATTCACCATATATGTTTTATCCTTTAGCCAAAAATATTTTCTGCTACCTAACTTTGTTATATCTCTACTTAAATAGCTCAGAAATGCAGCAAACATCACCGTTTACTTTTACCAACTTTATAAAATAAAATACCAATATTTTCAGTAAAAGAGAATTGCATAAATTGGCAACCAGTTCTAACTGTCATTTATATATAGATATATGATTGATCTATAAAGGCAAAAAAAATGAATATTTCATGTTTTTGAAAAATAAATACACAAGCCTCTTGTCCATGAGTAGATGCACAATTCCTTCTATGCAGTGAAACGGCTGGCAAGCAGAGGGGGACCCTTAGAGCCTTCTAGGCCTTCTGAGAGGGCCAAACATGTCAGCATTATAAATGTTATATTTAAGTACGTTATATTTGATTTCTTTGCCATTCTCTTCTAATTCTAATGTTTTGCCACAATTTCTGTCAAGGTTGCTTCAGAAAAGAAAGAGTTACTGTCCTGAAAAACGGTAAAATAGAGTTATCCAATCAGATTTTTTTTGTTGCTGTCTCTAGGCAGAGAGAGGTTGGAGCCGACTCAGTCATTGGTTAGGGCTTTATTATCAGGCCATAACCTGTGTGTTTGTTTAGAAAGTGACAGTTGAATTAACTTCCTTCAGGAAGGCCAGCATGATCTTAACTGTAGTCTAGAAATGAAGCAGACGAGACCGATGCGGTTCCTAGGTGGCTTGCTTGATAGAGGTGCCTTTTTTAAGGTGGGCTTTTGTAGCATAGCGGAGGATTTGCACAGGACTGTATTATTATGAAGAGTGAAATTGTCTGTCAGAAAACACTTGAATTTTTTTTTTATTAAAGGTACTTCCACCAGTGCAGCACAACACAACAGTAGATAGAGACATGTTGGCTGACAGAAATAATATTACTGGGGAAAAATGCTACATGTACCGAACTGTGTACTTTGTACTATGTTTACTGAAACAGAGAAATAAGACTGACAAAAAGAAACTCAGAAAGATTCATACAGGCTATTACAGCCCTTACTACTAAACACAAACTTAAATATAACTTAACCAAATGAATAGTAACAGAGTGACTGAATGACTATCTACTGTTCAGTACAAGTTTAAATACAGAAATCTTGAGAAAAACATTACTTGTTCTGCTGTCATTGTGTGGTGTTTGCTGCCCTCCATTGGGTGAAAGTGACAACTACACACTACAGACACCTGCTGTTGTTAAAAGCTACCTGCTGCTTATTCCAGCAAAATCTTTTGCCCTTTTGCTGCTTTTTTGGTGAGTCTGGCTAAGTTTTGGTCCAACTGAAGTCCAAGCTCTAACAGTCACAGTTCGCCACTTTTGGCGAGTGCAGTTCAGTAGAAAGAAAACAGTTCCTAAATCAAACTTCTCACAAGGTCTGTGAATCATCTTGAGTAACTGGGTTATGATTTCTGGAAACAGACATTGCTGTTGAGTTTTTTAAATGTACCGGTGCTTTCAGCACCACAAGCTGAGTGCCATCTAGTTCCGTTATATCAGAGAGAAGACAGACATTTATGCGGTTATTTCCAAAACTCAGCAACTCACACCAAAACTATCTAGAAGTATAAACAGCACTACAGTCACAGGAAAAATATGTATTTTTGATTTTGGGGTGAACTGTCCCTTTAAAACAAGTAATTTTGTAAAATATAAAAATACATCTTTAGCTGAACTGTAACTACAAGCTTATGAGTCCTGCGTTCCTGGTGGCTCAACGGGCTGAAGCACACAAACAGAAACGTGCTGCATCATGACTTGCAGATCATGACCTTTGCAGTATGTTCAGTATTCACCCAAAGGTCCCAACATGCATGCGAATTAGTATAATTAATTAAATAAAGATGAAGAAAAACGTCAGCGCCACAGACCAACACTCCACATCTGAGTCGTCTTTGAGGATACACGACCACTTCTATTCTTTCCTCGTTTGGAGCTATTCTGGGTTGTCATATGATCACTTCAATGATTCTATTGTTCTGACTGCATGCACTGCCTCTCACACACTCCAAACAACAGCCCTTCCCTGTGCCACTCAGCGCTACTAGTCACTTCTCCGATCAAACCCGCTCCTACTTGATTTCTCATTGTATTCTTCACGGTTCATAAAACGCCGCAACAGGAATGATGAAGTCGGTATGCTACCCATCATCTGAAAAGGGCCTGTAAAACACAGATGCTAAAACTTTTATGGCTGCCGGGTAAATATTTATGAACTAAATGTCATCTTAAAAATCCAAAGCATTGCATAAGGCATTACATTATTCAAAGCGCACAAAAAATTCTGTGTTATTCCCATTTGAACCCATTAACATGGTGTAGTATCAAACCAGGCCGACTGTCTTTGTTGATGATATAACATCTGGTACATAAAAACCAGGGGAGAAACAAGCTTTCAACATCTGAATACAAACTGGACACTGTGAACAAATGTTTCTCTTTTTACAATAAAGCAATCAACATTTCAAACTCCTAATGTTACAGCTACACTGAAGCCCAACTCTGAATCCAAACCGGATAAAAACCTGACCTAACACGATCAAACATTACATAATTTCTGTGTATGCTGGTTTCCAGCCCACACCCCAAAACAAAATGCACAAACAGTCAGGTGAACAAACAGAAGAACTCAGGACCCTCTGCCATTGATCCTGGCTGTTCAGCATCCCAAAGAGAACATCCAAACAGGATGATTTTCATTGCTCTGGATAACACCATTGTTTGCTGGCCGCTTGACCCTGCGGCGGACTAAATCCCTGATTCATGGAAAGAAAGGGACAGTGTCTGTTGGCCATTGCTTCATTTCCCCCCGTGCCAAGCTTAGCCTATTGGCTGGCCTTTTATCCCTCATGTTCAGCCTTGGCTTTGGCTCCCCGGCCCCCACAGCAAAACATCCCAAACAGACAAGATTAAAATTCTGAGGACTGCTTAATATCCCTCCCTTTGGGCGAGCAACCAAGCACACCACAGGGAGAGCAGCCAAAGCCGGCCCTGAGCCAAAGCATAAGGATGTTGGCTGGGTTCCACGGAAGTGACCAGAATCGATTCAGGAAGACGGATATATGAACTCCTTTCAAATGGCTGGAGTAAGAGGCTGAGAGAGGTGTATCCCTGTTACTGAGAGGCGAAGAGGTCTTTGTCTTTCTTTGCATGGTCTAATATCCTCATTACTTAATGTCTGGTTTGCACTAATTTGTTCAGTGCTGTGGAAATTTTGTAAAAAGCCTACAAATGGTGGTTTATGTCAGTGTAGCACAAGAGCCTTGTGTCTGTCCAGTCTAACATCAAATGGGGGGGCAATAATCTTGTCAAAAATACTGAAATAGACAAATAACCCTACTGAATTTTTTTTTTCAATACTCATATTTTACAGTATCAGCTGCACAATTTCGTTGCTCCCCAAACTGATACACACTCTCTGCCATGTCCTCATATTGCCGCCTCCTCTCACTTACTCACAGTGGTGTCTTCTTCTTCTCACTTGTCTCATTTGCTCAGATTGAATATACGTTGCTATTTTTTAGCCTTGCAGTATTTATCTTTCAATAAATTTTAAACATTTTTGGCCTCATTGTTGATTCGATTTTTCCCTGTGCTATCGAAAATGGTATCAAATATCGCTATTTTTCAGATACTGTATCAAAATAAAAAAGTATGGCAATAAATGTTTGGGAACCACTGATTAAAACTTGCAGTCTTCTTTTTGATGAATTGATTGATTTATAAAATGTAAAAAAAAAAAAAAAGCAGACAAAAATACTGCTTACTAGGGCTGGGTGTAGAGATATCATTGCTAATACGACACCAAAGTTTTTGTACTGACACCCAGCATTGTGTATGAATGTGCTAAAAGAGTGTGTGCATTGAACATGCTTGGTGAACAAGGAAATGAATGTAACCATTTGCAACTAATGAACATAAATGTGACCATCATTAGCCCATGTGCAAGTTAATAATGCTGCTCCTTTGATGGAGTATTTAATGGTATCACCACGTGTAACGTTTTGGGCACCAGCCCTTCATCAGACATGGTCTGTCAGTCATCAGTCATGTCTAATGAAGGGCTGGTGCCCGAAACGTTACACGTGGTGATACCATTAAATACTCATCAAAGGAGCAGTTTCTGGTGTGCGGACTTGCTTTGTTCTTTTCTATCTGTTACTTAGTCCAGCACCCAGTACTCATCGTTTCTGGATGTGCGTGCTGTTTTTGTATCTTCAAGTTAATAATGCTCACAGACTATGTTTTACGGCACCCAGCATGGCAGCACAAGTGGGTCTATCTGTGGACTCAGTAACTACAGGATGGATCTACTACATGGTAAACCTTAAAAACTGTTTAGGCAACACAAAGTCCAGACATCCGCTACACTGGCAACAAATTTGAAATAACACATGGAGCTGAAGCATCTGACCAGTCTTGGGAAATATCTGCAAGTGAATGTTGATCACAATAAATCACTAGCATAGGGTAAGACCACAAGCCAACAGCCACAAGTTTCTCCACCCAAGTCAAATATCTCAACAGCTATTTAGTTTATTTACTATCAAATCTGGAAGAGGTCAGAGGATGAACAATAGCACCAAAAGAGGTTGGCCTTTGTGGTTTTGATTAACAACTACGGATGGATTACCATGAAATTTGCTATAGGTTAATCAAGGTCCCTAAAGGACATATTTAAATGGTTTAGGTGATCCCTCAATAATTCATCCAGTGCTGTCATCAAGTATAAATTCCAATTTGCCTGTTAATGTGGTTTATTAACAAATGCCAGTCAGCATTAGCTGTACTTCATGCTGAGTGCTAATGAGCAAACACTGGCATGGCAACATACTAAACTAAGATGGTTAACATGGTAAAAATTACCCACTCAACATCAGCAATCTTAGCATTGTAACAGTGAGCATGTTCGTTTTCTGATCTGTATTCAAATGAATACAAACACAAGATATTTAAAGGCATAGTTCACTCAAAAATGAAAATTCAGTCATTATCTACTAACCCTCATGCCAACTGAAGGTCAGGTGAATGCTGACCAGATTTCAAACATAAAAAACAACCCAAAAACATACAATGCCTCCATACTGCTCGTCTGGTGTAATCCTAGTCTGCTAAAGCCCTAACATGCCGTTAACACACCGTCATACCACACACATCCAGTTCAGACAGCGTGCATGTGCATGAGAACATGGCTCCCAGCTAAAGATCTTTAGTGTAGATTTAGGCTAAAACATGGTGTAAATGACGTCTTTCACATTAATTTTAGAAGACATGGATTAGACCAGTCAAGCAGTATGGAGGCATTTTTTTCTGTTGTTCTTTTACATTTGAAAACTGGTCACCATTCACTTCCATTGTTTGGGAGATTCTGCAACACTGTTTTCCTGTTAAAATCCAGCAGTGTTTTGTGGACTAAAAAAAACTAAACCCGACCTTCAATCAGCATGAGGGTGGGTATATTATGACTGTCTGAACATTAAAGGGATAGTTTACCCAAAAATGAACATTCAAGCTTGATTTTTGTAAATGTACACTAATTCTGAATTTGATGCCTGCAACATGTTCCAGGAAAGTTGGAACACAGGCATGTTTACCACTGTGATACATCACCTTTTCTTTTAACAACACTCTGGAAGCATTTGGAAACTGAGGACAATAATTGTTGAAGTTTTGGAAGTGAAATTCTTTCCCATTCTAGCTTTATCTACGTCTGTAGGTGCTCAACAGTGTATGTATATGTATGTAGTATATTTGCCCTTCCTAATGAGCCACACATTTTTAAAAGGATACTCCACCCCTACATGATAATCCACTCAATATGTACTCACCCCTATGCCGATGTGAGATGGGTGAAGATCTTCAGTTTCACAAAACAATCCTGGAGTTTCAGCAGAAAACAGGGTTGCAGCTAAATCCAGTACAATGCAGTGAATGGAGACCACGTATAAAATGCAAAAAAAAAGAACACGAAACAAACACAAAATGTATCCATCAGGCTTGTGTGGTGTAATCCAAGTGTCCATGAGCCATGACATTAAAATTTAACCACAAAAGACACCATTTACACCATGTTTTTAGCCGAAATGTCAACTGTAGCATGTAGCAGGTAGCATGTAAACATGGCGTCGATATTTTCACACGTGCATCCATTAAGAGATATACGAAGTCTTGCGATACATCGACGCCATGTTTACATCCTATCTGGGAGGCTACAGTAGACATTTCAGCTAAAAACATGGTGTAAATGGTGACTTTTGTGGTTAAATTTTAATGTCGCGGCTCGCTGACACTTGGATTACACCACACGAGCAGGATGGAGACATTTTGTGTTTGTTTTGTGTTCTTTTTTTTACATTTCATCCGTGGTCTCCATTCACTGCCATTGTACTGGATTTAGCTGCAACCCTGTTTTCTGCTGAAACTCCAGGATTGTTTTGTGAACTGAAGATCTTCACCCATCCTCACATCGGCATAGGGGTGAGTACATATTGAGTGGACTATTATTCTGCGGTGGAATATCGCTTTAATGGAAGACAACATATAGAATTTGTCTTGGATTCGCCTTGCTGAAGTAAGCAGGGACCTCTCTGACAAAGACGTCATCTGGATGGCAGCATACAGTATGTTGCTCCAAAAGCCTGTTGAATTTTCCAAACAGGTGTTTTTGAGCATTCCACCACTTTTTCAGGCTTTTGTTGCCCCTGTCCCAACTTTTTTGAAATGTGCTGCAGACATCAAATTAATATTTATTTACAAAAAAACAAAATTTGATCAGTGAACATTAAATATCTTGTCTTTGCACTATATTCAATTGAATACAAGTCTAAAAGTATTTGCAAATCAATTAACAAATTTACATTCTGCACAGCATCCCAACTTTTTTCGAAGTGGGATTTGTAGTTTCCATTAGAGCTGCAACAACTAATCGATTAATTAATCAACTATTAAATTAAATGCCTATTGTTTTGATAACTGATTCATTGTTTTAGGTCTTTTTTTTAAATGAAAAAAGTCAAAATTCCCTGATTACAGTGACTCAAATGTGAATATTTTCTGTTTTCTTTCATTTATGAAAGTAAACTTTGGGTTGTAAACAGCACATTTGAGGACATCACCCGGGGCTTTGGGAAACAGTGATCAACATTTTTCACCATTTTCTGATTTTTCACCATTTTCTGACATTTTATGGACCAAAAAACTCATCTATTAATTAAGAAAATACTTTCGATTAATTGATAATAAAAATAAACATTGTTTCAGCCCTAGTTTCCATATCTTTCTTTAATTTTTTAAAACCTTTATCTACACAACCTCTTTTACATTTAGTTAAATAAGTCAAACTTTTAAAATGTTAAACTTTGTCAAAGCACTATCAGCCAGTTGAGCCTTAATTAAATAGTTTTAACAGTGCCAAAACTTTGCTTAAATCGTTAAATTCAGGACATATTTTAGTTGGTACTAAAGATGTTATTGAGATTCAATACTCAGCCCTGTCCATCATGAGCTCTCAGAACCTAAGATGACACCAATCAACTCATCTATTAATCTACTATTCATTTCAGCACTACAGATGTCCTTTCTCACAAATCAACAGCACACTGCAGAGCCATTAAGAAGTCAGATCTGCCTCACAGTGTGCACTGCAGATGATGACATATTAACCCTTTCTGATCTCTGTGCATAGTTTCAGAATAAGTCACTTTAAAGGGACGAATCCTGGTTTGACCCTGAGGCATGCAGCTTACTGAAGTGAACAGAGAACAGGATGAGCATGCTGGGAGCAGGCCTGGTAGGCTTCCACAAGGACAGGTACTGCAGAGGGTGAGCATGAAGTGGCAGCAGCGAGCTCCCTGAAGCCTGTGCATGTGGGCTTGTGCTGCCAATCATCTGAATCCCACACATAACACCCTGTCACCCACACAGCACACACACACACATACACACATACAGTATAGAGACAGACACCCGACTAAGCCAAATCGGGTGTGCTTTCAGCTTCACCATGGGGGTGAGTGAGTGAGAACACTCAGTGAATCAGTCCCACTCCACAAGGCTATGGAAGAGGTGGCAATGGCAGACGTCGATCTTGGCAAGGACATGATGCTTACTGTCTGGGTTCTTTTAGTCTAAATTGACAAAAAACAACATTTATTGTCCTTCACAGGATTTAACTTGTAGTAGTTTACTTTCAGTACTTCATCTTGGGGGCAAATACACCAAGGGGCAGTGTGTGCCCCTGCAAAATTACATCTACATAAAGCACCTCCTCAGTAAACTTACCATTCATTTCAAATCTTATACAGCCAAGTATATCCAGTATATCAGAAAAAGTTTAAAAAGACATTCTGATTAGACTTAAATGGGCCTCATGCATCAATGTTGTCTTATTTTTCTCTTACATTGTTTCTTACACAAAGGAGGAAGACAAAAATAAAATCCTATGTGGGATTCATCTAATGTACGCTGACAGCAAAGTCTGTTCTCACCCACCAGAATATGTTGATGCACACTGTTTGATCTTAAATTGGATTCATATGCAAGGAAATTTCCAATTAGTACAAGAAAACACCCCAATAAATCAATATAAGGGTTAAGGACTTAAGTGTCAGGCGCAAACCACAAACCAACAAGTCTTTGACATTTGGCAGGTGATGATAAATGCAGAAAAAAGAAGAAAAGAAATGAAAACGAAAGGAAATTCCACCAAAAGACTGCTAAAAGGAAAAAAGTATTTTTTAAAACAGATATGGATGAGTCAATTGGAGCGTCATCGAAGAGGATTCTCTGTTGGGATGCAGCAGGTGCAGCCAGGCCGTGCTCATTTGGTTCATTTTTCCAACTGTATTGACCTCAGAATCCACTATCAGTCGGGCTCATATCTGATGTGTCATTTAGACTAGCGTAACAGTTAATAGATGAGGTCAATGGTAGTGAAAAATAAATCATAATTTCATATGTTTTGTTCTGGGATAATCCATGTTTCTAACTCAAATCATAACTCAACAAAAAAAAAATCTGCTCAACATGTTACATGAGAGTCAAGAGCGACTGCACACAACAGAAGAGTAAATATCACCACCTAGTGGTTCAAAATGAGAACTAAAATGAGTCCTTGAAAAGTGGTATGACACATCATAAATGACTTCAAGTTGCATAGAGATATGAAGCTAATTCTGTGCTTTTTATAGCGCAATAGCACAGAGTGAGAACCAGCGTTTATATATTCACTCTGAATAGATATAGAACTATATATAGAAATGTGGTTTACACAAAACAATCCTAATTTAAGGTCCACTTACCAGCTTTTTCTGAGGTTTTAATTGCGTCTAGAGCCACCTCAAAAAGACATGAATGTCATGCAGTTTGACACTCCAGTAAAAAGTAAATAAGTGGACCTTGAGTTAAGATTTTTCAGCTACTTTGTGCAAACCTTCCTGCTCAATGACATACCTGTCTGAGGTCTGTGGGACCAGTAGGTGACGTTAGTTCAATGGTAACAGGTCCGTCATTTTGAATGTGGACCTGCATGTAGGCCCCAAACTTCCCGTCTAGAAACACAAGACAAAACAGAGACACATATTACAAGCCATGAAAAAATGAGACTTGGAGATAAAAGACATATAAACTCACGTTTCATCTATTAGCATCACTGTCAGTTAGCCCTCAGTCTAAGTAGCCCAGTACACCCCAACATTAATAGGCAGTAAACAAGAAAAGTGGAATTTGTTTGGCATAGGCAGTCTATGTTTCATGAGGATGTGGGATAATGTGGAGCCTTGAGACATTGGGGACAAAAGACGAAGTTTCAACTTAAATGTTCTCCTTTCTTCCACTGGGTCCGTGAGATTAATGACGCCATCTGCACAATGAAGCTGTGGGCCGCGGCGGAAAAGCGCTGCATCATCATATTTCCTCTCTGGAGGGGGGGGACTAATTAGGAAGCCTTATGCCTCCCTTGCTGGGACAAGGTGTTCTCCGCACCTGCTCCCCGGTGGGCTGACCCAATTCACTGCTACCGTCACAGCGTCACTGATAATACACACCTCCCTCCTCCCAAAAAGCCATAACCTCACACTGAGATGGGAATACAGGCAGGTAAACAGCAGGGGCACCGGGCACTGTTCAAAACGTAAAATGAGTGGTGGTAACGGCGACCCTCGACAGTTTTGTTTTTAATTAGCTTGGAAACAAGTAGCTGTGACCGACCCTGCATTTTCTGAGTCATCTTGTCCTCCAGAAATCCTTTCATTTTGACAGTTTTCATAACGACCCTCTAAAGGCACTGGAAACCCAAATCTATGATAGCGTTCTAACTATGTAATTTAAGGTCTTATGTACATAATAGTAAGTATCTAAAAGCACTATAAATTAGTTTTAAGCCAAATATAAAATATTTCATTTAAGTTTTTGTAGTCTTTCCTGATATTGGGTTTGGATTGGGTGTGCTCAAGCTTGTCAAGTGTCCCACTCAAATGGGTACAACAAAACCTCTACGCTACCTCTTTGAGTCTGAGCCAACTCAACAAAAAGGGAACTGAAACTGTTATATCACTCCAATTTCCTTTGACAAAAACAGCAATTTTACCTCGCAGAACACGAGAGGTGCTGGGCTACTGCTGCCTCAATCCACAGAAAGTAATGTTAGTTTGGATCTGAACTAATGTGTTAAAACACCAAAGTGACACAATAACACAAAGAAACTAACCAATCAAGGCAGTGGTAGACCAACAATGCCTGTGTTCTGCAAGTCAAAATTACTGTTTTTGTCAAAGGAATCTGGTAGAGCTGAAGACAGCACAGCTTTTGTTCCCCGTTGGAAAAGACTCTTTTTTTTTAGGTAGTCCTTCCTTTAGATGGCTAAAATATGTTCTGCTGCAGACCCTGTCCACAGCAGGACACTGCTGTGCTTCCATGCTGATACTCCTGAGGAAGATGTCACTTCTACACAGGTGTCTAAACAAATGGTCTAAACAGCAAAATGAGCTCAACTAGGATTTCTAATAGTTATGAATGTGTATTTTCACTCAGATTTTTGTGGGTGCTTAAAGAAATACTTGACCTTGACTTTGATATCATATTTGCATTTTTACAATTTCATGGCAAATTTCCAGAGGCTTTAAATTCTCGCTATTTTTCAAAACACACAAACAATGTTTAGCAGTAACTGCAAAAATGGAAAAAATTATTAAGTGATTTTAGAAAATCGAAAAAAAGCATGAGAGCAGCAGAAACATACCACTGTAGGACTATAAAGTGGGACAGTAAAGTTGGCTAAGTCATCATTTCACCCACCCTTAATGAGCTCTGGCTTGTAGGTGCTCCTCATGCTCTCCAGGATGCTGTTGTAGAAGGGCTGGGCCAGCTCTGCAGGCATGGCTGAGTGGAAGTCTGGCTTGTTGGCTTTCAGTATACACTGCAGTGTGAACTGGCTCACACACAGCACCTCAAAGTCCCTGTCCATGACACTTTTGCTCCATGCTCGCCCGTTCTCATCTTCGAACAGCCGCAGGTTCAGGATCTTACGTACCCTGAAAACACATGAAGGAGAGCAGTGAGGAATCAACCTGACTGTAACTGTGACAATCACTCTGATCGATCCGGTCAATAATACTGGCCGAGACCTTACTGGCTTTATTTGGAGGGATCTCATTGGACTTTTGCATGTTTTATCCCATTTATGCTGAACATTTATCAAAGTACAACACAAGTTTGTAGGCTGATTTCCAATCGTCCCATCAGGCATTCATGAAAGGACATGAAGATCAACTTGGAACTAGAGTTACAATATCTTTCTGTTGTAGTGCAGATTGTAAAACTTTATGTTTACCTCTTTAACATCAAATCATTCATACTTTACGCCTTTGCTGGTCATTTTAATGCATGCAAGACAGATTTTGTGCTTTTCTTTTGTGACAGACACTCATCAGTTTAAATTCATCTCTGTATGGTGTGAAAAGTAGACTTGCAAGTTATGTAATCCATCAATGTGAACATGAAGTCTGCACTATTTTATTGATGTTTAATAACGGCTGCACAGTAATGTAATACATTCAAGTGCAGACTGATTTAAAAGTCTGCACAGCATTACCTATAACAAATGAGTAACTGAACGAATGCAAACCTGATGTTCAGTGCGCTGGATTACACAACTTCAACAAACTTTAAGAATGTGGTAGAGGACTTTAAAGGGATAGTTCAGAGTTTTGAAGTGGTGTTTTATGAGGTACTTAATCATACTCAGTGTATTACCTCCATCAGATGGAGCACACCTCCAGTTTAGAATACAGGTGCACAAAGTTAAGCAATGGACTGCTGTAATGTAATGTAAAGTAAGTACACATCTTGGGCAAAGGACAAACTTAAATGTGGTTTGCAGACATCCCTAAGTATTGAATGAGACTGATAATATTGTAATAATGTCATTATCTGTGTATTTTTTTAAAAAGAGCCTAAGGAGACGCCTCTATAATCAGTTGGTAGAGCATGTGCCCAATGTACTCAGGCTATCAGTCCTCTGTGGTGGCTGCTGGTTCGACTCCTGCCTGTGGCCCATTTGCTGCATGTCATCTCCTCTGTCTCTACCCCCTTTCCTGTCATAGCTTCAGCTGTCACCATCAAAAATAAAGGCAAAAGCAAAAACAAAATCTTAAAAAAGGCAGCAGGTACTGTTAAAATATGTCCAAGCTTAAATACCCTATAGAGCTGGGTAACCTAAACAAGTTATAATTGTATAGTTATTTCCAGTTGCCATATGCCTTTATTTATTCAGTCTTTCCTATTTGACCAGTTTATAGACTGCTGAAGAAAAGGTCTTGTGACCATTTAGTAGTTTTTTTAGGTTTAGTTTATGTCACTTTTTAGTTTCTTTGGGTCTTGTCTTAAAAGCTTTTACGTGATGTGTAGGCACACTTGCCAACCCTCCCGATTTTCCCGGAAGACCTTTTTTCATTGATCTCTTAATATTGATTAATTGATACTCAAATTAATCATCAACTATTTTGATAATTGATTAAGTGGTCTGAGTCTTTGTTTTTTTTACTTCTGAGAAAATGAAGTCCAAATTATCTGATTCCAGCTTCTTAAATGTGAGTATTTTCCGGTTTCTTTACTCCTTGATGACAAACTGATTATATCTGGGTTGGGAACAAAACAAGACATTTGTGGCCATCACCTTGGGCTTTGCAAAACACAACATTTTTCATAATTTTTTTTTGGACAACAACAACAACAACAACAACTAATTGATTAATTAAGAAAATAATTCACATATTGCACGAAAATGAAAATAATCGTTAGTTGCATCCCTAAAACAAAGTATATAAAACAGATACCTCCTATTGTTTCAAAATACTCCCTTTTTGAGATCTCAAGGTTGTCAAGAATATTTGTAGGCTGTCAGTGGTACTGTTTAATACATGCATTTTTTTTCTATACAACATATTAGTAAACACATTTAAAATATTAAGTAATATATAATATTAAAAATAACATTCTCTATCAGGGTGTCCCATTTCACATGTTAGTGTTTTAATCTTTTTGTGAATAAACGAAAACTGAACTGAAAGTTAAAAAAATAAGCTCGTCAGTGCCCTCTGGTGGACAAACTATGGAGCAGAGACACTGTTTATTACCTAACACACACATTTCTTAAACATTTCTGTAGTGTTTTTCTGATTTCAGATCCACTCAGCAGGGTTTAGGGTCCCTCCCACACACACACTTACATGTATTCAGCATCCCTCTGGGTGTCCTCCGCTGATATACCCAGCAGTACACACAGTCCTCGACCTATTGAGCTGATCTGCTCCTCTCCCACTGCAGGACAAGAGAAGTTTGAGTGAGTTCATTCAGTGACAAACAGCCCAGACTGACAGGTGACAGACTGAATGACATCAGTGTGTGTGGTGAAAGGAGCCAGCAGACAGGACTGTCTGTCATTCAGCTGTCAGGACCCGAGGACATCCAGAGGACACGTTCATCATTTGAAATAACCTTCAGTGGTCTCCTCCGAGCTTCAACACCCAGCCAGCGGTGTCTCTGTGTGGACTCACCGGTCAGAGACACGCCTGTCTGTCTCTGGAGCCTCATTCGTTTCTGTTGGGAGTGCTAATGCTAACCCAGCTAAGTTAGCTAAAATGCGTGGTCAGCAGCGTCCATAAATGAAAGCTGTGAGCCTCGGTTTAACGATACTATCAAACGTGTCAAAGTACGGCAGCTTTCGCTTAATACAGAACAGCCTCTTTACCTGTCACAGACGCCTTGGTGACCCTTTGAACGATAGCTTTCATTGTTGTGGTTGAATTGGAAGCGGCACACTCTCACAACTTCCTGGACTCACGACGTGGACGGGACGCTGTCGCCCTCCAGCGGCCGAAACACGCAGCACCCCGCCTCCTATACCTCTTCCGGAGGTTTGCCGGGACAAGATTATGGAAGATATTTTTGTTTAAAAAATAAAAAAAGGGGAAAAATAAAAAAATTAAGATGATCTTGGGTTTTTTTTTTTTTTACTTTATTTATAGACTACAATTAATTTTTTTTAAAAATAAATAAATTGAAGCTAATTTAACAAAAGCTTAAATTGATATGCTCAAACTAAAATCTTGAATTTTAAAGATGTTAAAAAGCAATGAAAAGAAAAACCTCAGATATGAAACTCTTCATTCTGTTCTAGGTAGGATTATGTTTATAGTTCTTTATGAATCTTTCTATTTCAGTGACTGCGTGAGTTGTTTTATGTTGTATAAACTCTTTCAAATGTTACCAAAGCATTTACAACTAAAATGCAGCTGCAGTTATGAAATGCAGAAAAATATCTGATTTATCTGTCAATCTTTACACCAGGTTAATTTAGTTAAAGTTATTTGAAGATAAAGGGCTGGTTTCACAGACAGGGCTTTGATTAATGAAGGAGAAGGTCTTAATAGTTAAACCGAATTATGTTTAAATTATTGAGAGGCTTTGGAGTTCTGGAGTCCTGGAGTAAGTTCAGTAACTGATAGTGCTCACAAAACTCAGAATGGTACAGAAAACACCAAGATGTGTAAATCTGGAGACAAAACAACTACAGAGGCAACAATAATTTGTTCAAAATACAAGTTGGTATAAAAATGCAACTAAAACAAATTGTGTCAAACCATCCAGTTAATGAAAATAAAAACAAAAATAAATAAAAAGACTTATCTGGCCTCTCTAGTGTCTGTTAGTCTTCATCTAGATCATGGCTGTCCAAAGTGGGGTCCTTGGACCAAAGCTGGCCCACCATAATGGTTGATTTGGCCTGCCAGATGTTTCTAGCTGAAAAAACAAACAAACAAAAAACATAATAGAATAATAATGACTTTAAAAAGACGATATGAATAGTCGTTTATTCTGTTTTATTTTTGTGAAGTAAAAAGTCTCTTTAAGCTGTGCCCTGGTAGCTCACTTGATAGAGCATGCTGCATGTTGTCTTCTCTGTCTCTTCTATACTTTTCCTGCCTATCTTTGCCTGTTTTGTCCAACAAAGGCAAAGGCCAAAAACATCTAAAATGTTCCTTAAATATGTAGGATACCTAATTATTAATAATTTTTCATAACCTGAGAGCAGAACAGTTAGAATGACAATTTAAGACAAAAAAAAATATGGTGAAAATAACATTTTTTTAGGCTTTAGGAGACTTTATTACACCAGATGAGCAGCATGGAGGCATTTTATATTTTTAATTCGGTTGGGGTTTTTTTTTACATTTGAAAACTGGTCACCATTGACTTCAACTGTTTGACAGGAAAACAGTGTTGCAGAATCTCCCAAACTCCAGCAGTGTTTTGTGGACTGAAAAGCTAAACCTGACCTTCATTTGGCATGAGGGAGAGTAGATAATGACTTTCATTTTTGGGTGAACTATTCCTTTAGGACAAATACACAGAGAGTTAGAACCAAAATGAAATCAATGGTGGTTAAGAATTGAAAATATATAAGGGAAGCTAACATTTATAACTATTCAAGTAAAATTAAAAAGTCAAGCAATATACATAAATTCCAGCAAATAGTGCAGTACAGTCTAAAAATGAAATCATATTGAGTACAGTTGACAGTAAAATATATATATATATATATATATATATATATATATAATATATTTTTTTTTAATATGGTTTTAATTAATTATTCCTGCCTTCCACATCATTGTTTCATCTGTGTCTTCTACAATTACATGAAATATATCAGCTGATATCCTTGGAACAGCATAATTATATAAACACTTTTTTGATCCTCAAAAGTGGTTAACATTTGTGACAAGTAATGGAGGCATTATATTTTACTTTATTGTCTCAAACAATATCAGGGCAATGAAACCATAAACTTGCCAAAAACCAGTATTTTTAATAATTAAAAATAACTATGCATTCAAAAATGCAAATAGAACAAAACACATGTATAATAAACCTGGATTAAGGAATAAGGATTGACTATAACAGAGTGCACATAAGGGTTTGAAAATAATGCCAACCACAATAATAGTAATTATTTTCATAAATGTCTCATAACCCTGTGTTTCATAGCATTATAAACAGCCTACCTGTGACAGCTGCTGAAAAAGAGAAGAGGCCCTAAAGATTCTGGAGTGATGAACTGAGCTGGACTTTCAGCCTCCAACTTAGTGACGACAGTCTGCAGCACAGATCAACTGTAAGAATAGAAAATGTAGGTTAGCAGACTGGAATAATATAAGAAAACATGTCTACAAAGATGGATGTGGGTAACCACATTTAAAACTGTGGGGAAAACTCTGTTGAATGAGGCCTAGTCTGTGAAAAGATGTTTAGATCATGGTGGTTTGATTAGTTGTCATTCATTACTTCCACACCTGCTCAACATTTTGTGAAATCACTATAATGCACTGATTGTCAGTAAAATATTTCATCATTGTCTTTATGTTTTTAATGGTGTCAGCCAGAGTTCATCTGACAATCCCTGACATGTCATTCCCCCACATGGATGCATGAGTACACTCTGTCATAAACCCACTTTTTACCACCAGACCAACATCACACAAATAATCACAGCGAATAATCAGGGTGACATTGCAGCACAAGTCAGTTCAGTATAAATCAGTGTTTTGACAGCACAATGAAAAAACACATTTAACCAGAGAGAAAGTCGTTTTTCTTGAAAATCTAAAATAAATACTCTCTGAAACTCTTATGAGTTCAACAGAAAAACACAGTTTTTCAAGGCTTCAGCAATAATCTGGCCCCTCTTCCCCGAAACAAATCAAATTAGGATCTATGATAAAATTTTAGTGGCTCGGTTTAGTTTTTATCTCTCAAAGCAAAATCTCAGACATTGTCACAATCAACTCCAGGTGCCAGTTTGTCTTCAAGTTCACAGGACAAAAGGGCCTCATCAGAATCAAACCCCACAAAGGACAGACATACAATTTTTAACACACAATACCTCTGGGTAATTTTTCACATCAAACAATTTCATAAAGTATTTGCGAGGCAAGAAATAAACCCTCCTTCAAGAAACCCACACCGTCAGTTTAAAATTTCAAAACTAGGTCAGTCCAGTTCCATGCAATTCGGTTCAGTTCATAAGGTACAAAAACTCTACTCTGGGATTTCCCGCTAATGAAAATCAAAGTCCAACATGGTTTACCACAAACCATGATTTTCCGCAACCCTAAACGAGTGCTTTCTGTCATTAACCTACCACATTTATTTAACCAAAGTGCGCTCACATTTAAAACAAAACTGGGTTGTACAAGGTGCACAATGAAGAAACAAATGCACAAATCTTGTGAGACTTCCACTTCCCTACTTCCCTTCCTCGTGCAATATTGTATGTTCACTGTGCTAAATCTTTTTTGCTGCTAATATTCTGTGCAATCCAACATACCCTCCTCTGTGCAATCTGCCTCTGAAAGGCAACAGTTTACATTTTTTACATTTAATGCTACACACCATGTGTGTATTTTACAACTGTATGTGCAATTATCCTGCACAGTTCCCAGTATATGCCTAGGTATATACTCATATCCACATATCCCTATTGTTTTTCCATATATGTACAAGTGAAAGGTGTATATATTGTAAATAGTCTTGTGTGTACAGCCCTGTACTTAGTATCTTGAACACTTTATACTCTTATACTCTTAGACTCTATATTTTAAATCTGATAGGTATATGTATATTTTCTATTTTTATCTTAATTTTATAAGTACTTTATTGTTATTTTCCTATCTGTACTACTTGAGCTACTGTGACAAGTGAATTTCCCCGGTGTGGGATCAATAAAGTCCATCTTATCTTATCTTATCTTAGACTTCCACAAATCAAGGGTTCTCTTCTAGACTTAGAATCAGTTCGCTCTCAAACAGAAAATCAAACCCCAGAAGTTTGTGAAAGAAGAAAACTGACTGACTGACTGGTTTGCTTTTCACCCGCTGGCGTTCAGAAACCATTACGTGACTTTTACCCTTCAATATAAAGGAAGTGACGTGGCTGACTACTCGAAAACCGGTAAGTGATTGGTTGTCAGGATGGACAGGTGACAGAGGTACGGGGTTGATTAATTAAAATTAATTAATTGATTGATTTCTTTGGGACAGTGCATATTAATAAACATTACTGTTAATATGCCAAATTAGCCAAGGCTAGTTTTTATTGCCCAGATGCCAAGGTCTCAATCGAAAATCAATGTAAAAATTGAGAATTAATTAAATGAATTTAAAAAAATTGCCTGAATTTGATAATCCAGGACAGATCACGTTGAAATCTGTACACTGCTTAAAAAGGTCTTTGCATGCCACATGCCAAGCTCAGTATCATCAACTTTTCAGAAGCACTATGAAGAAATGACAAGAAAAGAAAGCTAAGTAAGAAAATGTGTAAAATTCATAGAAATTTCATGAAATCATCAACTGAAAACAAATAAAACATAATATAATTTTAATTAAGAATTCAAATAAAGCAGATATCAGATATCAAATATCTGGATTTCTTTTATTTTATTGACATCTTATTCTCCTTTATTTGTTATTTTATTTCTTTATCATTCTATTTTATTATTTTATTCTCTGTTATTCTTTTCACTTGTAAGTCATCTTCATGATGAACAACTACAAAATAAGAGGTAATTATTTCCAGCTTTTCTGAATCGCTTTGGCTCATTTCAATCACTTTTGAAACAGTCTTAACATTTCGTAAACCAGGGTCTCTCAACCAAAGAGAGAGAACCAGGTCTTTCAACCAAGAGAGAACCAGGGTCTTTCAACCAAAGAGAGGCCAGGGCCAGTTAATAAACAAGCATTAATAATAACATTATTTATCAAATAAAATGAATTAACATTAAAAAGCCCATTACCAGTCCCAAACTAAAACACCTCTTTAAACTGTCTTAATTCAAAGTGACTTTTTTCTTACAATAGTCGTATTTACCCTGACCTGGATACAAATCTTAACGTTTCATATGTCAGTACAGTAGGTGGCGCCATACACTTTTCCCATTGACGTATTATCCGCCACAGTAGACGCAGAAGAAGAAGGAGCGGCTGCGCAGTCCTCGGCACCGCTTGTGATTTTGTTTACATCTGTATTTCTTCGTAGGTGTTCGCTTTTTTTTCGGGTATGTCGAAAACTATACCTTACATTAGTGTCGGCTTGTTATTCGTAATGGTTAAACAGACAGTTGCAGCTTCATGATGCTAACGGATAGCTTATTCTCTCATGATGTTAGCATACTGTAGCTAGCAAACCAACGGTGCTAACATGCTAACGAGGCAGCAACATCTGCTCCCGATAAAGCTGTCTCTTTACTGTTTGAGGCGACAGAAGCCGCTGTAGAGACACTATCTGGCATTTGTGCCTCGAAGTCATTTATTAGAGACAAGAAATAGTCTCTACTCTACTCTCATACACTTGTCATTTATAATGAATGGAAACTCTTCAGAAATGCAAGTAGAGGAAAGTATTTTTTTTTAAAAAGCCGCCCATATTAAAAACTGACTGATGCATGTCTTTTTGTCTGATGTCCACACAAAGGGTTCAGTGTTGTCCACAATCAACCACAAACTGTTTTACATGGAGTTGGATGCGGTACAGTGAATGTGTATAGGGACATTTTTAGATGCTTAACTGGGCCAAAAATAAAATAGTGGGTTAATTTTCTTACATTATCTTTGTAATGAAAACAAGTTCTATTTAAATGAATGTTTATTTTTTATCATTGCTACATTTATGGTTTTTTAGAGCCAATATGGCGTTCACAAATACTTTGAAAGTAATATAAAAGTGTTATTCTGAGTGCTACATTTATATGGATTAGTGACATTTTAAGTTGCCTTGTATACAAGCATACTAATATAATGAAGTTGATTTAAATGACTGTTTTAGGAAGCAAAAAGCGCTACCAGGATATGATTAAGAAACACATTTGAACCACCACTTGCATCACAACGTTTATTTGTTAAAGAGGGGGCATTTAAGAGTAATAAACATTTGCCAGACTTTCTGTTGTAATTTGTGTGAGGTTCACCCCTTTTTCCCACAAAAGACCTACACTAAAAACAGCATTTTTGGTAGGATTATATGTATGTGTGTGACTTTCCCTTCATATGATTCCTTAAGACTTTTGTTTTCTCTTTTTCAGAACATATTTTGGACAAAATCCTTTTATGTTGCTTTGAGCCATCGGTGATACCAAATAAATAATATTAAGTATGATAGGGGGCATTCTCCATATAAAATACTTTTGGTCTTGTTAGTGGTCACCAAGGAAAAGGCTCTGAATACTCATTTTGCACCACTCCCTGACTCAGTCATGATGAAGTTACATAGTGAAATATGAAGACAACCTCCTTGTCTCTGCAGGACTATATGAGTTGTGTCAGTTAAATGCTGCACATGATGACCACAGAGCCCGCCAGCCTGGAGAGCCTGCGCGTGCTGTACCAGAGCGATGACTACATTGTGGTGGACAAGCACTGGGACATCCGCATTGATAGCAAGATGTGGTATGAGAAACACACCGTGCAGGCACAGCTTCGGCATCACTTCCCTCAGCTGGCGGACCCCAGCACCTACTATGGCTTCAGGTCAGAATTGCCTGCATCAGCTCACATGCATCATGCTCGTAAGGAGTCTCATCATCTTCCTCTGTCCTTTACAGGTTCTGTCATCAGTTGGATTTCTCCACAAGTGGGGCCCTTTGTGTCGCCCTCAATAAAGCTGCTGCCGGGCGAGCTTATCGCTGCTTCAAGGACCGCACTGTCACCAAAGCCTACCTCGCCCTGGTATGTAACACAAATGCAGTGACACATGCACACAACAACATTATTGCCATATATCTGTTTGCATGTGGTGTGATTGAAAACTTCTGCAAGGAAATAAAACTAATTCCATTTTTTTTGTCTCCCAGGTCCGTGGCTGGGTGGAACAAGAGACACAAACTTTGGACTTCTCCATCGGCAAGAACTCCTCAGAGGGAAAAACCCACATGATGTGTATTGAGGGAACAGAAGGTATGTGAAACTGGCTTGGCTTTCTGTGTGTGCGTGTTTTAATGATGTTTTATGTTTTAAAATTCTCACTAGAAACCCCAAATTATGTTTTGTAAGTTTGTTTCTCCACTAGAGCAAAGATCAAAAGCATTTTGTTGTCATCACAAGGCAAATTTGTCTTTGATGTAGTTCTCTCAGTGCACATATAGCGAAAACATACACATTGCGTTAAATCTAAAATATGCACATGTAGATTTTAAAATGATTAGTAATGATGGAAATGAATTATTGAATACTTGATGATGCAAGCTTAGCATGACTGATCTATTTTCACTTCCGGCCCCCTCGTTCAACTCAACCAAGCTGTAGGAAAACATGCCTAATTTGTTTTTTATGATTTACATTTCAAAAGTCTGTCCAGAATGTAGGAAAAAAAATCAACAGAAAGGTAACCACAGGCTATTTTTTTTTTTCTAATTTTTCTTGCTGATGTTTCACCATCCTTCCCTTGTCAGGTTGTGAAAACCCCAAGCCTTGCCAAACTGACCTGACGGTGTTGGAGTATGGCCTGTATGATGGAGACCCTGTGACCAAGGTGCTACTGCAGCCTCTCACTGGTAACATCACTGCATTTGCTTCTTTAAACATGGAATAAGGGAAATGATGATGATTTTCAGCTTATTTAGAAACAAATCTTATCTGAACAGAAATTGGAAATGAAGACCAATAACTTGAACAATAGAATATATTTACATTACCTTTTCCCCCCCCGCAGGACGAACCCACCAGTTAAGAGTCCACTGCAGTGCAATAGGCCACCCCATCGTCGGGGACTTCACCTACAGCTCGGGAGCAGATGATGCCCCCTACCGCATGATGCTACATGCCCACCTCCTCCACATTCCCCTGGAACCTCAGCCCTTGCTCGTCTCTGCTGGAGACCCCTTTCTCCCCACAGAGGATCCCAAGTGGCTCCCGCAGCGCTCGTTACGGACACTGACGGCCATTGTAGAGGCCCTGCTGGAGTGCAGGGTGGAAGAGGACAGGAAGATCAAAGAAGAGGAGAGGGAGAGAGCGAGAAAGAAGGAGGAGAGGAGGAAAGCAAGCAGAGAACAGAGGACTGAAGAGGAGAGTGAAGAGCAGAGGAGGCAGTGTCAGGAGTGGTTGAGCGAGTGGGCTGGGGACTGATGTTATTATTTGTTCTATATTTTAATTTATTTTAGCTGTTTATTTATGAGAGCCATGTTGAGCATGCATGCTCCATCTCATTGACCACCTGTCTTGCATTTATTACATGGAGGAGAACCAGTACCTTAATTCCATTCCAAACGAGTTGCAAACATTATGATATAAAACACATGCAAGCATGTAAGCTGCTGATCTTGTAAACAATTTATGGGAGCTACCCACCATAAGCAGTGTTTTCCAGTGAGCCACAGAGTAGTTACACCACAGCAGCTGAGATATTAAGTGCCTTGTTCAAGTTGATGTTAAGTGGCCATTAATTTTTCTAAAACATATTACTCCATTCACTGTGTAAGAATTTTCAATTGGTTAATTTTATCACAGTTCTATGCTATATATGGTCAGATGACTTTGCCATGTGGGTTGTCACGTACATTGCATGGCCGTTACATACATGGAATCCCATGTAAAAGCATATAAGCCACCACACTGTATGTTTCTTTGCATTTTCATATACACTGTCTATAAAAAGTATTCAACCACCCTTTCCTTGAATTTTTTCATGTTTGCTAATTGTTTAACAGCGTTGAATCCACTGCAACATTAAAAAAACTTGTCAATGTAAAAATAAATGTCTACAAATTAATCTTGGTTCAATACTAATATATAAAGCTAAACAAATGGTTGAACAAGGATTCACCCCCCCTCTCTAAATCATTACTGTTGCAGACAGTTGGTTTTAGAGGAACATAATAAACTCAGAGTAGATTAAATGTGTGCAATCAACCTGCATCTGGAGCATCCAACTGCTGGTTTGCAAATATAACACTACGAGACAAAAGAACACACCCCCAACAAATCTGTCAGAAGAGACATTATTTCCTCCAACAACTATTAGAACATTGTCCCTGAATTATTCTTTAGGCTGATCCTGCAAATATTCCCAAAAGGTAAAATAACAAGGAACTACAGGAACAGTATGTTAAATGATATGTTGGATGTTGAACTGAGGTACTTTTTTTAAACTCAAAAATTAAAATAATGTGAAAGTGAAATAAAGTAAAATATGAATATCGAATAAAATATGAAATAAACTAAAGTGAAATGATCATATTTTAAGTTTTATTTCTACTTGGATTTTTAATTTTAATTGTGATTAATTTTAGTCATTCAGATTCATGTGACTGTCACCACAGAATAAAATTTTAAAAAATAAAATAGGATGAGCATTTAAAATGCAAAGCATTGTTAAACAGTAAATTTAAGCATCCAACAATGTATAAAATAGCTCAAATTGGCAGCTATAAACATTAAAATGCTGCCTAAATGCTGCTTATTGACCTCTGTAAATGTTTATAAATTACATGTATTAGAGAGCAGTGAATCACAGCTCTCATTTCCCTTCATAACTTAATGTTTATATTGATTCAACATCCCAACTGTATGATATAATCCCTGCAATAATGCCATAAAAATTGCATTTGTAATATGAACGACCAACAAGATTACAGTATAAAGCAAAGTTAAGGTATCAGATATTGCATGAATTGATGTGCATTTCATTGGGTGACCAGAGAAACACATTCCCCAATTCAGAGGGCTTTTTTATGGAGGACGTTTTGACATGTCACAGTTGGAAAAACACTGGGAAACCTGAAAAAAACAGTGCCATTATTAATGTAATCAGTAACCCCCGTTTCCTTATGTAAAAAAATAAAAATGTCTACCATGAAAAAAAGATAGCTGAAGAAGAAAAAGCACTATAAACACCCCCATGTAATAAGATCCAACACCACACATTCCAGGATAAAAAAAAGACAGCAGAATTGAAACAACACCTTTCTGAAACTTAACAACAGTTTAAAGTTCCACAAAGGTATCGTTTATTTTCAAGACTGTTGGCTCTTTGGCAGTATGTCTGCTGTTCCTTCCAGCAGCACATATCACTGAACTGTTGTTAACACAAGTCAACGACAACAACAAAAAACTACAAAACCTTCTGACACTTTCCTAACAGTGTCTTTCATTTAATAAAGAGGTTAAGCAAACCTACTGGCCAGTGTAGTATGGCATGATACCTGCTATGTTCTCAGAGTTAGAGGAAAGCTGAGGTACAGTATATTAAAACACAAATTTATTTAAACATGATTAGTGGCTTTGGCAACTTTGTATTGTGGACAGTGGTGTGGATGAAGCTAACAGGAATATTACTGAAAATGGCTGACAGTTTTATATATAAAATAATAGCCGAGGACAGTTAGCATCCAATCACAATGACCGTTCCATCATACCTGCACAGGCAGATACTGAATTAGAATTTCTTTCACAAATATAGAGAATGTCTTCACACAAAAGCATTAATTCATAGTGCATTCTAAAAAACTGCTCTTGACAAGTTCAGTGTTCATCATCCTTTGCAGTGATGCAGCTATTTGTCACTGTCTCCACTTCCTGGTTCACTGTTGAAGGATTTGAAGAAATTGTAGATCCTTGTGGTGTATGGGACAAAGTTCTCCTTGTAGACAATGATGGTTTTTGGAGTGAGCAGTCTGGTAGACGACTTGATTTGGATCTTCCTGCTCTTGCACCTCTTCTTCTTTTTTCACTAAATTTGTGAAGAGAACGTAAAGAGAGATTTAGCAGTTAGAACTAATATCAGATCAATGTAAACTTAACATACAGAATAACAAGTGCAGAAGTTAGCCATGTCAAGTAGTTTATATTGAAAAGAAATTAATAGTTTTTAGCAACACTCAGCAACACTCTCAAAATAATCTGGTATAGTTAAATACTTTAGTCTCTTCTATCAGAGTCTGTTTTGTATTCTAACGGTGTTTCTTCCAGCGTTACCCTCCATGGTTAGGGTGAGGACTAAGGCTGGTTAAGGTTATGAAAAACACAAATCAATGGCAAGAAAAAAGAAGCCACAATCAGTGGCAGAAGAAGTATTCAGAACTTTTACTTAAATAAAAATATCATAATGTCAAAATACT